>OX424576.1:173037731-173390231 GCA_949152435.1 Gastracanthus pulcherrimus
ATAGTTAAAGGAAGAAGATACAGCAAACACTAAGATCCTTTAATTTAAGAAAAAATGTTTTTTCTACAAAACATGTTATAATACAGCAAAAGTTACCATTTTAGACTGGTTTTGTTTAGTCACCAACCTGTGAAGTAGCCCTTTTGAATAAACCTGTAAAAATAGAGATATGTTTGATTATCACTGTGCGTAAGGGGTTACGATGCATTGTTATAATTTTTTTTATGGACTTTTCATGCTAAAATTAAGACATTGAAACAGAAATATTTTCAAATAAAATTTTTGAACTATTCTGAGGTACTATTCTATATGAACAATTTATAGTTTGCGATATATTTTAGGTAACAATACAAAAATCTTTAAATTTGTTCAAAATATTTTAAAAAGAAAGTACAAAAATTTTCTGCCTGATTCATGAAGAACTGTTACGCAGGCTTACAATGTAAGTTATGAAAATTAAGTTTTGAGAAGAATGAGTTTAAACATAAATATCAATAAAAGTGTCATATTGTCATACATAAAAAGAGTATGCATTTACCCATTAAAATCTTATTTCATTGATTTGGGTACCCAGTAGGCTTCGAGCAGGAGCTGGAAATATAAAGTTGAGTAACAGCGTACTGAGCTTATATTCGTCAAACGAGTCAATTCGTTTACTAATACATTTGAATAGCTTACCTTCGTCAACAGTACGACTTTTTTATTTATTGAAGAAACTACCCTGGTAGAATCGTTCAGCAGTGGCTCGCCAGTCCATACCCAGTTAAAAATGAACTGGCCAGTGAGTTCAGCAGTGACTCGCCAGTTGACATATGAATTTCGTCAGATTTTTTACTAGCGTCACTGCTGAAGGACTGCCGAAAGAAATAAAAAAGCGTAAACAACTATAAATTGACTTATAATTAATTAAACAAACCCATGAAACCAATGAAATAACTTATATTACCATATATTATATATATTGATCTGACTTTTATATTTTAAACCTCACAAAAATAAGTATTCCATAGTACAAATATTTGTAGGTTATGTAACTCGATGTATCAAATATATTTTTATTTACTTCCAATTCTTGTTGATGCATTGTTTAAAATCCTTTACACGTTTTTATCCTTATTAAATGAAAACATATAAAGACAACTCGCAAAATAGTATATACGTATGTATGTCTTTTTCGAGGTTAATCTTTTTTGTTTACGTTTCGCATAATTCGGAATCTTAGCAGTGATTAGCCAGCGCTTAAGCAGTCATCATGTTTTGAACTGGGCAGTGGGTACTGGCTAGTGACTAGTCTGATGAGCAGTTTCACTGCTAAAATTTCTACCAGGGTTTTTTACATTAAATATGTCATTCTAGACTTATATAATCTGAAATATAGTTTATTCTCCGACTTTAACGTTTTCAGATAAAATGAGAAATATGCAAATATCGATCATTTGACCACATATTTGCAGTTTTTGTACTTGCTTTACGCATAAAAGTAAAAAAACAAAATCCTTTGGAGAGGGTTTATCACTTACTGAAAAAAGTATAAAAAATGTTAAAATACATATTTCTTTATTATTATTTGATATCAAATATGTTTTATAGATATATCAAATAGAAAGTAAATCTATATACCAAATAGAGCTAAGTTAAAAATGATTTATGAAGCTTGCAATCAAGGCTCTAAAGTATAAAATATTATATTTAAGTTAAATAATCAATCTTTTGAAAGACTTATCATATATAAGTCAACTTGATATACTATAGGTATATGGTATAACTGTTAAATGTAAGCCTATGTACGCTATTAATAAAATGTTGTCGAAAACTAACTATTGTTTTCTTACTTTTTTGATTACAAGAAACTTATACAACAAATTTCAGTTGCTTAACTCTTTTTGTTAGATGAAATGAGTTTGATAATTTAGAAATAATGTTTTCTTTCTACTGAAAGAATACACTTATAGTCATCAATTTTTAGTTTTTACCTTGTTTCTAGTATGAGACATATGCAATATGCTAAATATAGGGAGCGCTACAAGTTTTAGAAAATAACTACTTTAAAACTACTCTTCAGAAAATTTTACGAACTTTCGTACAGTTTAATGTCTCTTTTTAAAAATTTTAACATTAAAAAAATGTACTACTGTAGCTAGACAAAATAAGGAACTAATCATTGGTAACTAATAGTTATGCTCTAAAATTATAATAATGAATATATACTTTTGTTGACCTTGCAAAACTTATTTCTCCACCCAAAAAAAAAAATTTGTTCGACACAAAGCTGAAAATTGCAAATTACCATAAAATATTCATGTTGATCAAATTTTAAAATAATCTAAAATTTTAAAATACTTTTAATGTTACTAAATATCACTTTCTATGGTGAATATTATTTAGTTGAAAATGTTTGGTGTACAAAAATGGTAAAAGGTTTTCTCTACTGTAATTTGTTTTATTAAGTACAAATATACTATTATAATATACACAGACTAATGAAGAGTATAATATGTACTTTTTATCTAACCCTCATATTTATATGGTCTCTTCGCTACAATGTGTAAAACATAAAAGTACATAGAATCAATCAAATTTAGGTTTACATCGATATGAAATTGAATATTTTTTATAGCTTTCTAACCTCATTTTCAAGGAATAAACAAGTAACTTTTAATGGCAATTTTAAAGTCTTTCTCTTCTTCTGTGTCATTTTGCTATAAAGTTTGGACAAGTAAGTCTTAATAATATTAATTAACTTACAGCTTAACAGTGCGTTATAAGTGTTTTGCTAATTTTCCATTACCTTGAATTTTTATTGTTGACAGGCAGACACTCTAGCGCCTGGTTTTCGCTCGATAATAGTCTCAGCCGGGCTTGGCCCTTACTCGCTAATAAGGGCTCGACCTTTTACACGGAAGGTCCCGGGTTCGAATCCCGACTGGGTACCTCGAACTTTTTTCGCAAGAAAAACTGATTAAGTGCCTCTACCGCGGTTCTTATGGTTCGGATCACATCTAAAACTGTAGGGCCAATTTTGATACAATACGCCACATACTCTATTGAGAGGTAAATGCATCATAACTGTAGGGGCACACAAATAAACTAACACATATATACTAGGAGATGAGCATTACGCTTGAATAGCGGCAATACAATATTCCCCCGAGAGACCCACTGTTAATAAAACAACAACAACAACCAACACACATATACACATACAAACACACAAACACACATATATACACCATAGACACACGTAAACATAAACACGCACACGCAGAAACAGCCAATTGCGTTAGCAGAATACTTCCCGCGTGATAACGGATTTATACATGTAATTATACATGTAATTACACTTACAATTTAATATCGAGATATTTATGAAAAGAATATTAAAAATGGAATTTGATATAAAATATAAGAATAAATCAAATGGAAATTATATTTACTTGAGGAGGTTCTATCAGCATATATAATGATATGAAAGTCAATATATTATAAAATATGGAGTTTTTGTAAAACTAAAAAATTACTTTCATCGAAATGCCGTTATTGTAAAATTAGATATCCGCAACTAGAGAAAAATTTGACTAAACAGTGGAGACTTTTTTGTTTGTTATCCAATTTGAATTTTAGAGATCTCATTTTATTTCTTTAAAAATTTTAGGGGGACTTACCTATATTAAAATTGTATATCAACATATAACCTACAAAGTTACGTCCGATTATTTATAAAACACATGTCATGTACGACCGTATAAACAATTGGTCGTAACTTTGCAGGTTATCCGATGATTTACAATTTGTATATGGATAAGTCCCCCTGAAATTTCCAAAGAACAAAATGAGACCTTTACAATTCAAATCGGAGAACGAACAAAAAGTCTCCACTGTTTTGTCGAGTCTTTGTTTAGTTGCCAATAACTACTTTTGAAATAACGGAGTTTCGATAAAAGAAATTTTTTTAGGTAGACGAGGATACCTTTTTTTATAATATATAGACTTAAATATCATAAAGAGTGATTAAATTATAGTAAAAAATGTTTTTATTTTGAGGTCAATATGACGATAGAATTACCTGCTTAAGGTGGGTCTACACTGATTTTTTCAAAACCGTTAAACATCCGGAATTTTAGTTCAAAATTTTAATATGTTATTAATAGCCAAAATAGAGGGATATATGAGTATCAATTTCGAGCAAAGTTCACTTTTCTAACCCCAATTTATTGAACATAATGCACTTATTTGCAATCAAAATAAAAGTTAATTCAAAGAGTTTCTTGCGTATTTAAGTTTGACAATATCAACCTAATAAATTCTCACTAACTTTAGAACCCGTAACAAATAAAGGTTAATATATTTTATTATAACTTTCTATCGTAAATAGCTTGAAACAAAAATTTTGTGTACATATTTAATCCGAAAAAAATTGTATTTACGCAATTCTTGAAAAAAATAGTAGAGTTACAACTACAGGCATCAATATCGACAATGTATTTAAATATTCAGTTCTACATTAGAAGCAATGTTAATTATTTTCTTTGAATGGTTATAACTTTGTTGCTTATGAAATTTTTTTATTCTATCAGGTATCAAAATGTTCTTACAAATGTAAAGCGTCAAAAAGTGTTATAAAATTTTCTTAAATTTTTTGTTAAAAAAACAGTGTAGACCCACCTTAATGAGTATATGCATATTTTTGATATATTTAACGTATAAAATAACAAAATAACTTTTATCGGTATTTTCAAAATTATTGGCTTTAAAAATTAATCAGTTCTATGTTAAGTCATACCTGATGAGCTGCAAAATTTCAACAAAAAGAATGCAAATGTGTTCCAGTTTTATGGTGGCCGCAAATTTTAGTTACACACACACGCACGGATTTATTCACACATACTCACACACACACTCACACGTGCGCACGCACGCACATATACACACGTACAAACGCATACACGCACGTACGCAGGCATCCACATATGCACGCACCCACATGAAATGCTACCCAAAGTATAATTTTCGATTGTTAAAAGATATGGACCTTCTTACTGTACGTCCGACACTGCAGTACATGTACTGCAACGAACGTAATAATATACGTAAGTAAGTTAGTAAAAATGGCGAAGGAAAAACGACTACGACGCGAGTTGATTAAACCCTGGCCACTCGAACGGCAGGCAGAGTCTCTCATGTAACTGAGCTGTTCTTTTCAGATGTATTTTATTCAGAATATAATGTTTACGAAATGTCTCATTATACAAAGTTGTAATGAATAATCTACAGATATAGTGGGTTTACAATACTGATTATGTGGGCATTGGACGTTCGCATTCTTATATAATTTCTACTCTTTGATATAATTGGTATAGAACGTTGCTTATTTAATTTATAGTAATAACCACTAATGATTATCATTTCAGGTGCATGGATTTTTCCACGCTAGGGTCTGGGCGCTCAATTTGGTTTTGAGTATATCTCCTATTATACTTGCATTTTTCCTGACTCATCACATTATAGACGTGACAGTATTCAAACTTGAAAAGCGTGGTTCCATCAGATAAATAACTTAGAAGTAATTATTAGATATATAAATTACAATAAAATTATGTCCATATATTATGAATATGGGAATATTTTTGTCTTTATCTAATACACAAAATTACAAACAATTGTTTTCATCTATTTTGTAGAAAATTATTAAATTTATATATTTCTTTTCTCATATGAGTACTCAATATTATCTCATCGGGTCTAGAATTTAATTACAGTGGACTTCCAATTACTTAACATCCGATAATTTGCCACGCAAACTATTTCCCCTCCCACTCACGCATGCAGATACGCACACGTATACGCTCACACATCGAGCACGCACGAACCGCAGGCGTGTTTTTTTTTGTATGCCTATAAAGTGGAGCCAATTTGGTCGTTTTTTGACGGGATGCACCACACACCTTTAAAATCGAAATAATAAAATAAATCGATGTTTTTATGGAAAGAGAAGCTATTATCACTCGCTACTCACATTTATTATTTGCTGGTCGAAAAATGGCCACTTTAGTCCCCCTTTTTAGGCATGAAAAAAAGGGAAAATTGTGCATGTGTGACAAAAAAAATGTAATTATACTAATCAAAGTATTTAATTCTAATATACCTAACAATTAAACCTTGTATTAAATTTAAATTTGAATTTTTAAATGAATAGAATGGTTCATTACTATATTGGTATTAAATAATTTGATTAACATAATAAATAACTTTTTAATTGACTAAATATTTCTTTTCGGATCAATAATGAAAAGAAAGTACATGCATCTATAAGAAAAACCTCTCTGTTAGCCACTATAATGTGCTTCGGTATATTATGTATTTAAATTAGGAAATACTACGGACTATAAATTTGAATTTCAAATCATTTGAAACTTCTATAATAGACCCTAAGATATGTTACGATTTCGTGTACGTATAACTGTTTATAAATTGAGTGACTACATTTTATAAACATGAGCTAAAGTTTTACCAATGCAATTTGAGTTTCGACCAAAGTAGTTTCAGTCGAGCTTCTAGTTTTCAAGTGAAAAGATCGCGCAGGTAGTGTACCGTGAGTTATTGAAGATAGTGGACAAAAATTTTTTCGTAGATGCCATGAAGTTGCCAAATCGCAGCACCGAAATAGCTGACGATGCAGTCGTTATATCAGGACTTGCTGGAAGATTTCCGAATTCGGATAACGTGGCGGAGTTTGAAAAAAATTTGTTAAACAAGGTTGATTGTACTACGACTGAACATGGAAGATGGGATATTGGTAATAAATTCAGGATCTATCTTTACTCCTGTAGCTTTCCGACATAACCAAATTAGTCAACTTATAGTATTTTTGACACATTAAAGTTTTCTAACATTTATTAAATAGTAGATATGGACCCTTTTGTTTCTAATTTTCTGATGTTTTGCTCAAAACTCAATTAAAAAAAAGTGATTTATAAGGTTATATCGGGAAGCCACATATTTTAATCCGTAAAAGTATAATACATCCATTCTCTTTGATGGTTGCGCAAAATATTGATAGGTAATGGTTAAAATAGGTTTTTAAATCATTCGTAACTCTTGTGCTTGGAGATACTCCAAACTTAATTAATTAGTTCTATATGAAAATATTAAATTTGCTCTAATACATTAATGTAAACTGCTATTGCACCTTTAATAACTTAATTATTTATATATTTAGATTAAATAACATTATACCAATAAAATTTGAAAGCTTGATTAGTTTCTAAGATATACTCTGTTTCTAAGCCAACGTTTATTTTAGTACAACAAAATAACGATGGTAGCTATTCAAAACTTTTTGTGCTAAAAATCTAATTTTAAGCTTTTTAAAAAATATTTACACCGAGTTAATTACACTACATTAAATTATCCAATCTATTTAAAAATATAATTTTCTTTATATTTTCTATATTGTTTGATTGATGCGTTTTTTAAAATTTTTTGTGTTTTACTGTTTTATGTTTCTTTTTTCGTAAATAAGTATACACAACGAATGTATTCTAAAACTAATTTATAAAAAAAATTATATATGTATCACAGTTTTAGAATGTGAAAGGTAAATAATTTTATTTAAACAACTTTTAAATAGTTTAAAAAATGTTTTATAAAACGTTAGATTTAAAAATACTAGAGTCAATTCAAATAAAAGTAATAGCTTTGAAACCTTTTTATTCCTTCACTTTTACAATAAAACCAATACAACCAATTTTACTACAATAGTTATATATAATTGGTTTTATAATCAATCCGTTCTGTATGCTCATTTAGGAAAAAATAAATTATCGTTACTATCTTGCTTCACCCATGACACTTTAAATCCCAATACGATAGAGTGAAGCTAAGTAGTTTAGAGCAAAATTGTTGTAATGAGTATCTAATTATGAACCTTTTTCTACCCGAAATTTTGGAATTGCTATGTTCGTTAATTTGTGCAACAAATAATGGAAATCTAATAAAAACCACATCTAATAAATTGGCATTTAGCTTCCTTAAACTTAATTAATCAATAAATTTCCATGATTAGTTTATAAGATATATCTTATTTAAAAAAAATTGTTTCCCTGTATATAAAATAATAATGACAGCTAATAAATTTTCTTTGTTAAAAATAGCTAATTTCAAGTTTTTTTAAACTAATTTGTTTCTTTAAAAATTATTATAAAACAAAAACTAAGATAATTATTTGAACTTTCTTACATATGAAGAATCTTTTATATAGTAATGATAATTATGATTTACTATATAATAATAAATTACGATTAATTACGATTAATTAATATTTAATTTGATTCATTTCATATTTATTCAATCTTTTATAGCTGAACTTAAATCATAGAACTATTAAAAAGAATAAACAATGTTTTCAAAGCGAGATGTATTACCTTAAATTGTCCTGGTCGACTACTAGCGATTAAGCGACCGATTACTAGATTCTAGTGGCCGAGTACTAGCGCTTACGTCATATTTTATTAAAACACATAATATAATTATCCTGTAAACATTTTAAGCATGAATAAACATTTTATCAAAAACTAGAATACATTTAAAGTATAATAGAACCAGTAATTTATAAACAAATATGTTTCTGAATTTTTTGAAGTTTGAATACAAGTTTTTCCTTAGATGGCCGACTACTGGGGTCACTATTAGGAATTCTCAAAGAGCTCATTTGGAGATTACAAGGGGGGACCATGGAGTTTAGGTCACGGATTTTGATAAAACTTTAGTAACTTTTACTAGACCATTTCCCTCCGTGTAGTCACGTCTATCCAAAATTTACGGTTGTAAAAGATAGCTAATTTTATGTTCTTTTTAATAAATTTACAACAGTTATCATAATATTTCTAATATATCAAACAACAGAAAATCTTAAACTCAAAAATCGATAAAGCGTTATAAAACAAAACCAAGTCGATGAATCTTGAAATTTCTTTTCAATTTTGAATCTTCATTTTAAGACGAAAAAAGTTAGACCTGATTAGTAGAAAATGACCGCGCTGTTCTCGAGATAAGTTATAAAGAAAATTTCAAAAAATACGTACCTTCAATATCTTATAAAATAAAGTATCTCATGATCTAAAAGAAATATGGTTTGACATTATATTAAAAAAAAAGAAAAGTTAATATTAATGTATGTAGTTAAATAATAAAAGACACTCTAAAAATTCCGTTGTCTTGTTGTCATCTTATATCACTGCTTTAGACCTAAAGAACCGAGTGAAAAATGCATTTAAAATGTTCTTTTTTCGACACTGATGTAACACACATCTTTCCACTTTATGGGGATGTCGGAGCTGAGAATGAGTCGGTTTCGGTTGGTCTAAGCACGGTTTTGATGTGTTTCTTTGACTGCTTATAATTTAAAAAAAACTGAAAGCAGAGTCGATATAAATGATATCAATATTATTGTACAAAAAGAAGGCATTCTGTTGCGTTGTGTGTGATCTCGGTTTTATGACATTTATTCAAGATACAGCTAAAATTCGATTTTTAAATATCTTTAAAAGTTTTCCTATATGGAAATATACTCACCGGATATCTCTGAAAATAGATACGTCGGCTTCTTATAATGTGACAAGTAACCTCTATGAGTTTCAGCCAGTTTCACCGCAGTCTCGCTGAATTATTGCATAAACTTGATTACATACAGACATACATCCATACTCTAGTCTACACTATTAATGGCCGTGGGTCCGATTGGGGACGCCGATGTGCCGCTATACATCATACATCCATACATACATTTACGGAGATGCTTGAAATGTGTTCCTATAGTGTAAAAACATGCTTTTGTGCAATAATTTGTTAGTTTTAAAGATATTACATTTTTTGCGATGTCGAGAATATAAGACTCTTCCTTGGAGCGGTCGTGCTTAAAAACTAAATATTTTTGCCCCAGCGAACGTAAAATCTTCATCATTTATTAGTATTTTTTATTTCATACACTTTAATTTTACAGTTTTCCTTCTGTACGTCCTGGGAAAATTAAAAAGCACTTAAGGTAGTTATCCCCCAACTATGTGAGTCAAAACAAAGCTGAAACATAAAAATCTCAATATAAATGAATTTCTTTATATGTAAAATAAGAATAGCACAAAAGAATTATTTTCATATTGTTTTAATGCAATTAAAATGAAAAATATATAAATTATAACGGAAATATCAATTTTTGACTCACCTAGTTATGATCAAAAGTGAGATTTACGATCGTTGGATTGATATTATTTCATTTTTAAAAAAGTAGTTAAAAAAATTATTCAACAAATGCAAATGTTTTCCTACAATCTGCATGACATATAGTTTACAAAATACAATACTGTGGGTTCTCGGAATAACCACTTAAGTCCATTTTTTTGAAAATTGAGTTTTTAGTGATTTTGGTATCTACGTATGGTGTACTTTCAGATAAAAAGTCAAAAGTTCATCTAAAACTTTCTCTTTTTCATAAGTTATGCTTTTCTTTTGCTTAAATGGAAATATTAACATTAAAACCTCTATATCTCGAAAACACGAAAAATTGACTTAAGTGGTTATTTCGTGAAGCCACAGAATATATAGCAGTAATAGTATTTAATAAGGATGTATTTATTTAAAATATCACTAAAATTTATTTATTTTTTTCATTCCAGATGATTCTAAAGTTCCTCAGCGACTTGGAGTCTGCAATAATATTGATAAATTTGACCGTGTCTTTTTTGGCATTCACAATAAATTGACTAATATAATGGAACCGACATCCAGGTTATTATTAGAACATTGTTTCGAGGCGGTCGCAGATGCAGGCATAAACCCTCGAAGTTTAAGAGGAAAAAATGTTGCAGTATATACCGCTACAAATTTATCAGAATCGGAAAAAAATATTTTTGCTCACAAAGCACAGGTAAAAAATCTGATTATTTATACTATCTAAAAGATTTGATTTATAGTTCATTTTTTTTAAAAATACATAACGTTTTTAACATGATTTTAGTAAAACATTTTTTTACCATCACAAAGCTTCCTCTATGAGGAAGTAAAATTACCTCTTAAAATTGGTCATTTTTTTATATTTTTGTAAAAATCTTGTATAAATTGAAAATTTAGTTCGTAGCATTTAAGAAAATATATTTTATATTATATACATGTCTACTTATTTGATGAGTACTACAAAAAATTTAATTATCAGACCAATTAGAGGGAGGTCGTTCCTGAGTCTGCATGATTGGAGAAATAATCGGTCTCTAATAGTTTTGATGCATGTCAAACAAAAGAAACTTTTTGTTTGTGTTAATACGTTTATAATATGGATAGCGTTCTCAATTTTCTGCAGACTTTATACTTGCAAAAGAGATTAAAAAAATTTTTAGTTTTTAGAAATTTATCAAAAATTAGTTACTAAAGATATTCTCTTCCTCTTTATTATCTTTGTTCCAACTCGTATAGACAACAATGTCCTTTTACGGGACACCCCCACCGCCTTTGTATGGACGTGTTTGATCCTAAAACCCCACCTTTATGTGCGATACCTTCTGATAACTGCATTCACCCAGAGATACGCCCTGTGACGTGGGGAAAACTTCCCCGACCAAGAGAACCTGCGCCAGGAACCAGCTGATAGGAAAGTCAAATTTAGGCACCTTATACTTCATCGAAACGGACCTAAATTTTCATTTCCCATTATATACATTTTGATAGAAATGCTCTGTAATGTATCTGATCCAAGGATTTAAAAAAAAGTACAAAAAATCCTTAATCACTGAGAAAGAGTTAGAGTTAGTCTTGGAGAAAATAATTTTTTTTGGTCTAATACATTTTCGGATACTTTTAAAGCTAAACTGGACAAGTTACGGTAGAATCACCCATATTTATATTTCATATATCAATACTGATCTTTGATATATATACTATCCAAATTTCAAGTCGCATCAGTCAGTTAATTTTGACTCACTCAGCGATCCATTAGGGAAAAATCCAGAAATTACTTTCTACAAAGTAGTATTAAAAACCCCTTTTAAACGATAAAAAATATAGTTTTTATAAGTTAGCGATAGTAAGCATTCTAAACGATAACTAAGTCAAATCTCATTTTTTGACCCACTCAGCGATTCATTAGGGAAAAATCCAGAAATTACTTTCTACAAAGTAGTATTAAAAACCCCTTTTAAACGATAAAAAATATAGTTTTTATAAGTTAGCGATAGTAAGCATTCTAAACGATAACTAAGTCAAATCTCATTTGGCCTTGAAGATTTTGAATGAATTCGTAAAATTCCATTTTGCTATTTTTGACCAATTTAGGTTTCGAAATATGAAAAATTTTCTCACTTGGCGTGGATAGGAAAAATCCAGAAATTAGTATTACAAAACCTATAAAACGATAAAAAAAGCCGATATCTCATCGGGCCTTGGAGATTTTGAAAAAAACAAACCCCGTAAAATCACATTCTGCTATATTTTGCCAATTTAGGATTCGATATTTGAAAAATTTAACCACTTAGTGGTGGATTAGGGAAAACCCCAAAAGTTGTTTTCTAGAAAATAGTATTATAAAACTATAAAACGATAAAAAAAGCCGATATCTCATCGGGCCTTGGAGATTTAAAATGATTCCGTGAAAATACATTTTACAGCTTTTAATCCTATAAAAATTGAAATTTGTAAAATTTACCCCCTTAGAGTTATAATTACGTAAAATCCCTTCTTATTCGTTGCCTACAATTTAAAACAATATATCATTCAAATTTCAAGTCGCTAGGTTTAATGGTTTTGGCTTGACGTTGATGAGTCAATCAATCAGTTAGTCAGTCAGTCAGTTAGTCAGGACATGTCTTTTTATCATATATATATATATATATATATATATATATATATATATATATATATATATATATATATATATATATATATATATATATGAGGCCTATCTAATCACACTACGGGTGTCAGGCTTTATTTCTAGGTACTAGTAAATGATTTTTAAATGTTTTATAAATAATCATGACCCAGATCTCGTACTCTCTTCTTGTAATTGCAACTTTCTACACTTTAACTTTCAATGCTGAATATAATTAATATTATATCAGTTAGATTAGTTTGAAAATATCCAATGCATAGACAATAATTTTCTCTATCTTTTAGATCTTAAAAGATTGTTTTTAGATAAAAAGAACTCAATTTATTTGATATCAAAAGTTAATGCGATATGAACTTAAAGTGTAGGTATAGAAAGGGCATAAATCAGTAAAAAAGCTACTTATCGTTTATAAACCTTTTACAAATTTTTTAACTTGAATTTTGTACACGAATGGCTTACACAATAATAAAAGTTCTTTGTCCACTTCTAAAACTGGTTCAAAAGAGTTAAGAAACTATAATACAATAATGCAATTCATATGAAAAAATTTTATTTCATGAAAAAATTGAAGTTATTTACTTGGTTCTACAAAAACATAGCATTTCGAGTAGTCATAGTTTTGTTCTGGGAGTGCAAATTGATATTTAACATATAATATACAATTGAAGGGCCGGATGCAATAAGGGGACTAGCACTATTTTTCGATGATTCTTATCTCAAATAATAATGCTCAGGTAAATAAATAAAGTATATAGTGTTGAAGAATGGAGTTTAACAACACTATATTTTTTGTTTCTTTTTCTGAGCATTCTTATTTCAGATAAAAATCACCTATAAGAGTGCTAGTCCCCTTATTGCATCCGGCCCTTCAATTAATGGAAATATTATGTGCACAAAGTTTTTCACAAATGTATACAGATTTTTGTAATGAATAGTAGCTCATCCTTTTATTATTCATATGAAAAATCATAAATGACTTATGAGTAAAGAAAACATAGAAAGTCTTGATTCATTTTACAGGCAGCGGGTTTCGGTATTATGGGGTGCAGCAAGGCGATGATTGCAAACCGTCTTTCATTTTTTTTGGGTCTTACTGGATCGAGTATGCACATGGACGGTGGTTGCGTAGGTGCTACATCAGCTCTTGAGAAAGCTTATTTTGATCTAAAGAGTGGTGAATGCGATGGTGCGATTGTAGCCGGAGGTATTATAAATCTGCACCCTCATGTTTCCTATCAACTGAAACTTTTAGGTAAGTCAGTTTTAGTTATTGTATTTCCAATTTAAAGCTTAAGTTTCTTTACTTGAATGACTTTCTATATGAAACATAACATTTTTGAGTCTAAAAATATTATATGAATACAATATAACCTGTTAGGAACGTAAGGGTCCTGGAGGACCCACAATTTCTTTTTTTATTTTCTTAAGATTTCTACGTGAAAAGCTTAAAATTATGCAAACTAAATATATGGATCAGATCAAAGTAGATTATTTCCGATCTCGTAATGAGGCCTAAATTATTTTTTACTGCATAAAACTCGATAAACTTAAAAAATTGAAAAAAATCTTTATTGCGGAAATCTTCTAATTTAAGGCCGAAACACATTTCTAAATGATTTCCCAAAGTTTTTTTTCAATTGTTTGACGGTCTTGGCCTAAACGGGTTAAACGCTAAATCTATGGTAGAATGGAACTGTAAAAAAATTAGCCGCTAATCGACAATAAGTGTATTATTCTAATAATTTATAGGTGAGTACGAATTTTTTTAGATAATTTTTAAAAAAGTCTGAAATATTATCTAGCATAGTGACCAATGGCAGACTTCCGCTAGAATTTCGCGGTGCTTATTTAGCCAGAGTATATCCACACTAATTTTTTAGACGGGATTTTCCTCTTTTGGGAATTTGAATTTATGATACATCCATCAGGAATCTTCACTATATTGTAATCTCTCGTGTTAAATTTACAAAAATGGCAGGGGTATATATTTAGATCTGCGCCACCACTTTCGTAATGCACTGAGAAAAATGATTTCTTGACCCAAGTAGAAAATTCTGCTTCGTACAAATTTGCTGGAAGTAAGCCGAAATCTGCTTCACGTAAGTATGCGCGACCTTCCTTCTAAATTATCGATTTCTTCCTTCAAACATAAAATATGTTTACTTCCAAAAATATCCTTTTGCAGCAAAATGAAATCTGCTAACCCTAGGTAGAAATCCACTACAATTGGATTTCTCATTATTAAATTAAAATAGTGTTTTAAAAAATTATTTTCTCACACATTTTTCTAGTAGAATCAAGTAAAAAATCTACTTGCGGCAAGTGGATGCATTCAAACAGATTTTCTTTTTGGTACAAGAGGATTTCTATTTCTATTACGTCGTTGTTTGACGAAATAATAGAAATCTTTTCGTACCAAAAAAGAAATCTGTTTTAATGCATCCACTTGCTACAAATAGATTTTTTACTTGTTTCTACTACAAATATGTTTGAAAAAGAAATGTTAAAAAACACTATTTTAATTTAACAAGATATAATCCACTTGTAGCGCATTTCTACTTAGGGCAAGCAAATTTCTTTTTGCAGCAAAAGGATATTTTTTAGAAGTAAGTATATTTTAAGTTTGAAGGAAGAATACAGTAATTTAAAAGGAAGGTCGCGTATAGTTATGAAGCAGAATTTTCTACTTGCTTCTAGAAACCATTTGTCTCAGTGTAGTAGCTTTCTTGACAATAGAATGAATAGTTCGTAAATAATGACTGTACTGGAATTTCACTTTCGTCGTTCCGTCATTCTAAAATGGAGGAAAAATTCAATAATACGTAGCCAATAAAACTGATAACATCCGCGAATCTTTTATTTTGGTATGAATTTACACCTTAATCGATTGAATAATGAATCAAAGTTTCGAACTTTGCATATCTTAAATGTACATGCCACTATAAAATCCCGAAAATACAATAACAAATAAACTATAGTCAATTGATCTTAAAAATTCGTTACATACTTTAAACTTTCGTTACTTAAAAAAGGTATAATTTGAATCAAACTGTGCCCTGAATAACTTATTTATCTGTCTAATCAAAATTTGAATGTGGGAGTTTATAAAAAATTATAAGTTTTTTTTACAACATATGATAATATATAATTGATTCTCTTTGCTATTAACACATTTTTTTCTGACCATTATATTTTTCTGACAAAACATAATATATCAAAGTACAATAAATGCTTCAAGTGCATCCGATACAAAATTCCCTCATAAATTCTCTTATCCATTTATTCACCCACGTACTCATTCATCCACCCATGCACCAAATCATCCACCCACACATGGAACTTTCACACATACGTATCCATCCGTCTATCCATTAATCCACTGATGCATTCATCCATCCACCACACACCCATCCATACATTCATACACTTCCATACATCCAATTGTCTATCCATCCATTGACGCAAAAAGATAATGGTGGAGCAATAATCGATTTGTATAAAAAGTGCTCAAATATGAAGTGCTCTAAAATTTCATCGAATTTTGCCTTTTTTTGGAGCAATAGTTTCTTGGGTGATAAGTGAATAAGAAGTCAGACAATTATTACCCCAAAATAATGTTGATACTGAAAATTAAATTATAATACTGTTTTATTTATAATATTTTTACAATCTACTATTTATAAAAATAGGAATTATAAATTATGGGCATTAATCAAAATATTACGAATACTGCTTACGGATGATTAGTATGTATGCGTGACCGTCAGTAATATAAATAAAGAACCATAACATATTAGGTATACGAAAATTTTGAACGAAAACTACATTATAAAAATGTTTGCAATTTAAGGTTAGTACGCTTTATTTATATATTTATTTATTTGTACTTGCGTTATTTAGAATATTTGCCGCTATAATACAAGTACCTATATCAATTAATTGCTTTATGAGCAGAGTTAATTTTATCATAATTTTGGGGCAAATATTTCCAGACTTATTTTTACTCATCCCCCTAGCGAATATCGCTCCAAATAAGGCAAAATTTGCTTAAGTTTTGGAGCACATTACACTCGAGCACTTATGTCGGAGTTAGTCAGATTTTGCCCAACATAAACCGATTATTGCTACAACGTTTTTGATGCGCGTTAGAAATGGTTAATAAGTGACTTAAATACATTATTTCTTACCACAAATTAAATATTCGTATTGAATACAACTATTTTGTATTATATATTTTATATTGTTACAATATTAAAAAAGAAGTTATCAATCGCGTTATGATTATTTAATATATTTATTTATTCGTATCGCATAATATATCTATAGTTTAAACGCTTGTATAAAAACCTTAATTTTTGTACAATTGATTTTTATTACAAAAATGTATAACATCATATTAATGAAGTAATCAATTTATTATAAATATTTCACTGGATAATGGCAGCGAACTTCACCAGTTGGACTGGTCAAATTTCTACCAGAAATTACTATATATAATTTATATTAAAGATATAACTATTTCAACTTGAATAGAATATTTTAATAAAAGTATTACGTATTAATAAATAAAATACATTTTTTGTACAATAAAAAATAAAGCCAATTGCAGAAAGTTATTGTTGTTCTTTAAAAAAGTATTAAACTAGTGATTTTTGAAGATTTAATATCCATTACTAAGACTTGGTCAAGAAGAATGTAGTTAAATGCCAGAAATTCGAAACATTATCTTTTAATATCTTTAGGATTTATAAGCAAAAAAAAATAAAAAATTATTACATATGTACCCTATATTTTTAAAACAGCTTATATATAAATCACACTTTTAATCTTTCATTTCAGATGTATAAATAATAAATTATGCGCGTTAAGTTATCGTCGATAACACCTAGCATTATATATAATTTAAATAACCATCACAAGGAATTCAGAGTACTTTTTAAATCTCTTTATAACTTAGAATTTTTTTTTCTTGCTTCCTTAAAAGTAAAAAATATTTAGAAGCACCATGTTAGAAGCAAAGTTTGAGACATTCGAAATTGAAAGTTAATAATTTGTTATTAAGGTATTTAAAATTGATAATAAAAAAGTTACGTTACCAAGAAAATTTGATGAAATGTTAAAAAAATGACATGTTTAAATTAATTAATGTTTGACATTTGTTGAAATATTTCTCTTGGAGCTTGAAAGTAGCTATATTAACGCAAGCATTTCCGCATTCGTTATTGCCTTTTATTTCGTGTATTTTCATATATAAGATTCAATATATAAAATAGATTATATCTCGGAATCTATTAGCAAAAGTTTCTTAAAAACATTTGAAATAATTTATAACTTTATTAAATGAACAATACTCATTTAAATTAATATATTAGAATACATAATTTAATATTATAATAATTATTATATTTATTTTGAATAATCTCTTGAGTTGAAAGTATAATACCTTAGTTTACGAAATTTTTCGGGATAATACCTGTTTTGGTATTATACGGTAGAAAACCTCTGAACCGTGTCGGAAACCCAATCCTGCCACTCAATAACCTAATAATTTGTATGCACTCAACAACATATTTACATATCTATCATCCCACATACCGATCTATCCATCCATGCACCTACCCGTCCATCTACGTACCCATTCGTTCATCCAACATTCTATTCCCACGTCCAACCTCTTGTACCCTTTCGGCCCACTCACAAACATATATACCCCTAAATCTATGTCTACCTAACCTTTACCCATCCACCCACGCACACTTATCCATCCACATATACACATACACTCATCGGCATATACCCACATATTAATCCACACATCTATCTACCTTTGTATCCATCTACTAACACGAGAAAATTAAAATATTTAAAAGATATATAATGCAGACGGATGGACACTTTAAATTTTAATATAATCGGAGATATATTAGGAGATTTTAGATCTATCCAGTCGATTAAGGGGGATCATTAGACATTATATTGATGGCCCTTACGAAGAGTAGCTCATAAAGACTAACACTTTTTAGTACTTACTACCAAGACTAACACGATTCATAGTTTCCCACGAAGACTAGTACTATTTGTATAAAATATTTGATAAACTCTCAGCGGATCTGGTTGGGTTTCATCTGATCGAGTTTGGGTTGGATACTAGTCTATTTTGGAACTTAGAAAATGACCGGGTAACTCGAGGAAATCAAGTTACCTGAATAAATAAAAGTAGCCGTTTTAGTCAGGCGGTGGAAAATTGCGAAATAGTGCTAATTTCATAGTTTTCATATGGAACTTATGAAAAGTGCTACCCTTCGTGGTCACAATCCAAATGTGTTAGTCTTTGTAGTAAATGGAAAAGACATTCTATTCTACATAAGGCACGGTGAGATTTAATATAATTTAACCCAAAGTGTTTGCACCGTAAATTTTCTTTCTGGATTCGAATATGCACCAAAGGATTAAACAACAAAAATTGCCTAAATGGGCCTATGAAGTACAATTTTTTCTAACGATTGTTTTTTTTATAAAAATTGTTATATAAGAGTGTTGGAAGTCACTGATTACGAATCCATTGTCAAATTTTCAAATCTCAAAATGGCGGGTCCAATATGGTGACCAAACGTGCCATTTCTTAAAAATGGCTCGACCGATTATTTTTCTTTTAGTTGGTAAATAATTTAGAAAAAGTGCATATTCGAATGCAGAAAGAAAATTTACAGTGCAAACACCTATGGGTTAAATACTGCCGATTGATACAAGCACCTCCGTAAAAATTGCACGTGCTTTGTTTACAAACACACCGCAGACACCCGTCGTCGAATAGCACCATATGGGAGCCGAAATATGGCGACTTAAAAAAATAAAAGGCTAATCGTGAAGGGCCATTAACATAATATGGACTATAAGAATATTTTTATGATAATTTAAGTTAATACAAGTTTTTATGACTTGAATATTGAAAAATAATTCCCTAATACCATAACCCAATGGGCGTAGACAATAGCGAAACAAGCGTCCATAACTGAAAAGATTCGTTAACTATTAGCAAAATTCGGGTAGCCTTGAGCATTCTGTAGATACAAGATCAGCTGTCGCATCTAAATGAGGCAAGCTTTGTCATAAGTGCAATAACAACAGCAAAAATACAATCTTTCTCAATTGTATTCACTGGCTAGAAATAGACGGTTTATACTAGGCTACTGAGGATATTGAAAATAGATGAAAATTAAATAATAACCGAAGCGTTATATCTTACCATTACAGCATACGTTTATACCAAAAAGAAGTAGCCACAAGCAAGCTTTAAATTCCAATAGCTTATAGTTATCTAGCAAAAAACATTAATTAAAATATAATTTCTATATTATATACATATTAATACGATTAAAGGTCTTTTATCAACTGACGGCAAAACCAGAAGCTTTGACGACAGTGGTGATGGATACACTCGTAGTGATGGCATAACTGTGATGTACTTGCAAAGAGCAGAAGACGCCAGACGCATCTATGCAGAAGTTGTAAACGCGCGAACTCTACACACGGACTGCCATAATGTACAGTCCATCATGTATCCCACGATTGAGCCTCAAGTTAAATTAATGGAACAACTCCTAAGTGAAAGTGGACTGTCACCAGACGATATTTCATTCTTGGAGGCGTCCGGCACAGGTCTAAGGGACATCGATGCGGAGGAACTGGAAGCCATTGATAGAGTGTACAATAAACGGAAGGAGCCCCTGCTCGTCGGATCTGTCTTGTCTAATATTGGAAATGCCATACCTGTGAACACTCTTAACTCAATTATTAAGGTAAATTCATCTTAAAGCGATTTGCATTTTTGATATAGTAAATTAAATAATTATATCGTTTAACCTATTTCTTCCCAAGCAGCCATTTTATAGTCGATTGATTTTTTGTCTAAAAAATTGTCAAAAAAAAAAAATAATAACCAAAAATTTTTTCAATGTTTCGCTACGTTTTCAGATTTTATAGTGGTTTATACCAAGAATAATACAGTAAAAGTGGGAACACTGATAAAAAGTGGGCACTGATTACAAATGAGTCGGGGGTACTGTTAGGAAAAGTTACCGGCGTTTTACCTAATTGGAGAGAGCAGTGAGTTTAGTTTAGGTTGGGCCAACAAACCCGTCGGTCATCAGTGCCCCGCTTTTACTGTACAAATATTATTCTAAGAGGACCTAACCAACTTATTAAAATAAATTAAATTGCTTATATATTTTTAGGCGAGAATTAGTTATAATACCTATTTTTTTGGTTAATTTGAATACATTATCAAAATATAACGAATATTTTCTTTTTATATTATTTTTTTGGTCGTTAGGTTCCCGTGATCGGCTATAATACATACGTGTATATTTCTTCATCTACCGCAAGCTTTTGAGAGCCAATCTTATCGAATCGGGGTATTTGAGATTTTATTGTATTCAAAATACATATAGTTAGGTAATATGTGGGATTTTGAAAAACAAAATTATTGACCAAAGTTATAGTCTATTTAAACCATATTTTAAGATAAAAATTAAAAGAATTTAAGAATTTAGGATTATATAGGCAATAACTTTGGTCAATAATTTTGTTTTTCAAATTCCCACATTGATTACCTAATTACGAGGGTAGTTCAATAAGTCTTTAGAATGACCAACAGATGGCGCGCGAATCGCTCCAAATCATCTGTTTTCAGTCAGCACCACTCCCGACTAGATATAAGGTGCAGTCACAGTCCACATCTTCTGAGTTTACGTGTTTTTATAACCAATTGAAAAAAAAAATTGCTTGTTAAGAAAAATGGAAAAAAACGAGTTCAGAGCGGTAATTAAACATTTTCATTTAAAGGGTTTAACTCCATATGAGATAAAAAATGAATTGGACTCAGTTCATGGCACATCTGCCCCTGCCTTAGCAACGGTTTATAACTGGGTAAATGAATTTAAGCGTGGTCGTACATCAATAAGTGACGAACCACGTTCAGGAAGGCCCGTAGAAGCAACTACTCCCGAAATCATCAATAAAATCCACGATATGGTGTTGAAGGATAGAAGATTAAAAGTGCGTGAGTTAGCTGAGGCCACAAGGATATCTATAGGTGCAGTTGTTTCAATTCTACATGAAAAATTAGGCATGAAAAAGCTATCGGCAAGATGGGTGCCGCGTTTGCTCTCAGCTGAGAATAAACGCAATAGAGTCGTCGCCTCTGAGGCTCTTTTGGCGCGCATAAGTCGGAATCCTGAGGAATTTTTTCGTCGATTTGTGACTGTGGATGAAACATGGATACACCACTACACTCCTGAGACAAAGGAACAATCCAAACAGTGGATTTCCACAGGCGAACCAGTTCCAAAGAAGGCAAAGACCGTAAAGTCAGCTGGTAAGGTTATGGCTACAGTTTTTTGGGATGCACGTGGAATTATACTTATTGACTACTTGGAAAAGGGTAAAACAATTACTGGTGAGTATTATGCATCATTATTAGAGCAGCTGAAAGAAGAAATTAAAAAAAAACGACCACATTTGGCGAGAAAAAAAATTCTCTTTCATCATGACAACGCCCGAGTTCACACATGCTTCGTTTCAATGGCTAAAATTGAAGAACTAAAATTCGAATTGGTCGAACACCCACCGTATTCACCAGATTTAGCCCCCAGTGACTTTTTCTTATTTCCAAACTTAAAAAAATGGCTCGGTGGACAGAGATTTAACGCACTTTTCTGAAGGATTAAAAAAACTTAAAAAGTGATTGACCAAGTGTATAGAGCTCCAAGGAGATTATGTTGAAAAATAAAAAAAAATTTACCCAAAAAAAATTGTTTTTATACTTTATTCTAAAGACTTATTGAACTACCCTCGTATATGTAACTGAAACGCAATAAAACTTCAAATACCTCGATTCGATCAGTTTCGCTCTCAAAACCATATGGTAGATGAAGAAACATACAAGTATGTATTGATGGCCGAGCAAGGGGACCCAACGATAAAAAAAATAATAAAAAAATATTCGATATATTTTGATACAATATTTGTATTTACTGAAAAAAAACGTAATATTGACGGTTAAGTGGAAAAAGGGGCTATCTCAGAAAATGTTTGAAGAAGAGGCGAACTTAGCGTTCGTTTGAAGAAGAGGCTGATCCGGAAAACGCGCGATGAAGTGCTACTTTAACTAATTATTTCTCGCATTTAATTTTATAAAGAACAATAATAAAAAATAAAAAAATGCTTGTATTGAAATTAATTTTCCTATTTTTTTTTGTTGCAAACGGAACTTGTCTCGTCTTCAAGCATTTTCTGAGATAAGGAATTTCTTCCACTCAACCGTGAATATATGATAAATAATTAATTCTCGCCTAAAAATATATTACCCATTTATTTTTAATCTTAAGGTAGTTAGGCCCCCTTAAACCTTGATAAATAAAAACGTTTATTTTAGTATTCTTAAAAAAATAATTACAATGAATAAACTGTTACATAAAAAATAATATATGAAATATTTTTAGCTAATCGTAGCATCGGAGACTGGACAAATTCCACCAAATTTAAATTATGAGAACGCTAACTCAAAAGCAAAATGCTTGAAAAGTGGGAGAGTACGCATTGCTACTGAGTTGACTCCTTGGACTGGAAAATATTCTTCTGTAAATACCAGTTGTTATAGCGGATTATTTGGAAATATTCTTTTGAAGCTGCCTAATATTGAGAAAAAAAATAATGGTGTTCCTGATGATAATCTTCTACGACTTGTTATTGTATCAGGTCGAACTGAGGAATCGGTCATATCTCTGCTGAATTTCGTAAGACAACATAAATAAATTGAATTTCATCTCAAGTCTTATACTAAAATAGTAGAAACATATAGATGCAACTTTGATAAATAATTCCTTCTAAAATATCTCTTGCAAAAAGAACATCTACAGGTCACCTACGGGACGTCTTCAGGGATAGCACGCTCCTTGCAGATTGTTTTACATAGATTTATCTACTATAATTAGAAAAAAATATGTGCGGATCTCATCTAATATTGCTACACAATGTCTAAACAGTTTTTTCTACATATTCTGCAGGTAGTGTGAAATCCCAGTGGACTGCAAGTGGCATGCAGATGACCTATAGGCTTTTTTTTGTAAGGAATGTATCTTGACCTTTTTTAATAAACGTAACTCAAATTTTAATTAATACTCTTGAAATAATAGTAAAATCGTTATAAGGTAGATGAGGTCAGTGCGGTCCATAAAAGTAGTTTAAGAAAGTTTTGCTGGTAGCATAAAAATGTAGTGTAAGTGTAAGGTGTAAGAGAACTACTGTGTTAGTTAGAGATTGGGAAGCTATTTACCAATGTCAACTCCTTGATTAATGAACTTCTTACTGAATAACAATCACAAAATTAATGTATGCTGTTACTATTTTAGTTGATCTGCAAAATCCCAGGCTTACAGTAACTATATTATCTGAATACACATTATACGATAATCTTTTAATTTATAATCGAGTGGATAATGGGTTTTAGTACTTATCTTATGTTTAGACATTAATTTAGATTTATTAATCTACATGATATAGTGTGTAACAAATTTTCAGACAACAATGAGATGTAATTTTAAATAAATAAATATAAAACCTCAAACCTTTAGATAACTCAAAGATAACAATTTATAATAAAAAAATGTTTAAATATTGAAACAAAAAATAGATGTACAATAAAAAATCTGTAAACCTTAAATGCTATTCCCAACTACCTCAAGATAAGCAATTTATAATTAAATAGCTTGAATAATAGTCTTTATGAAGATCTACAAAACACCTTTGTAAGCTTTTAAATAATATAGGTAGCCAGCCTTTTATTTAGACCATATTGACTTCACATACCTTATAAAAGTTTAAATTAGGTATCAAATATACATATTTTGTATGAATAACATTAAGTAATTGATAAATACTTTTAGATGGAGAATAAACCTATTGACGTCGAATTGTTACAAATGTTTTATGATATTTTTGATTCCGGAATCGACGGGCATTTGTACCGGGGATACACTATACTTCCTGCAAAGGGTTTGGTAGCGCCAGAGGCGAAAAAGCAAGAATTTGCATTCGACTCTGGAGTCAAGCGGGAAATCTGGTGGATATTTTCAGGAATGGGCTCTCAGTGGTCTGGAATGGGTAAGCATATAATTGAATCATACTTAGTAATTTTTTATTTTAAGGACCCATGAATCACTAGAAAATGCTTAGCTAACACATAAAGTTTTAATTCGATCAGTTGTAAAAAAGTTACGTTGTTTGATTAATATATGATATCAAATAATTTAATGAAACTTTTGAATGTAAAAAACAATAAAAATGCTTAGTTATTAAATCAAACTAAGCTTAACGCAGCTCCTTTATCACTTAAGGTAGGACTCGTATTTTCTATCTAAAATATAAAAAACAGACCACTACCAATTCATTAACACTTAGCTTCCTCAAACTAAATAAAATATTCCAATATGAATTTATTTATTCTAATTTTCATCCAAGGGATATGGAGAGCGATCTTGTTCAGCTCAATGTATTTTAAAGGTTTTCCATCATATGTTTTCGAAATATCGCAGTTTAATGTGGGGTTATACCAAAATTGAAAACTTTTTTAATATTCAATCTTTTTTCCCCATACTCTGTATACATACTAGGGATCAAAAAACAAAATTTTGAGAATTTTTCGAGCTATTTTTACTGAATATTTGATGCATTAATTTTTAATAAAATTACACAAATCTGCTCAAGTCTTCTGCGTACTAGATTTCAAAGCAGATCCACAAAAATATTTGTATGTTTTCTTCAAAGCAAATTGAACGCTGTAACAACTCAGACTTTTTTCTATACCCGAATACGTGTTTTAAAAATACAGGACTGTAATTAACAATTTAAGTAACAAAATACACTATTTTTTATTATACATACATATCCTACGTACTTTAAAAAAAATATCCTCAAAATCGGATATAAGAGACTATGTTGTAATAAATTATGTTTAAGAAACTATCCTGAAACTTTCGCGTTGAAGGCTTCTAGAGTAATGCAAAATGTAGTTTTGAGACAAGCACTCTTTTGTAAGGGAAAAAGCTATTTCCCAAAAATAATTCTTATTTATACTTTACAATCATCATTGAAATCATATTTAACTTTTATTTACATATAATATACTCCTCTTTGGTGTAAATTGTCCAAAGAATAAAAAAAAATTATATTGAAAAAAAAACGAAAATCCCTGTTTCGTAGAAAATGACCGCGTCATTCTAAATGTTTAAAAAAATACGTAACCTCAAATATCTCGGAATATAACGTAAATATGATCTGGGCAAAGAAGTCGGCCAAGAGATAGTAACAGCTACCTTTTTGTAAAGTTTTTTTAATGATTTTTCTCTCAAGTATAGAAAAGTAAAATGACTCAAAAAGTTGACAGAATAATCTTCTCAGTTGTCCTAGTCACATCAATTTTTTAAAAAATTGTCCATCATATTTCAGAGAAATCACCGTTTAAATAAAAAATTACATTTCCAAACACCTTATCCAAAATTTCAATGCATTTTCACCGAATCAATGACTTTATTTCTAATATACCATAAAACCCGAAAAACTAAGCTAAGTTTGTTTTAAGGAAGTAGAAGACAATTTTTTAAATTCTGTCAACAGTGTCTTTTATTGGCCAAACAAGGAATAGTCTCAATTATTTTCTGAAAAACTGGTCATTTCTGTTAAAAAGTCGATTTTTTGTCAATAACTCTAAATATAATCAATATCTTGAGCTACACATTGGCATAGAACCTATGAATATTATCCTACGGAAGCCTTTAAAATTTTAGATCATTTGACTAAGCAATATAAAAGTAGAAAATATCGCTATGTAGCTTAACACTAAAATAATAATTTTTATAAAATAAAATTTTTATTCTTAAGGTAAGGCTCTCTTAAAACTATCAGTATTTAACGATGCCATCAGAAAATGCGACAGTGTTTTAAAACCAAGAGGATACGACATATATAAAATTATAACTGATGATGATCCAAAAATGTTTGATGAAATTGTCAACTCATTCGTCGGTATTGCTGCAGTACAAGTAATTAATTTTCTTAAATTTTGTAATAATCTATTTAATTACTGATAGTATGTATATTGACAAATGCTGTTCATTTTTAATGTAGAATACTTGAAATTTGCTTAGATGTTTTAAATTGGTTTCAGATTGGTTTAGTGGATGTTCTTAGATCTGTCGGTCTTGAACCTGATTACATCATTGGCCATTCGGTTGGAGAGCTTGGATGCGCTTACGCTGATGGTTGTTTTACAGCCGAGCAAATGATCTTGGCAGCTTTATCACGTGGTTTAGCTTCAAAAGAAGCGAAATTGATTCCTGGCTCGATGGCTGCTGTAGGTCTTGGATACGATGATATAAAACCTCTTTGTCCACCGGATATTGATATTGCTTGTCACAATGGACCAGATAGCACGACGATTAGTGGACCTGCAGAGTCTATGAAAGCATTTGTAGCCAGCTTAACGGTAATTAATTATTAATTTATCGTATTAATTATATTTAAAGTGATGGGGATATATAATGACTTATGGGGAAGTTTTCAAAGAATATGTACATCAAAATTTGAAGCAATACGTAGAATCAAGATTTCAGGTTTTACATCGATAAATGTAATGGTACCTATTACCTATATTACCTATTATTTATAGTAAAAACAAAATTTCGGAATGAAAAATTTTTATTACATATTTTGTATGACTATAGTTTTATGAACATTTTTCGACCTCCTGGATTTCAAGACTCTTTGTTATACCAAAGTTATAGCCAGTTGAGTGAAACAATTTACATTGGACAGCATACCAAACTAAAACTTTAAACGTGTTTGTCTAAAAAATTACTCTTCTATCTTCAAAATGTTCCTTGCGCAACCCATGACCATGGATATTTTTTAAACTTACAGAAAATATTGGTTAAAGTATTGTGAAAAGAAGTTAATATTTTGTTTTGAGGTATTTTGATGTTAAATATTTTATTCATTAATTGTACGTGTTGAAACTTGTAGCTTTTTATATTTTTTTAAGTTCAAAAAATGTTTAATTTTTTTCAGACCATTAATTGAGTTAAAACAATTTTAAGTTGAAAAATATTTTAGAATTTTTTTAAATAAAATACGTCAAATTTGTATGCGCAAGGAACAAGTAAAAAAATTATTGGACAAATGCGAGAGATTTTTAAAAATCAGTGGAGTTAAGTAGAATTCTTTTTAATTGACAATATTTATTATTATTTATACTAGATAATTGTATTTCTTGGTATTATAGTTGCAGGCATAATAATATCTCTTGTGAGGCTCTAAATATTTATGTTCATTTTCATGATTCAACTCAGGCTTATCTTCTAAAGATTAAAATGACTTTACAATACATATGTTTTAAAGAATAATAGTATAGTTACAATACTCAACGTGTCAGCATCAAAGATTTTTTACTTCTAGTGATAATTTTTATTAACTAGAAGTAATATTTTAACTAAAATGATAGTAGCTAATTTCGAAACGATAATAGTATCTTAAGTTCCGAGGGAAAGAAGAAGGCTTTTTGACCCATGCGGGATATTTGCAATTGAGTGCCGGAGTCAAGTACATTCATGAACCCTATTGTGGCTCAGTGTCTGCATTGTGAATCATTTGCTTTTAAATCATTATTATGAAAGGTTTGCATTACTTCTTTTATTATTTTGATAGATAAGAATAAGAATTTTCAGAATAAAATAAGAAATAATCCAAAATGTTCATCATAATATTGATTTAAAACCAACTGATTCACAATAGAGGCACTGATCTACAACACGGTCCATGATGGTATTGCACTTAAAAAATTGATTGCACACTTTCCTTATAAGTCATTATATTTTTAATATGCTTGATACTTTATAATATTTTTGTAATGTGCTATTTTTTATCAATTTTTAAGGCCAAAGGGATTTTCGCCAGAATAGTGCCAAGCAGTAATATTGCCTACCATAGTAGATACATATCACCTGCTGGACCCAAGCTGCTTCAATATTTGCAACAAGTCATTCCTAATCCTAACCCTCGGAGCGATAAATGGGTGAGCACATCAGTGCCTCGTTCAGAGTGGAAAACTGTAAAGGCACGTTTATGTTCGGCCGAATACCACACAAATAATCTGCTAAGTCCGGTTCTATTCGATGAAACATCTCGTTTAATACCAGCAAACGCAGTTTGTGTAGAAATCGCACCACACGGACTTTTACAAGCAATTCTTAAAAAATCTTTGCCTTCAACCTGCATAAATATCCCTCTAACAAGGAGAGGTTATTCCGACAATTTTGAACTGTTATTAGCGGGATTGGGTAAATTACATAATGTTGGATTACATCCAAAAATACCGAACTTGTATCCGAAGGTACAATACCCTGTCGGTAAAGGAACACCCTCCATATCGTCTCTTATTAAATGGGACCATACAACTAAATGGTAAGATAAAAATTAAATATATTCTAATTATTTTTTGTTAATGAATACTCAAATAAACTTTTAAAGAATATTTAGAGATTGAATAGTTCTAAAAGCATCTTAGTAGACGAGTAACTTTTGCTTTCACAAAGAAAGGTTTGTAACGTTGAAAGTTTTCGGAGATTTTGATAAATTTCGATGTTTCCTATTTATGATTAATAAAAACAATCTAGCTATGTTAAATAAGGCTATAAGGCAATATTTATCGTACATGCATGCAGACAAATTTTTTCTTATAAATTTTATTTAACAAAAATAGTACATTATGCAAAATATAATAAAGTCGAAGATTATTCCCGAGGGTGGGTTTACTTCCTGAGCGAAGCGATATCACAATATCACAGCTATATAATTCATATTCTGCCGTAAAATTTGTAAAAAGTTTATCTTTAATAATCAATTCAATCGTTTCGATAGCTTTTATGTAAACCCATTTAAGTATATTATATACTATGTAACAAATATTTCTGTTACCTAATATTATATCTTGAAATTTGTATTCTCGATAATTATTATAATTGTATATTATTATTATTATTATTTTTCAAAGGCGTATTGATTATTACACACCCTTGGAAGATGTAAAAAAAGGAGCTAAAACGTTTGAAATAGGTCTTAATATAGATGATGATAAATATCTGAAGGGATGTGTACTTAACGGAAAAGTCGTCACCCCACTCTCATTTTACCTAGTTAAAGTTTGGGATATTTTCAAAAACTTATACGCAACGGAAATGCTTGATATTATTTTTGAAAATATTAAGGTTCACGAACTAGTTACACATGTGCCTGATGGTGAAATTATTGAAATATCAGTAATGATTTTTAAAGGTATGGCAATAAATACATTTATTCAGATTTAATAATTCGTACATGTTTATTAAGTAGAAAACTTATTTTTAGGAACTGGAAGATTCGAAGTTATTGAAGCAAGAACGTTAATAGTATCTGGTACAATAAAATCAACTAGTGCACCTAGCCAAGAGCGAATCAATAAATACAAATCAAAATATTTGGATCAAGACAAATATGAAATTAGCCGAGAAGATTTCTATACTGAAATGCGAATGCGCGGATATGATTACTCAGGAGAGTTTAAAAATGTTCTGAAATCATCATTTAAGAGATCCAGTGGTTTAATTAAATTGAGCGATAGCTGGGTAACATTCATAGATAGTGTCTTACAATTATATACTTTTGGTAGTGATACGCGCCAGGTAGAAGTACCCTGGTCTATTCGCAAGATTGTTATTGATAATCAACAACAGGAAACTGCAATTGAAAATTCAGAAGGTAAATGATCCTACTATCGATGCAAAAGATTTTGCCTTTATATTAGTATAAACAAAATAATTACATTACATCTTAATCAAAATCGCTGACAACTGATTTGACACTCTGCTTTCTCAAAGAGGTACCAGTCATATCATACAGTATATAAGTCAATATCTGTTGATGGATTTGGCAAAATATGAAACGAAACGAAAAGTTATGCTTGAGAAATTCATGAGTAACTTACATTTTTATGTTGCGTTCAAATTTAAACTGCAAATTAAGTTTCTTCACACAGTTTGATTACATCAACTGGTTTCCGAGTACAGATGAGCTACACAAATTCATACAAACATACGCATACTCTCTAACACACACACTAACACACATACACGCATGCGCATACGCACCCACACACATGCACACGCACCCACACGCATGCATACACGCGAACACATATACGTATACACGCAATACATAGTAGTAGCAATACACATAGATACACGCTCACACACACAACCCACCTACACACACACAACACGCACAACACACACACACACACTTGAGCGCATGCATAAAATGAATAAGAGAATAAAGCTTTTGACGCAAGAAAGAGTTTAAGTGTTAACTTTTTGTGTGCCAGAAGGTTAATAAGGAACTTAAGTGTGAGGTTCGTGGAAACTGGAAAGAGTATCAATAAATCAATGTGTGTGTGTGTGTGCATGCGTGCGTGCGTGCGTGTGCGTGTGTGTATGAGTGTGTGTGTGTGTCTGTGTGTGTGTGTGTGCGTGCGTGCATGCGTGCGTGCGTGCGTGCGTACGTGCGTGCGTGCGCGTGTGTGTGTGTGCGTGTGTGTGTGTGTGTATGTGTGTGTGTGTGTGTGTGTGTGTGTGACGTTTCAGCGTGTTGTGCCCACGTGGGCAGCTCTGCATGCTGTTTGGCTGAGCGGCGGGTAAGGCAACTGTATCACCTTTTCTACTATATAAATGGGGAACTGGCTGGCAAAAGAAAGAGTTAAAGAATTGTATTTGCATGGTTATTTTTATCCTATTGTTTATTGTTTATTGATAGTGATCGGCAAAAAATTACTTGTGTCTTTTCATTTCAAGTACGAGGAAAAATGCTTTAATAATTGGTACAAGTACTTGGCAATTAAGTACACATTGATCTTGTACTTGTACTTTAATGATACTTTTTCAGTACAGAATAATCAAATAGATCATCAAAAAATAACTTTTCTTGATAGTGTGATATGAATCCATTCATTCAAGTACTTCTCCTTGTACTTGGAAGAAGAGGACAGAAGTACTTATTTGCCCATCAGTATTTATTGTTTATCCGAGATCGAAGTTCAAGTAAAACTTGCAGATAATTTATAACAATTAATAATGAATGAATACAATTGAATAAATTCTTAATCGGTTATTTGCTGGTGCAATACCCCTAATTTTCTTTATTGAAAAGTACGTATCGTTGGCTCTTACGAAGACTAGCACGTCTTTTGCGATTACCATGAAAATTAATACATTTGGAATTTCACTACGAAGATTAGCACTTCTCATGAGTCTCCTGACTTTTTCGGTCTACTTTTATTAATTCAGGTACACGGTAAGAAGTATTCACGGTCATAGACTGTGCACCACCACGAAAACATTGAGTGTAGCTGCGGCAGCCACTTTCGCCGGTGTGAGCAGTGAGATAAACAGTGAGCGTCACGGCAAAAAACCGCGTAGAGTCGGCATCGTCCATCCGAAGGACCAGACACATCCTGCAGAGACGTGCACACCGCCACGCTGTGCTATATGGCACAGTGTTGTGTTTTCGCGCAGCACGAACTATAGCAGTGAATACTTCTTTCCGTGTAGCTCCAATTTCTCGGGTAAATCGATCCTTTTGAGTATCAAAAGAGCTAGTACTCGATACGGATCCGATAAAAAAATAATCGTTCCGACTCCTTGAGAGTTTATTGACACAACCGTGATTTATATATTCTACACAAATAGTTCTAGTCTTCGTGAAGAAATTATGAAATATGTTAGTCTTGTGCGAAATTGATAAAAAGTACTAGTCTTCGTGAGATACTATGCAATGTGTTAGCCTTCGTTGGAATTAGAATAGTCTTCGTAAGGGTCATCAATATATTCAACACCTTAATATAGTCTTAATACACCATCCGGATGTTACAATCAAATTGGTAGGTTAATCCTAAAGGTTTTGTCGTCTTTTATTATTTTTTTTTACAAAATTTAGAACGTTTCTGTTTAAACGTTGTAGAAACGTTCTTACAACAGACCAAGTAACACGTTTTATAGCTTGAGGTAACCAGTAACGTCGCAGAAACGTTTCTCTAGGGTTTCTTTTGAAACGCAAAAACGGACATTTCAAGGATTCTGTAACGTTTCTGCAACGATTTTACAACTTTCATATGAACCTATCTAAGTTTCCAAAAATTGGAACAGCGTTGGAGAAACGTTTCCTGCTATGTGAGATGTTTTCACAGCAAGCATTAACAAATGAAGGAACAACCATTTATCTTCCAGACGATGTCTTTTTAAAGGCACTATGTAGTGATAATGATTTCTTCGCGACCTGGATTATCTATAATCAAAAACACAAAATGATTTAATTAATGTATGAGTTATCTAGTAGATTAATGAAGGATATTTTTAAGTAGTTGTAGCCCAACTCCACTAGTCAAATTAATAACGTTTGTGATATTTTGTTTATATTAATATCGAATATTAGTATAGTATGATATTGTTCTAATACAAAATGAATTTTTGTTTATTGGTGACCGAATATTATATTCAAGTACTGATTTAACTTGAATACCCTTATTCTAAACTCAATTTGTGCTGAAACTAATGTTTTCGGTTAATCATACTCTGATAATATATGATCAATCCAGCTCAATTTAAAGTATGTACTTCTGTACATCATGCTTAATTAATTTATTTATTCACCAGGTTACGTTTAGTAACAAAATACAATATCTTATAATAATATTATGCTATAATAAGATTGCACTCTGCAGAGATACACAGGTATCTGTACGTAGTCCGGTTACAAAAATAAAAAATGAACTTACAATAACAATTATAGGATATTTAAAAACTGCTTAACACTAACTATAAAGCTTTTATAACTTATGCAGAAGTATAAATCATAAAAACTGAAATAATCATATCATGTTTCCTTAGTTTTTACTATCCATCCTTGCTTTTCAATTATATTATTTTCACTGTAATACTATACTATATTTATATTTCTTTATCTTCTTTTTTATAACATTTTTATTAAATTTCATATTTTTCAGATTTATTGAAAGTTTATTATAATATGCTGTGGTAACTAACTGTATCTACCATCATTATTTCTTTAACGAATTCTTTTTCATCATTATTGTTGATATATACAATATTGTCTTGTAATTCTTCAATCCCCACTTCTTCATCTGTCATTGTTTTTTATTGGGTTGTATGGATAATCTGTTGTTTGTACTATTCTATGTCATAAAACTTGATATGTTACACAAGATTTTTTGTCATCAGCTGTGTGGTCGGTTTCTCTATTGGTCTTATGATTTTCGTTATATTTCGTGTACACTTTTTGCTTTAACAACCCATTGCTCTCTTTTAGTTCTAAATTCAAATCTTTTAATACTTCACTCTTTTCTTGTAATTCATTATTTAATAGTTTTAGATGTTCATTTTCAATCTTCAATGCTCGTACTTCATCATTTTATTTCTCTTCTATTATAGATTCTGTATCGTGATCATTTTTACGTGTTGTTTTATAATCACTTTTAAGTCATCATAACTCTGTATTAACCCATTAACGCCCAAACGGACACAATTTTTCGTCCATTTTGGAGCGTCAATCTCGAAGGGAAATTAATGAAATCACTCAATAAAAACCACTTATCCTAATGTTTTCGGATGTGATCTTTCGATTTCCGGGGTTAGAATTGTGATTAAATGCTCTAGAAAAAAAATATGGCTGACTTTATGGAGAAAAGTACTGAAAATTTGGGGATTTTTTTTTTAATATTTTTTTTAGTCCAAAAAGTGCTCTAACCTACTCCGGATTGTGGAGAAAAGTGGAGGCAATAGTTGGAGTTGATGGTAGAATTTTTTGTGCCAACCTCAACTGACTCTAATCTTTTCAAAATTACAAACTTCTATTTACTTTTTATAATGAAAAACGCGCCATTTCTTGAGAAATCCGGCCGCCATTTTGAATCCGCCATCATTGAAAATTGAAAATTTAGTCAAATATATTTTGTAGTATTGTTTTGATTGAGGAAAATGACTGTGGATCAAGAAAAACTTACAATAACATTATTTTCTCGTTAATACTAGAGAAACATTCATATTTCATGAGATTTTATGCAATGTCCGCAATTTTGAAAAGATTAGAGTCAGTTGAGGTTGGCACAAAAAATTCTATCATCAACTCCAACTATTGCCTCCACCTTTTTCCACAATCCGGAGTAGGTTAGAGCACTTTTTGGACTAAAAAAAATATTAAAAAAAAAATCCCCAAATTTTCAGTACTTTTCTCCATAAAGTCAGCCATATTTTTTTTCTAGAGCATTTAATCACAATTCTAACCCCGGAAATCGAAAGATCACATCCGAATACATTAGGATAAGTGGATTTTATTGAATGATTTCATTAATTTCCCTTCGAGATTGACGGTCCAAAAAGGACGAAAAATTGTGTCCGTTTGGGCGTTAATGGGTTAACAAATTATAATTGGTTTCTGCTTGTTTATATTGGTCTTCAAGTTTCTTACATACTGCATTTTGTTTATTGACGTCTTCCTTTAATTTCGATATAAGTACACGTGGATCGTTTGAGGTTATATTCACATCACTGCTATGTTTATTACACACTACCAATGAGACAGTTATGTATTTTCTATTCTTTCTTTTTATTAAAATTACTTTTATGAAAATAAATGCACTATCACATATTATACAAACGACAACACCAACTGTTTGTGTAGGATGGCACTTAAAGTATATATCGAGAGGAATTGCCTCAGGTGGCAATCTCCTGCCCGCCATCTTGGAATATTGGAAGTTCATTTATAGTTTTATTTTACTGCTTTTTTGGCCGTTATTTTACCAAATCAATTAAAAAAATTCTTCATTGTACATTATAAACTTGTATAATAAATAATTCCTGTTGCGTATTATATTTCTGGTAATCTACTCTGATTAAAATCATCCGTACTAAATTAATTATAGTACTCTACAGGTACTAAAAATTACAAACATATGTTCGTAAGCTGTAGTTATCTATTTCACAATATCCTAAATTATGAAACTAAAATATGGAAAATCAAGAAATAGAAAAAATCGTTGGAAATAGAGAATCAATTTGTATTACAATATTTGGGAAAGCTATAAGGTAAACGTACCAATGATCGGACTCGTCCCTATGATTGGACAATATTGAAAATAAGTGTTTATTAGATACATGAAATAATTCGTAATCACCCCAGATCTATAGACTAATGATCGATTAAATGATTTTTATAGTTAACGTTAAGAATATTTTTTAATTAAAAATATGCAGAGCTATGAACAACTGTCCGATTATTGGGCTTAAGCGTACGAGCATTGGTACGTTTACCTTATGACAAATTGAACGAATGGCGATATAACACACACAGACATGTTTTGAGATTAGTGTATTCGGACTCTCCAAAGTATAAAACATGTATATATACGTTGAGAAATCACGAAAAAGAATTCTACTGTTACAATGCTTTCTCTTTGAGATAAACTGTGTATTTCAATTATTAAGATCTCAAAATATGTTTCTATAATATTTTTAGCAAAATTTCACTTTAAAAACAAATGATATTTAAAAAGGATTATACGGTTTTATTTGTATTTACCTACAAATACTTTTCTTAGTCCTTTATATATTTTTTAAAATTATGAGTACGTTTAAAAATGTCATGTGAATGCTAAAGAAAATTATAAAAATACTAAAATATTTAATTTTATATTTCAGATATACAAGTTATAACGGACAAAAAATTAGACTACATTTCTGCGGGAGGATTAGAAATACAAGGTTTAAGAACGTCCACATTACCTAAATATGTTGAACAAAGTCGATTCAGCAACGATACGTTAAATGTACTGCATAATGTAGATAAATCGAATTTATCTTTAGCTGCTAATTTACGTTTGATTTTACAAATAGTTTTAGAGAATACATTTTCTAAAAAGATACAAAAAATTCAGTTCATTGATAATGATAAATGCGAAAAAATAAGAGCCTTTAATACAGCTATGTATGCTATACCTGAAGCTTCTTTATTTAAGTATGAAGTCAGTCCTTATGAAAAAGTAACATTTAATAAAGCTTTAACAGTACTAACTGATGATCTTGATAATTATGATTTGAAAGAAATATCACAAAAACTAAAGAAATATAAATTTCTTCTAATCACTTTTACAAATAGTAAAGAAGACTCGTATATAAAATTAGCTGAGTCATTAGGTCTCAAAATTGTTTTGATACGCAAAACAGGAAATGACATTTTAGTTTTATTACGTAAAAAATGTTCATTTACTAACATTCAGATAATAAATGTTTGTCAAAACAAGGAAAAAACTTTAGACATAATCAAAAATATGAAAGAGTCACTTGCGAGTGAACGGATTTTATTTATTATAAAGTCGAAAGATGTAAATGTTAGTGAATTTATAAATCAATTAGAACAAATGTTTAATTTGGATAAAATTAGAATATTCATCGTCCAGGGCCTTAATGTACCAGAAGATCCATTTTCAGATCTATTATATAAAAATCAACTAGAATCTGATCTGTTTATGAATATTTTAACTCCTAAAAAAGTCTGGGCAACATTGCGACGTACAACAGTTACTTTAAATGCAAGATTATGTCAGACCTGGGCCGCAAATCAGACTCATTTACATGATCCATTGAGTATTACTTGGACACAAGGCACTCCTACAGAAAATATTGAAAATAAAATCCGAGTTGAATATTCTGCACTAAATTCTCAAGATATTCTCATAGCAAATGGAAGTTTTTATGCAGATCCAGATGAAATTAGTGGAAAGAATAGAATTGCACAAACAAGTTTAGGATTTGAGTTTTCTGGAACAGATTTCAAAGGTAACAGAGTGATGGGAATTACATATGGAAATTCGTTATCGAACTTTGTTAACGCGGATGCAGGATGGGCATGGACAATACCAAAATCTTGGAGTTTTGAAGACGCAGTAACCGTTCCATTTTCGTATATTCTTGCATATTGGACTATTTTAGTCAAAGCGGAAGTGCGAGCAGAAGACAAAGTATTACTTTCTAATTGTTGTGATGGAGTAGGTTTAGCAAGCCTACATTTAGCTATTCAAACAAAATGCGACCTTTTTGTGACTTATGAAACAGAAAATGAAAAAAACTTAATAAAAACTACATTTCCTCAGCTACCAGATAATCGTTTACTTAAATTATCTAGAAATAGTTTCAGAGATGAAATACTTTTACATACTAAAGGGCAAGGTATAGATGTTATAATTTGTAACCAATCCGAAGTGAAAAATATGGAAGTATTTTTTAATACAACACAGAGAAACGCTCGTATTATACTAATAAATGATCTGAGCGATAATAATATTCACGAACATATTGGAACGAGAATTTTCTTAAAGGAAATTACTTTTTCTTCAGTTGTACCAAGACGAGTATTGTTATCGGATTCAGACACAAAAAAAATGTTAATAAATATGCTACAAGATGGTATTAATGCAGGTTATGTAAAACCATTACCTAGAACAGTTTATCCTCGAGCCTCGCTAACTAAGGCTTTTAGTTCTTGTATCTCAAAGAAGAATATAGGAAAGGTAAATATAAATAAAATTTATAATTATATCATTCGCAAATCTTATTTAAGGGGTGTCAAGATGTGAAAGGGAAGGCAAAATTCCTATGTTACTGATTCTATGTTTCTTATATATATAATAATAACACAAAAAGACACTTAATTTATTCCATTATAACGAATTTCAATTACCATGAAGTTCTCGATGCTGAATACGGTTGTTTAAAACGAGAACGGAAAATACGTAATGATTAAAAAAATGGAATTACTTGAAAAAATTATGGTTATTGTTTATTGACAAAAGAAGGGCCGGATGTATAATTTTTTTCATATAAATATTTAAAATGTCATTTAAAAATAAAGAACATAATGTCGGTATTTTAGGAATCGTCTCTTAACTTTCATATCCCCGTAAGAAGACAAACCACTGTTAACGCTTGAGAGTAAATTATAAATATATCTGTTAATACTTTTTTTTAAACGTAAGTAGGCATTGTGATTGGGGAACTTTTCACAAAAAATTAAAAAGAATAGTACAATCCAGATTAATTTAAGGCCTGTATAATTACTTTATTTCTAGATACAGGTTTTCTCAAAGAGAATACTTTGGTACAATAAGATTTTTCGAATACTAAATTTTGACATAAATATCCCAAAATAAAATATTACTTTCTTGCGCCCGAATCCGACATATGACGTGGTTATAAACAGTGTGATTTGAATTTTAACACCTTATTAACGCATAAGGACATTTTTCATACTTGTTATTGATATTTAAGAGGGCTTGTAAATTTCAGCGAATATGGTCGAATCCTTTTATTTTCATAGCCATTTTTTTTTTAAATTTCAGAATTTTTAAATTTTGTTTTCAATAATTTTTTAATGGAGGTATAGTTTTTGGGAAGCAAATTTTTCACACATCCTTCATTTTGAGACCAAAAGATGCATACAATTACTTATAAACTATTAATCAAATTTTAATATTTAAAATTTTTGTTCAATTATTATTTCAGATTGTAGTTAAAGTAACACAGGAAGATGTAAGAAAAAATGAAGCTTTGGCTATTCCACGTTTACACTGTTTTGGAAAAAAATGTTACTTGATTATCGAAGGCTTAACAACATGTGGTTTGGAATTGATTGACTGGCTAATAACTCGAGGCGCTAGGACTTTTGTTATTGCATCGACATTAAAAGTTGAAAACAGCTACAAAAATTTACGATTAAGCCTTTGGCAGAGTTACGGAGTAAAAATTATTCTGCGTGAGAACCTTGATCTATCTCAACCACAAAATATCAAGGCATTGTTTAAGGAAGCTTCATCTCTTGCACCCATCGATGCCGTCTTCGATTTACGACGAACAGACTTAGCATGTAGGAAAAACACATTTTCGAATGACGCTTTGGATTTAACTACTAGAACTGCAGATGAAGAATCTAGAGTTACATGCCCTGAACTTCGACTATTCGTTGTTTGTTCAACAACAGCAAATGCAGGAAGTTTGATAACTGTCAAAAAGTCAGAACAATATAGTATAAACAGTTCGGAACAGCGAATTGTAGAAGAAATAATTGAAAGGAGGAAGAAAGACGGTCTCCCCGGATTGCTGATAAGGTGGGGACTTGTAGATGCTGCTCATGAATACAAAAATACTCCCGACATGAATGTGATATTACCGGCTGTCAGCAAATATATCCTAAAACTTGATGAACTTTTGGGAATGGAAGAGAATGTGGTTGAGGTCTCCTATTTTACTAGTGTTACTAACGAGGTAAATAATGAGAGCTTTATTCTACAACCGATATTTTAGATAAGTTAGACATATAATTTATATTAAGTATATTAAACAACTCTTCATTTTATTTGCAGATTGAAGAAGATATCGTCGAAATTGAGGCTTATGAATTACATTTAAAAACTAATCAGGCTAAACTTTTCAGTGAAAGTCTTTACGTAGACGAAGGCGAATGTATGAGATGTCTAAATATATAAATTAGAAAAGATCGATTATTGTAATTTATCAAGATATAAAAATGTACATTTTCAAATTTTCTTATTAATAATTTTCTAATCGGAAGGTGCTTGAACTTTCTTTAAGAAACTGGAATTAAAGATGCACATAAATACTTGATTAATAAATTATAATAGAAGTATTTTTTGAGTTCATTTGATGATTGCTTAGAGATGCACTATCTCTTATACGTACATAAATCTTTACGTATTCACACTCACATCTATTCATACGTACACTTAAATTTGTTACCTCTCTGCTCTCCAATTCTATTTACTTGAGCTCCGACCGATCATTCACGTACGCACTTACACTTACAAACATACTTTTGTTATTACTCTATTATTATTCGATTTATAGTGGATGTTGTGTGATGTAATCGTATTGGGAATAGGTATGATTCAACAATATTACTTGGTTTTTGTCAATAATCGCAATTAGAGATAAATATTTCCATGAATTCGTTTATATGTGAGTCTAGACTGAAAATAAGCTGACATGAATATAAAGCTCTAACAAGCGTAAAATGTTTCATTAAAAGTATATTTTTAAATACAAAACTTCTTTTTTGAATTACTTTCAATCCACTCCACACATAAACACTAACAATTATTCTCTTTTTGCAGGAATAAACACCTTTTTACCCCTTAATCCAAAAATGCTTTCTCTAAAAAGTAGCTAATTTCAACCTCTTTTAGAAAAGTGTACACTGAAATTAAAATTATTTAATTATTTAAATTAAATGTAATTAGATGGTACGTAGATTTACTGAATTCCTAATCATCTAAAATTTTGTGAACGATTTGTCATCATAGACTTCCGAGATATAACCGTTTAAACTAAATATGACTTTCTTCGTGTATAACAAAAGAAGGGAATGTGCTTATTTAAAATTTGCGGTTGTTAAAGATAAGTAATTTTATGTTTTTTTTAATGCATTTACACTAAATTGATCATAATATTTCTAACATACCAAAAAGTCTAAAACTAAAACTCAAGTATCCAGTAATCGAGTCGATGAATCTTTAAATTTCTTTTTAATTTCAAATCTTCTTTAAAGAACGAAAAAATGAGCCCTGTTTGATTAAAAAATCACCGAGCCATTCTTGAGATATAATCGATCAAAAAGAAAAATTTTTGAAAATACATAACCTCAAGTATCTTGAAATATACAGGTTGTTGTGATCTGGATAAATAACTCATTCAAAGGATAGTAAAAAGAGATAGCTTCGAAAAGTGTCAGATCAAATACTATCGTATTCTCAACTGACTAAAAATCGATTTCTTTTACAATAAGATTTTTTCCCCTTCAAAAGATAAAGATAAAACCTAAAACATTTTGCAGAATATTCTTCTCAATACTAATTATCTCAATTTTTTAAAAATTTTCCTTATATTTTACAGATATAAGCGTTTGAAAAAAATGACGATTTCGTGAATAACAAAACAAGGGAAATAGCTTATTCAAAATTTCGGATAGGAAAAGATAGGTACTTCTATAATCTTTGAAATGGATCATTAATCAATCGATGATATTATTTCTAAGGTACCAAAAAATCCGAAAAACTAAAACTCAAACATCGAGAAACCGCTAAAAAACAAAAACGCATCGAAAAACAAAAACAAATATTGTCTCACCTTCCTTAACAAAAACAAAAAAAATTGAACCCCGAAACATTAATCTTCACCGTGTATATTCAGAGGAATATTGATCCACATCCATAACTCACACACATACACACGCACGCACGGATACACACACTCACACACACATACACACACATACTCACACTCACATACATACACACACACGCACTTTTTAAGACTAGTCTATTCGGACTCCCCAACGCATAAAACATGTTTATAAGTTAAAAAAACAACAACAAAATTTCACCATCACAAAGCTTTTTCTTCGAGAAAGCAATTCAATTGTCGTGCTGTAATAAACAATTGAAAATTGCAAAAATCGCATTTTTTTAAACTTCAACAATGCTTTACTCGATATCCATGGATCTTAGAGAAAAACTTGTAACAATCTTTTCTTCTTACACTAACCTATAGAATCCAACAAAAAAAAATTTTCAAAATAAGAAAAATATTTTGTAATTGTATATAAATGTTATTAATAAACAAATAACTGGAACACTTTTGAGAATTCTACTCTCGTTATTCGGATTCTGAAGGCCAAAATACACAAAGAGAAAGTGCCCTTAGTTGGAGACCTCAGATGGCCACGAAATATAGGTCTGGCCTACGTACTCGTATACACTAGCAAAATAATCTGTCTGTTTAGGTTAGAATAATAGTGTGTGTGTATGAGTGTGTGCGTGTGTGAGTGTGTGAGTGTGTGTATGCGTGTGTGCGTGCGTGCGTGTGTGTGTGAGTGTATGGATATGGATCAACATTTCTCCGAATATACGCGGTGAAAATTAATGTCTCGGGGCTCAATTTTTTTGTTTTTGTTAAGGATTTTTTTAGCGGTTTCTCGATGTTTGAGTTTTAGTTTTTCGATATATTCATTTAATGATTTAATAAAATGAAAATTAAGAATTATTTACGGTCGCTCGAGCCCTTATGCGCGTCATAATTGCATTTTTTTTAAACCTCATAAACACATAAACCCCATAAACCCTATATAAGTCATAAACCCCATAAAAACCACAAAGTCATAAAGTTCATTAAAAACGCAAACCCTATAAAATCCATTAAAAATCATACGCCTCATATAATCTCCATATAACTTATTAAAATCGTAAATCCAATACAATCCATGAATGTCATAAAAATCATAAACCCCATACACCGCATTAAATCCATAAAAATCACAAACCTCTATAATACCCATAAAACCGTTAAAGTCGTTAAACACCTTAAAATCCATAAACCGCAATTGCACACGAATCTCATAAAAAGCATAAAAATTGTGAACCCCATTACCGCAATAAAACCCATAAACAACGTAAAACTTATAAAATTATGATAATAATCCAAATAAACCCATAAACATCGTAAACCCTATAAAATCCATAAAACCCATAAACTTATAAGCCCCATAAAACCTCTAAAAATTAAAAACTCTATAAACCTTATATACCTCAAAAAAACTATAAACATTGTAAACCCTATAAACCTCATAAACGCCATAAAACCTATGAACATCGTAAGACCTATAAACCACATAAGACGTATAAAACCCATAAAAATCATAAACACCTTAAAACCCATAAAACACATAGAAAACGTAAAACAAATAAGTCCCATAAAACTCATGCACATCGTGAGCCCCATAAGCCTCATAATCTCATAGACATCGTGAACCCAATAGACCCAAATGAAACGTTACGATTTCATGTATGTTTAACTGTTTATAAATCGAATGACTACATTCTCTTAAACAAGAACTAAATTATTACCAACGGAATTTCAGTTTTAAACAATGTAGTCTCAATCGTGCTTCAAGTTTTCTTCAAGTGAAACAATCGCACGGCTAGTATATCGTGAGTTATCGAGTACAGTTGATATATCCTTTTTTTGAGCCACCGCAAATATGACAAGCCGCGGTTTTGAAATAGCAGATTATCAAATTCAGATAACATAGCGGAATTTCAACAAAATTTGTTAAACAAGATTGATTATACATCAACTGAACATGGAAGACGGGATATTGGTAATAAGTCCCAATGTGCCTCTTAACCCTTTGCGGCCCACATTTTTTCCATAATAATGACGATTTTTATTTGTTTATTTATTTATACAACAAAATATTAAATATATATTGATTCAAATGTAATATTAATAGCTTCTTCAACTCCTACATAAATTGGATTTAAAAGAAAAAGGGCAAAAATACATTATTTATTCTTCAAAAAACTCAAAATTTCAAATGCATTCCGGTGGTCACTATAGTAGCCACCGAGCCGCAAAGGGTTAAGAGAATTAGCATTGCGAAGGTCAGCTCTCAGTCTCATCCAGTAAATCTGCAGTACAATTAGCAGAATCCGTAGGTGTTGAGGCTGCTGCATTATTATTATCAAAATTATCGTAGTTGTTATTATTATCGGCTTGCTTTGTATGAACTTCGCTGACATTGACATTATTCTTATTATATAACAAGTTAATTCTTTTAGTTTTTTTAGTTCGTTTCTTTCAACGTCAAATATTTTTCAAACGTATTAGCAAACAATGCAGATTAATCAAGATTCGGCAACGACTTCTTTAACTATTCGCCAACACGTATGAAAAATTTGATCCAATTTTCCCACAAACCACCTAACTAACGGCCACAATTCAAGAAATGCAATTATTCTCGCTCACTTATAGGCCTCTTCTCTTCCCTTTCATTCTCTCCACCATCCACTACTATCGACATCTGCAGTAGGCGCATAATCGCGCGCAGGAGTAGCAGCTCGCGAGATCGCTAGCAGTGAACCTAACGCATGTCGCGGGGCGCGCGCGCGCATTCTTTCGCGATTGCGCGCTATAATTGTGCGAAAATCTCCCACGATACCCTCGCATGTGAATGCGCCTGTTGTATGTTCCCTCTATGGGTGCGCTTTTCAAGATTCAAGATCACGAGCTCATTGCCGCGCGCCAGATCTCTTTCTCTCTCGTACATCACAGCGCAGCTCTTCCTTCTTCCTGCTTTCTATCTGGAAATACATTTTTTCGTTCTTTCTCTTCTTTTCCCTTTTTCTCCGAATCACTAATCATATTACTGTTAACATACAAACTGTTCCTAGCGATGAAATACGTAATAAATTCATTAATAATTTTATGCGGTAGTTCTTCGGTACTCTACTAAGAAATTTGTGGTGTAGTTTTAGAAAAAATACGTTATAGAAATAATATAAATATTTTTACATTGAAATTAATAAGAAGAAAAGCACTGAAATAATAGGCTTCTTTAAATGTTATATTTATTAACATGTGTAAGTTTTGTTATCATTCCTCTAGAATAATTCTACACCATAAATCTCTTTATTACACATGACTCTCGTTAAGATGACATTCTCTAAGATGACCCTCTCGCTAAGATGACAACCAAACATTCGTTAAAACAACGAAAATCATTTTATTGTTTCCCTTAACCCATTAATCCCAAGTGTCTTAAATTTTTCTCTTAATTTCGAGACAGAGTTACACGCCCTAAAACATTGAATATTTTAATCAAACTTTGTACTCTAAGATTTTGAAGGTTGCTCTTTAAGATTCCGGTATCAACATTTAATTTCGTTCATCAAGAAATCCAATATAGCGGGTGATAAAAGTACCAAAAAATCAACAAAAATCTTTTTTGAAAGCTCTTTTTCGAATCGAAAACGTTCTGCTCACTTGACCGAAAGTATACCATTGGTGGTCAATATTACTGTAGTTTAAGAATGCACATCGGAAAATATTCTAAAACAACATGCTTCAAAATGACGGCGAAACCGTAATACAACAAGATCCTGACTCGATTTCGATTGAAAAGAAATATGGGAAGCAGTTAATTAGCTCAAAAATGGAGTACACAAATAGTTTAAAAGAAAACAAAATTTCTGATTATGTTTTTTCGAGGTGGATTTAGAAAGCTACTATCTGACGTTTATGCTCTTACATTAATTAAAATTTGACAATTAGCACGGTAATCAATTAGTCTGAGTATTATTACTCAAGTATCTATCAAAAGGTTTCAACAGAAAAATTTTTACTCTCAATTTTTACGGTAATAATTTTTAAGGTAATATACCCATAGGATTTTGTTATATGGTATCCCCATTTGTATAATCTTTTTAAACAAATGCTCTCTTCTGGACTTTACAAAACACTGACATCTTTGTTTTGATCCCCTAGAAGTGACTATGAATTCCGGATACTTTTCTGACCAAATAACAATATTTATTGATAGTTCTGCAGACACACTTGGGAACTATAAGATATTAAGATCTCTGCAAGCTATAGTGATCTCTTTTCATTTCTCTGTTTAGCTTGATAGAATTGAAAGCAAAAACAGTTACAAATCGTAAATACTATAATAAAGCACAAAACCACTGCCTCTATTTCGATCTTCAAATTGGTATACCTTTGCACGTCAGGCATAACTCTGCAAAAGTACTTGCGAATTAAGTATTCGCCTGATGCTGGCTTCCACTCGCGTGCGCAGGCGGCTAAAAATAATTTTTCAGAATCGTTAAGACATTTTCTCATTTCGTCCTAAACACGCAATTATCCTTCCATCTATCTTTCCAATTTTCTTGCCCCCATCTTTCGCATCGCACGCATCCTCTCGCCTACATACACACACACACACATACACACACGCATACACACACACATACACTAGTTCTTCTCCTTAATACGGGAAGCGAAAGTAATTAGTCTGCTCCACCTCTCTCTCTTTCTCTCTCTTTCGCGCGCGCTCTCGACTCCCGTCATCGGTTATTCTTATTATCGACAGTTGCATGTGCGCGCGTGGTAATAGGAAAATTCGCTTCCTCCGAGAGGTTACAGGCGAAACATGAGCCTTTGAAATTACTTAACGCTCTGCGCCGACAGAAGTTCGTTTTTTTTCCTTTTGGACAGGTGGTACATATATATATATATATATATATATATATATATATATATATATATATATATATATATATATATATATATGCCTGCAAGGGGAGTTATTGTTGATTCGGAGTGCGTACGAGTGAGCCTTGTATGCTGATGGGCTTTCGCATGACAAGCGGCTGCTGAAACGTTTCTGTGCGGATGTTCCTTTTTTTTAGCGGATCGCGAGTGCTTTGCGAAATCGAGATTATGCTTATTGCGAGCGTTTTAATTGAACACGCGCGTCGGCTTTCGTGGTAAAATGCTAGTTTCGAGTGCAAATTTTGGGGCTGTCGTTTGAAGATGGGGCGAACAATATCGGATAATTGAGTTCATGTGTTTTGTTTTCCTTAAAATACAATGTTGTCTTCATATTTGTAAGATTACTTTTTACCTATACTCAAAATTCATCTATTAAGCGCTTGAGTACAGATGGCAAATAATCTTTGTCACGGGAGGTTTTTTAGTACTTTACTTTAAGCGTAAATTATGAATAGATTAGATTTTCGATAAAAATATTTTTAACAAAATTTTACGCTATTACAATTTTTTCGCTAGACTGCTAATAATTTCAATGTAATCAGGATTAAACACAACATATTTTTTATTGTCTCTAAAACCTTAGAGTGATCACCTTGATCTTTTTTTCGGCACTCAAGGGGTTAAGACCGTTTACCCCTGGCCTATGCTAACCCATGTGATTGTCATTTTGGTTTAAAAAGTTTACAAAGCTTCATTCTGCTACACTATTCTACAGAATAGTCTTCAAAAAATATTTTCTACAAATTTATTCAATTCATTTAACATTTAAATTAAATACTTCATATATATATAAGTTAGAGAATTGAAAAACGGCAAACATTTCATGCTTTTGTAACGAACGTAATTAATTTAGAAAATATGAAATTATAAAATTAATAAAATTTGTGTTAGGTTTTGTTTAGGATAACTACCTAAACAAAGGATCTAAAATACGTTATTTAATTTAAAATAATAGAGTAATAAATAGCAATTTTTTCTCACAATTCATAAAAGCGGAACTATCCGACTTTGTTCACCCACTCCTCATTGAAAGTCTCGCATTTACTTCCACTTTTCATCCCACGAGAGTCGATCTTATCATCTGCAAGTCATTTAATGCATCTGAAGGATTCCGCGCTGATGTGTTTGCACAGAATTAAGGTACAGGAATGCGAGATATTTGCCGAGGGAGACTCGAGCGGTCCTTGCCGGGAAGGTGAGGCGCGGGGGTCAAGCCGAGGTTCCAGTCTTTGCCCTGAAGCTCTTGCCTTGCCCCGTCGTATCCAAATTTTCTGCTTCGTGCGCCATTCCGCGCGCGTATTATCTCAAACTTGAAAAATAATAAAAGATGGAAAAATTGGAGAGTCTTTCCTTTTGTCGAAGCTGCGTCTTTTCTGAAATACAATTCTGGATTCGTGCATAATCAAACGTTAACAATGTGATTATCATAAAGTTCCGAAGATTAAAATTACCGTATTTTTTGTTTTTAAATACAGCGATACGTTTCAGAGTTTGCGTTAAAGTAATATTAGCGAATGCACGGGGCATTTATTTCAGATTTTAATTCGCATTAAAAGAATCTTTTTTCTTGCTTTTGAGCAAGAGATTTAACTGTCATTGCATCAGCAGATTTAAGGATTCTCGACGTACCGCATGTGGATTTTTTTTTCGATTTTTTCCTCTCTTTCGGCTGTTCTCGAGACGAGGCTGACCGCTCCACGATTTGCCTACGTGAGTGGCCGCGTACGTGCAGTTTATTCATTGTCATCGGGACGCACGAACATTTCAATTGCACGTTTTGTCATAAAACAAGAGTATGTATGTACATAGTTCTCGTTGTGATTATTCAGATTTAAAGAATGTATCTTGTGTCAAGGATAAGTTTAAAATATAAATACACGATTGCCGCTAAAGATAGAAGGTTTCTTTTACCTATTTCTATGAGTTGAAACGTAAAAGAGATTGAAATAAAATTAAATCAAGATTGTGGTAATGTCCTATTAACTTTGCAATAATTAAAAGTGTCTACTAATTACAGTATCCTTTGAAATTACAGTTCTAATCGAATGATGAAACAATTAATAGAGATAATCAAGAACCAAGAAAAACATTGTAATTATTAATAATATAAATGTACTTTTACAGATGAAATATATAAAAGAGCTTAGCAACACTAGAAATGCTTTAAACGAAAGATTAACATCAAAATTCGCAAAACGAACTGATACTCAACGTTAGAAGCGATATAATACGCCTGTATAAAAGCAATACACAACCTATTACGAAATATCCACTTTGCAAGAAAGCAGTCCCGCTAAAAGAGGCAAACAACCGTCCAATAATAACGTAATCCCGCGGTCGCTTTAATTCCTTAAAAAATACACATACAAAGCAACATTTTCTTTCATATCAAAACCCGTCCTTTCTCGAAATAAAAGCTACAGTATATACACCGCGTTTCAAAGAAGCGGTTAAACGCCGTTTCGCAGGTTCAACTCGTCGTAATAACGCTGACATTTGCGGCGATCCGGTCTTACCGGCGCACATTGTTCGAGGAGTTTTGCAACTAATGCGCGGGCAGCGCGAGTGTTATGAGAGCCGAGCGCGAGGAGGATTTATACATACGTGCGCGCGCGCGCGCGAGTGGAATTTCGTCGTCTGCGCGTACGTTGAAATCACCGAAGCTGTGCGCGAAGTCTCCCCAGTTTTGCGACTTTTGGGCAACGTGTTTTATATGCGGTGCTGCTCGCGTTAGGCTGTTGTAAGCATTTTTTAATATTAATCGGTTTTGTTGAAAAGAGAATAATGAATTCTCATAAAAATTGGGAAAGGAGTATATTATGAATATCTTAGCAACTTGTATTAGTAGCATTTGTAATCAGTATAAATTTGAAAAGATTTTGGTAAATAATGCCATGTAAGTATTTATAGTACTAAAAAATTTGGATTGATATCCATGCTGTGATCTTTGCGGTTCGTATAACAGTTTATATAATGCGAGAGCAGGAAAGGTTTTGTAATAGATTTAACAAAAAGTTTCCCATTCATTTTGCATACATGAAAGCCATTTCGTCGGAGGTAATTTTCTACTGCTTAGCTTCTTATAAATCCCATCTTGCGCGAATTATAAAAATGTAATGGCCGCTTAAAAATAAATTTGATGAAACCGACGTACCGTTATATTCATCTAAAAACATTGATTAAAATGCAAACGAAGACTTCATACGAAAGTTTTCCATTATTTTAAAAATATTTGAAATAAATGAAGCTGCATAAGCTTATGTTTAAATATTGATAATAATTACAATATAACATGATTAATAATTGGGTTATTTCACATTTTCAATAAATAGCATAGTCGAGATCGATTAGATATATTGTATAAAAATAAAGTTTCAGTGAATTATAAGTCTTACTATGCTTAACATACTTTGTATTTATTTAAAGCTGAACTAAATTTTAAATCTTATCCTATGTGAGCTATTTATCATGAATATTAAGATTCATTTTGGTAACATAACCTAACAAACTGGTAATATAAACATTAAAATTAATTTACTTTAATCTAAATATTCAAATTGATTCCGTATTATTAATTAATCTGACGTAACCATTGTCTGTCCTTTTTTAGCTTGTGCATTCGATCTAATGTGATATATGTGGCCAGTTGAATGTGGCTCAGTACACCCAATACGGATTGATTTTTCCCAAACATGTTTGAATTTAACCTACAAAGTATATCTATATATATCGTATGCCTACTGCCGCGCAAATCATAGGTCTTTAAATTTTTAATAACTTTAATTATTATTTTTGCCCACATATGATTCCTAAAAAATATTTCTGTTAATATAATTCATTTATCTAGGTCTTTGTCAACACAAACCTATCTTTTCTAGATTAAAATTTTATGTTTAAATAACCAATTAATACAAAAGTAAAACGATTCTATAAACTTCTAGTAATAAAATAGTCTCGAAACTAATTGCAACTTTTTAAAAAACAAACCTCAGTGATCTAATAATAAAAACAGTAATCACATCGAAAATCGAAGAACTATTTGAGTAAGCCACACACACAACAATACACAAAAGGAAGTCATCCTCTATTACGAATCACCGAGGAGGACGATTCGATCAAAGCGCCTCGTCACAGACAAGACCCATCCGCAGGAAAATCACCAGCAACAGCAGGACGATGACGCATAACGCAACATCACATCTCATCCCGCGCCAGCCGAGAGATGCATCTTCCCGGCGGAGAGCTGCGCGAGGCACGGCACACCGCACTCGTATATAGTCCCGCGACCGTTATATCCGCACTGGCGAGGCAAGCTTCTATACGGGAGAGTTCGCGCGCGAGGTTCTCGCCTGTCCTGTGCGTGAGGATATTTCGCTTGACACTCGTATGTGGAATTCGAAATGGATAAGGCGATTGTTGTTTAGAGACGATTGAATTGTAATGCTGTTGGAAGTATAGGATATTGTTTGTCTTGTGGATGGGTAATAGTATATAATCGTATTATATATAGTGCTGCTTTACACAAACAAATAACATATAAATAAACTAGCAAATAAACGATGACTATTTATTATAATATACCTTATCATCTCTGTAGTAAAATAAATGTTCTGACTGATTTCTTCATTATAAACTTATTTATTCATCCACGTCTAGTCTAAACCCCGGGACCTGGAAACATGATATTGATGGTATATATTCGTAAGCTAATAATAAATTAAGTAGACAATGAAAATGTGGAAACCATTGAGAAGGCTAATTAAAGCACTAAGCTTAATTAAAATTCAATTAATAGCGATCGTCATTAATGTATTAATTATTATTATTATTTATGATATTTAAAATCATAATAACTCAATAGCCTTATAACCGTAGAACCATAAAGCCGTTTTATATATAATCCTATAATCATATAACTATTGAATCAAATAACTCTATAACCCTACAGATATAACCATTTAACCCTATAACTACATATCCATTTAACCCAATAATTCTAATAATACCTACTATATACTACATGATTATGTAAATAGTTAACTAACAAGGAGACATTGGGGAGTTCGGGTCCTGGATTTTGATCAAACTCTCAGAAGTGACTCATTTTATAGTAAAAATAGGGTATAAGGTAATGCCTTTTCGTCCAATATGCCTTCTGTCAGTTTCAAAGTTTCAAATTTTAAATATATTTAATAATAAATGTAATACGAGGGTGATTCGATAAGTAAGTTAGTTCGATATTAAATAAACAAAACTGATTTGTTTAATTTGTTTTATTTTTCGACATAATCCCCGCGAAGTTAGAATAACTTGTAATTATAGAGATTTTATACTAAGAGAGCAAGCTTCAAAATCACATACACAGATGTCGCTGTCGCCTTCTTTTAATACGCGAATCAAGTTACTTATCAAACTACCCTCGTATACTATCACTTTTTCATTAAGGCGCATAGTCAAACCTTTATTTCTATCTCCAGTGTCTTTTATGTCACCACATGCAAAAAAATATACGTTATTTTATCAAAAAGGACCATTGTCTGGTGTAGTTTATATGCATAAACAAGAGAAATCCAATTAAAATATAAAAAATAGCCATAACTTCTCATAAATGCTTACCTTTTTATAATGATATTTATTCACAATATATAACCAATAACCATTTTTATATGTTATTCCCTTTCCCTGTAGGTTAAGAAATTTGTAAGTACAGGGAAAGGGAATAACATAGAAAAAAGGTTATTGGTATGTTGTGAATAAATATCATTGTAAAAAAACTACACCAGACAATGGTCCTTTTTGATAAAATAACGTACATTTTTTGCATGTGGTGATAAAAAAGTCAATGGAGATAGATATAAAGCTATGACTATGCGCCTTAATGAAAAAGTGATAGTATATTACATTTATTATTAAATATACTTAAAATTTGAAACTTTGAGTAGCTGTAACTTTTGACAGAAGGCCTATTGGCCTAAAAGGCATTACCTACCCTATTTTTACTATAAAATGAGGCACCTCTGAGAGTCTCATCAACATCCAGGACCCGGACTCCCCAATGTCTCCTTGTAAGTATATAAATATAATATACAATTCTAGGAAAAATATAATTTAACACAAAAGAAAACTTTAAATTTATGTTTTAAGACGAAAACCTCTTCTGGGACTCAATAATAACATTTGAGAACATATAGCCCTTCAATCATACATCTGAATACGGTGTCGCATCACAAACATGCATTGAATGTTGCAATTAACAGTTTTTATAAGTATATACCAGAATGTTATACCATTAAATGGGAAACTCGATCAGCTCTAATCATTCCAATTTAGTTCCATGTACTATCCCAAAATAGTAACTCTAATGGCTCTGCTTACCCGCACGCAGGTCCTCTTAAAATATCAGAAAGCTATTTATTCGGAATGTCAAAATATCGGAATATTCAAAATTCGGACATATCAAAAAGCGGAAAGATAGGATTCGGAAAATTAAAAATCGGATCACTGAAAAAGTTGAAATTACGAGTAGATATTCGGAATGCAGAAAATTAGGAAAATTAAATGGCGTGACACGTCGAATTGAAAGTCCATTATGCAGGGAGTCTAACATTAAAATAGCATTTTATCGTTAGCGGCACCTGTCCAAAGTGCAAAAATCCGATATATATCTACTGGGAATCGACAGTTTCTTAAGGTGGCCACATTACCTGCACCCCTCTTATTATAAAAGAATTGCTTTAAGTATGGTTCAAAAGAAACTATGTTCTATCATATCTTCTCAATGTAGACTACTTCTCAAATCTAGACATTACATTTATTTTTACATGAGCCTGTTGGCGCTAGTATGCCGTTAACAAGACGAATATACTATTTTAGCGTTAGATTTCCTATAGAATGCATACTTTCTTTACGACGTGTAACGCCATTTAATTTTCCGAATTTCCGGCATTCCGAATAACTAATTTCAACTCTTTTAGTGATCCGATCTTTAATTTTCCGAATCCTATCTTTCCGCTTTATGATATGTCCGAATTTTAATTTTCCGAATTTTTTAAATCCTATTTTTCATCTTTCCGATTTTTTGATTATCCGAATTTTGAATATTCCGATATTTTAACATTCCGAATAAATAGCTTTCCGATATTTTAAGGGGGCCCCTTACCCGCACGCAGGATCACCAAAAGCCATCTGCAAAACCATCCAAATAACGCACGCATCTTCTAGTTTCTCTCTCTCTCTCTTTCTCTCTCTCTCTCGCGTCGACGGCCCCGCAGGAGTTTAATGCTCACAGCTCCGCCGCAGCCTCCGCTCCAGCTCCAGCTCGCCATCCTACTACCTATAAAGCCAGAGAGAGAGAGAGAGAGAGAGAGAGACAGACAAGCGCGAGCGCGCTAGAGTAGGAAAAAGGAGCGCTGCGGCGAACAGAGACCGTAAACTGGCTTCGCTTCCGCGCGCGAATACTTCTCCGCTTTGCTGCAGCAGTGCAGTTCGACTGTATATATCGATGAAGCTTTTTTCCGCGCGGGGTGTTGTTTTGTTTTTCTCGCTCGTTCGAGTGACTTCTCTCCTGGAGCTGAGAGTGCGTTGCCGGTGGGGAGGGTTTATGCAGTGTGCCGGTCTGCGGTGTTTTCTGGAATGCCGTGGATTTAGCGCGAAGCGTCGGGGTTTGTTTTGTTTTGAGGCGTAGTTCCTAATGGTTGTTGGCTGGTGGATGTTGGTACGTTGCGTTGGCTCTTTATTTTCGTATAGGTAGGAGCAGTGAGAAAATTAGTTCTCGGTGCACGATGCATCAGTTTTGTAGTCGAAAGACAGAGTTTATTTTTGAATGGGAAGAATTGCGAGTAGAAGCAGATTGTATGGTCAGACACGTATTTATGGGATGTAGTTTATTTCGATTCAAGCAGACCAAATGTCCAAGCTGTATGCATTTTAAACTCAAAATTAAGTGTTTGTTTTCTGACGTAAAAGGTCATTAAGTAAAAATAAATTACATGGTCAAACATGATCCAACAAAAGCTAGTTTATTTTGATTCAAGCAGACTAAATGTCGGTTCTACTACTCAATATATAAATTTTAAACCCAAAAGATATAGTTTGTATTTTTAACATAGAATATACTAGTAGTAACAGCCTACACGGTCAGGCATTATTGATCTACAGCTAAAAATAGTTTATTTCGATTCAAGCAGACCTAAAATGTCAGTTTTATTATTCGATGTATGAATTTTCAACTTCACTGCAAATGTTGATATGATTTTGCTAGAAAGTTCATAATGGTTTTTATAAATGTAGAAGTTGAATACTAAGAATTGAAAAATTTGTCAAGAGTAAGATATTAAGAGAATATCTCACATATTAAGGCCATTGTAGCTTTGTGTTATATAAATATTGAGTTTTATTTACAGTCAATTATTATTTAACTGTTATGTAGTATAAATTTTGCTATTCTAGTCTGGCATAGTATAAATATTTTATTTGTTTATGTAGCTATATATTATATAGTAGGCTTTTGAGGCGCTACATATTTCTTATTTACTGTCACGGATCCAGTTCCTGATCAGCTAAAAGCAATTCCTGATCAACTGTGATTTCCATAAAAGTCAATTACAATTAAACTTTTTAGACTTTGAACAAGAAAATCTAAATAGTAGAGATTAGAGTTATATCTGCAATCTTCAGAAAAGTTTTTGCAGCAACAAGTTTAAAGTAATATTTTATGTAAGACAATGATCAGGAATTGGGTCCTGATCAGGAACTGGGTCCGTAACGGTACATAGTATAAGCTTTAGAGGCGTTATACTTAACAAATTTTTTTCTTCAAACTTTATTCGGTGTATTGGAGTAGAAATGCTGGTCTCCTACTGATGATATCGTCAGCATTTTAGACTCAAACACCACAATGTTTGTAAACAAAAAATTCGTCTACATTTAGACTTTAGATTCTAAATATATATTGTCTAAATCATAGACGTTAGAGTCATTGTTATATGAATATTTGTAGGTACAATTGATCATTTACACATTATTGAATATATGTCTATACAAATATTTATTAATACATCAAAAGACAGAATTGAGAAGCGTTAAAATAAAATAGCCTAAGTAGAAACAGACAATATGCTCAGACTCGGTTAATCTAAAACTAAATAAATTTTAATTCGACGTAAATTTATTAACTATCAATGCATAAAAATCACTGATAGATTAACTTACAACTTCTTCTACAAGCCCACGTTACGCACGCACAGCCGCAATAAATCGAAAATATCGCACAATGTCTCGCGTAACAATTTATTATCTTGTTACAGGCTCGCGCGTGTTTCGCTCATTTATGATATTTATCCGCCATGTGTACATACAACCGATTTAGTCATACCTCCAGCACTCATATAGACACGCTTTTATCTCAGCACTGAACGCTCAAGCGACTCCGAACGTACGTACATATACATATATATATAAAAGCCCTCCTGGCCTCTCTCGGTCCGCGATATATTCAATTAAAATCACGGGCCCGCGCAAAATTAAGCAAGAGAAGACGGGAGCGGTGCGCGGAAAATATCACACGGCCGTGATAGGGGAGAGTGGGGTAAAGTGGGCAGGGCAGCTAAGTGTGACACCTTAATATTATAAACAATAACGTACGTTAAAAATCTGATTTTTTTATACTCATTTAGAAATGACTCTAGTATTCTTTTCTTAAGTCATAAACTCAAAAATTAATGTTAATAATTATTAATGCAAGTTTGAAAATCGGATCATGAAAAAGTGGTTGCCTGCATTGTTCGTCGGCTCAGTACGGATCAAAAATGATTCCTCTATTAAGTAAAATTATGCGCGTTTCATAAATTAACTTTTAAACTTTTAGGGCCTTTCTTTTGTTTTTTCAAAAGTGTCGTAAATAATTAATTATAAATGATTAAAAATTGAATTAAAAAGGGACTATCGTGGCATACTAGGTGGGGCAAATGTAGCACACAAAGTATTAAATTGTGATTGATATTATATAAGTTCTTTGTTACATTTTGTGAAAAAAATAAAAATTTTAATTGAAAAAACTATTATTTAATATTTTATTAACCTATTAAAAAGCCTCTCTCAATATTCCTAATAAATATTTAAAAAAAAGACAATTTTCATGAACTTACTTACCAGCAGAAATAAAAACATCATTCGGCCGTGCTACATTTACCCCACCCTGTGCCACACTTGCCCCACCGGTGGCAATGGCGCGATAATGCAAATTGCGGGGTGAGAGAGAGAGAGAGAGCGATATTCTTTTTATTTATCTCTAATGACAAAAATTTACAGCTGTATGTACATTTGGTTAAAATTTGTTATCACATTATTAGTAATTACAGTTAAAAAAGTTTGGTTCGCTATCACAGGTCGTCAATTATTGTCTAACATATCATAATGTAGTCAGTACTATCACATATTGTATCGTCAACGTCAGAGAGATAGAGAGAGAGAGAGAGAGAGAGGGTGGTTCTCTCTAAACGCGGATGAGAAAACCGCTAAGATAATTACCTTTGGAAGGTCTTATTTGTTCTGTGTGTCTTTGTTTCTCGATCGCTTGGATAGAATAGCGAGTCGTTTACGTATAGTTGGAGGTTCGCCGTGGCAGTGGATTTTATCTATCGATACTCCTCTGGCTCTGAGTATTATCGCGAGTGGAAAACTCTAGTCGATTTATTCGATGTACTGGTAGGCTGGTGAAGAACTTTTGTTGTAAGATTAGTTAGTCAACTTTCACATGATAAAGATATTTAATACATGGATCTTATTATATGTATACTATTTGTGTAAACATATGCAATTCGATAAATATATAACACAATCTTTACTGCCCTAAATTATTTGATACCAATTATGGTCTCGATTTTAATATTTTATAACTGGATACATTTATATTAACAAGAAATCTCTACCATAAAATATAAATCTGTTTTATTCATTTTGGTAATCTAAAATTCTGGCATTTTCGATCGCTCTAGAATTTGATTTTCTAAACTATAATATAATTCTTAATACTAGAAGAATAGGCCTACACATTGCAATTTTTAAAATATTGATATGTTTTGATATTTTAATGATATGTTTAAAATAAGTTAGGATGCCACGCTTACCCCACCCTCCCGTATTTAGCTACGGCGTCGGTCGGCGCACAGCGTGTAAACAGCCGCGCAGGCGCCGCGCGCTTAAGTGCTCGCGCATTATAGGCGCGCGCTTTGTTGCGCGAGCGCGGGCCTTCCTCGCCGCGTGTGCACTTTCGAGCGAGCGAACTGCCGGGGCTGACGAGGTGCATCGCGGTCGTCGTCGCGGTCCGCTGCCATTGCCGAATTAATTCCGTTTCCTCTTGCGCCTTTTATGCCTCTGCTCGGTCGGCTTGTGTACAACAGCGACCTTATCTGAAATATAACTTTCTGGTGTAATGCGTTCAACCTTGGTGGATTCGCGCTTGTGCAATTCTTCTCTTTTTTCTTTCTTTCTTCTTCTTTTATTCGCTGGGAGTTACTCCTTTTACCTTGCGCGGATCATTCATTGTGTCGACGTTTTAAACACATTGCTGGATTTAGAGTTTATCTATGATTTATCGTTAGTGAAAGTTTCGCGCGGATTGAAGAATGGCTTTGGTGTTATTAATAGGAGTGATCGCGTGTTTTGGAATTGGTATTTCAGCTGTAAAGTGTAAGTTATGAATCTGTCGGTCGTCGCGAATGAGGACAAAAGAATTAACAAAATTTGGTGAGTTTAAAATGAGGCAAATAACGAAACATTCTTTTAATTATAATTTATTTTCTTATTATACCTTAATATTTGCTTCATCTTAATTCCATCTAATTTTGGTATTCTTCTTTGTGATATATCGTGCCGACCGATAGATTTTCACGACGGATATTCTCATTAATAATTTTAGTTTAGCTACATTTAAGAAAATACAAAAATATGTACCAGTTTCTGTTGAATTTACAATTCTTGTCTAATAAACCAAAATAATGAACACTATCTAATACATTTCAAATTCATTTTAACGCTCCCAATAACCAATCTGATAATTCTAAGCCAAACCTACTATCATAGAAAACTAAAAAAATCCTTTCTAGAGCAACATCGGGTCAAAATAATAATCTTCACACACGAGCGGCCGCTCTCGATTTTCGTTCGACGTCCTACTTACACACTCACCTCCTACCAAAAACTTCCGATCCTCTTAACATCCTCTTAATCCTCCCCTCCATTCTCTCACTATCCACAATCTCCCTCGTCGATAATCCCTCCTCAAAACTCCTTATTCTACTCCCTTAAATTTCGCGTGCTGCAATGATGTTTTCCAGCGAGACGCTCGCTCGATCGTACAGTATAAATCCGCGCACACAGATACAGCGCGAGACACCTCGCGGTTACTATATATATACACGCGGAGGGGAAAAGCAGCGCAGCGCGGAGCCAGGTGGCCCGCAAGACACACACACACAGTCCCTCTCTCTCTCTCGCTCGCTGGCTGTATCTCTCTCTACCGGTGCTACAGAAAAGGGACCTCCGCTCGAGAGATATCTCTCTCTCTCTTTTAGTCTTGAGAAGAGAGAGAGGGAGAGAGATAGGTGTATAGGAGTTCAGCTCCTTTCCTCTCGGCTCGCGTTTCGCGCAACGTAATGGCGCGACTACAACGGCGAGAGCGGTGAGCCGTTGATGGTTACCTGGTGTGTATCATAGTAAGTTATCTATAAATAAGTAACATTTTTTTTAACTGTTACGTCCCTAAATATACCGTTTAACTATGTGAAAGTGTTAAAAATTAAAAAAATTATTACTTTTTAAGTGTAAAAAGTAACATTTTTAAGTCACCTTCGTGTTATGGTGGATCGCTTAACGACCGACCTTATCTTTCCTGCGTTTTGATTATTTTAACGATTTCTTGCATTTAGTGCCAGTCATTTTATTTTTTAATAAGTATTGCTATCTTAAAGTATTTATATACAAATTTCGTGAGACCATTAATTTTCATTTAATAATTCGCTACAAATACGAGAAATGGTCAAATTTTGCTCTTTTTCTGAAAAAAAATCATCGAGTGAAGGATTAAATATGATCAAGTTGATTTAGATACGTTAAAATGATAAAACAAAGATTTTATTTATATTTTAGATTGTTTAAAGAATGTTTTTAGTAATTTTTTACCAAATACTATTAATACATTTGGCATGGCAGCAATACATTATTGGGCTAATTTCACCGTGCGTGGTCGTTATGAAACTTTACTATGGCATGACCATTAAGGATTAAGCTAGTTATTTTCCAGTCGGGCGTTCATTTAACGTTGTATTCATCTTTGACAATGATGTATTTTAATATTCGCACGAGCTATGTTTGTTTACAATCGATTCTGCTACAGGTCATAATCATTACTTTATATTTATTGACTCATTATAAATAAAATAAATAAGAAATTAAGTTTATTACCTTTCTTGAATCTTATTTTTATTGAACAAATAAATTATTTAATTATTTATGTATTTATTATAAATTACAGGTTTCATGGCTCAAAATGGATAATAAAGTACAAAATAAAAAAAGATTTTAGATAAATCTTAAAATAACTGGCCGTTGTTGATAAATCAAAAATGTGCTAATCTTCGTAAGGAGCATAATACCGCGTTACCGAATCTACTACATACATTTATGTTTGATAAAATTCTTTGGAAATGAAAAACATGAAGTGATTGTAATTTTCATTCTAAATGATATCCAACCGTCAAATTAATTTTTCTGCAATTCTTAGCCTGATCTCGAATCTAGTTTCTTGTCAAAATACGACATTATTCTATAATAACTTTACGAAAATTAACTTATTTTAGGTAATAACTAGCTGAATGACTTCGCATACTCTCTAGCTCTCGCGTGTATATTTAAACGCACGCGCATATGCGTGCGGATTATAGAAGCACAGATACGTTCTCGTTTGTGGATGACGTATACGTTATACGCGTAGGCACAAGACGTGGAAATAAATTGAAGCTGTGCGCGAGAGCCGCGCTTAGCCTCAGCGTTCCGTTATACCCCCACGGGCCCGTATACTGCGTATATACAGCACTGACTCATACTACTGTAGTTTTTAGCAGATATTTTCTCACGTTGTGCATGGTAATGTCCGCTGCTCTGGAAAGGAAGACTTTTCTTCAAGTTTCGTAAAGTGTAACTGACTTTGAAAAGATTTTGTTCGATTAGTATGCATTGTTGTTGTTCTAGGACTCTTATTAAACATGAAAATAAATTAACTTTTCTTTTATAGTTTTGGAAATATAAAAACTATTTTAAAAGAGTTATAATGATTAAAAGGTAAATAAATAATGTTGCGTGTTTATCTTAATTTTTTGCGTGAACAACTATACGTAGATACGTGAACTGTATGTATTTGTATATCTATAGGAATTATTCTCGCAGGAAACAAGTTCCAACAAGAGTTTTTGGCTGTTAAGAGATACGTAAATGAGCGTCCAAAATGTTAATGTACGTATATTCTGGCGAGTGTGACGCATTAGTAGAATCATACAAATGCTGTTTTAGTAAATACGAATTCTGATATGAATTCAAGTATTTATTTAAATTATAATAATTAGAGCCGATTCTATATTCATTTTGTAAATTATATTTAAATATAAGTTTAATAAGGAAAAATACCAAATTTAATGTTACAGCGGCCTTCGTGTAAATGGTTATAAAGAAAACTTAAATTACAAAAGTTGTCGATTATTTAAGGTTCTTTCGATGAAGTAACATCAATAGAATATCAAGAGATGTCACCCAAAGTGATGTCACGTCGTCTTTAAAGTTTTGCCGATACTTTTAACTTTGAAGATATCGTAAAAATTGTAAGAATGTACAAATAAACTACGCTAAGAGAAATGGTATAGTAGAATTTACTATTTATTTTGTAAGTTAGGGACTTACTCATCTTATCATAAAAATTACTACAGTATATAGCTATATTTACAATTTTTAAATGTAAATTTTACTAATTTTTATAGTCGATTTTAAGACTCGTAAATTTAAAAAACTATGTAATAATCGATAAGAATTACGAATAATCGATAAAAACCTTTTCGAAGTCGGCGCCGCATTTCACCAAGTTACGGTGGTCTTACTATTAGTACTTACGATTATTTCATACTTTTTATCGATTATTTCATACTTTTTAGTGCGTTTTTTTCGAAGTCGTTTATTTAAAAATTTTTTATTTTATACTTTTTATTTGTACCGGCCAAATTTAATTTTATTTATCCAAATCGGTTCAGTAGTTTCGGAATAATCGGTGGACGAACATAACAAAACGCCAATACTGACTTAGTACTGGCTCGATACTGGCCCAGTAATGTAATGGAACCATCATGAGATAATCCTCTTTGATTCAAAAAAAGTTTATTCAAATCGGTTCAGTAGTTTCCAAATAATCGGCGAACAGAATCGACAAAGGTCAAAAGTACGAAAAAATATCTAGCAAAAAACTAAATTATCGGTCCGTTACTGGACCAATCCTTACAAAATTGGAATAAGACCACCATGAGATCATTCTCTTTCATTAAAAAAGAGTTCATTCAAATTCGTCCAGTAGTTTTGGAGTAATGCACGAACAATCATAGAAAAAAAATAATATAAAATAATAAATTTTGCTTTATAATAGAGTAATTTTTATGATAAATCGAGTATCTCCCTAACTTACAATACACTATAAAAGTACCTAGATCAAATTACATTGAAAAGTTGCCCAATGATGAAATAAATTTACTTCCTTGCTAAATTGAAAACTTATATAATAAAAAAATGAAGCTAAATACCGATTAATACCGGTCGATTCAATGAGAAATATACTTTATCGTTAAAAGCCTTATATACAAATTTAATCATAGTTTTCAGTAATCCACAGCGATCATTTTCAGTTTTTAAGCTTATAAAAAAAAGATAAGATGAATCATACACTGGAAATTTCTTCAAAGTACAAACTTACTTCCGGTATTTCAAACCCTGTCCGCGATCCTCGCACATCGGTATCCGTTTAAACTTCCAACCCACCAACCGCACCAGCACCAGTGTGAATCCACCGTAAAAGAGAGGCGCCCAGAGCAGCAGCAGCAGCAGCCGTTCCTCGGTCGACTCGAGCTCACGATACCCACACCAGAGAAAGACCGAGAGAGAGAGAGAGAGAGAGAGAGAGAGAGAGCTATCTATCTAGAAAGAGGGTCTCCCCCTTCCTGACGTCACTGGTTCACCATACCCGCGCGGCGCTTCGCTCGGTAGCTCGGCGCGCGCGCGTTGCCGCCTGGCCTCTCACTTGCTCGGCGGCGCCCGAACCGAGCGCAGCTCGCTGTACCCGCGCGTTTACGGATCTACCCCGCGACCAGTGCGCGCTGACGTTTCTCCCGTGGTATATATATTTATATATGTACATGCGCGAGTGCGTACTCTGGCGGAGATAAAAGTGCGCGCGAGAGAGAGAGAGAGAGAGAGAGAGGGAGGACGATCGTGCCGGGATCGTCCGCGCTCGAGCGGTATTATTGTTGTGCTGGTGGTGATCGAGTTGGTTGGTTGGTTGTTCTTTTTTTTATCCCTCGCTTTTGGAGGCTGCCGGCGCAGCTGGAGCTTGCGGGGAACTTGGCCTGGATTGCGTTGGAGCAAACGGGAGTTGGAGTGCGAGAGAGAGAGAGAGGAGAGTGCCAGGTGAGGAGTCGTTTTCGGTGGTGGTTCGAGTGTGCGACGCCACGGTGCGCTGGATGAAGAGGTCGCCGGATGGATTAGAGACACCAGCGAGCCAGGCAAGTGATAGAGATATAGTGATTTTTTGGGGGGGGGGGGGGGGGATTCTTTTCAGATGTGGTGGCTAATCTGCTTGAGTGGATTTATGGATTGGAATTGGTTTAGAGAGAGATGTTTTCAGGAGGAAATTGACTCGGGAGTTGAGTGTTATTTTGAACTTTTAAGTAAAATACGGTGTGTTTTTGGGACTTGTGCAGTATTAAAGTACAGTTCTATGGTGAAAAGGCTTGCACTTTTCAATTGTCATTTAATAAATGAACTATTGCAACCTTTAACTTATTGATATGGAAATATACCAGCCATAGATACCAAAATTACTACAAATTCAATTTTCAAAAAAAGTGGACTTAAGTTGATATGCCACGAAGCCACACAGTTAAATGTATGAAATAACACTCAGCTTGAGAGCTTTTTTCATAAAGATTAAGTGAGGTTAATGAAAATGAGTCTCAAATTTATTCACCTAACGTTACTACACATTTACGATGTAAGTAGATACAGACGACGTGGTCAGACTGCGCTTCCACAATGTAAACTGAATCGCATAAAAGCTTTTTATATGAAATTCTAACAGTAATCTTTTTGTCAGAGAATGTCCTAATTTCTTAATTTAATTTGAGTAACAGAGTGATGATAGACCCAAAACGATTACTCTTCGCCGAGAAGATGAGATTTGGTAACTTCAATTAAGGTCCTTTTTTTCGTAGAGAATTAAGCTGGTCTCATTATAACAGAAACGTTATACGAAGGCTACGGTAACTGTATATTTTAACTGCTTAAATAACAGCTTCTTCGCGGGCTGGACCACGTATAATTAACTGGACCAAGTCTAAAAAAGTATTACATCAAAAATTGTCTCTTCAAGCACCCGGTTGACATCATTCACACACAAAAACAACATCAAACTAACGCTACTACAATAAACACCACATACACCGTCCATTTTTACTCAAACTGTCGAAGAATATCGAATTACGCTTACTTTTACATTCACAACAACAAAAAGAAAATCAGTCTATTTGCGCAAACGAGATAGAGAGACAGAGAGAGAGAGAGAGAGAGGCTGCGCAGGAGTGTAAGAGATACGGTTTTGAATTATGTGACTGTAAAGAAGAGGGTCGCGATGATTTCTCCGATTTCACGTGCGCGCGACGGAGGATCGCGGAGGATCGAGGCTGGCTGGCTGGCAGGCGCGGATCGGATTAATGTCAGCAGCCGAGCGAATAATTTTAATACGAGCCGTAACGCGAGACTAATGTCGATGAAGTTGATTTTTAAAAATTAGCGCACTTTTCTGAAACGCGCGCGGTGGCTGCGCATTAATTATCGCGCGGTTACTCTCCCTATCCGACAATGAAAATTGAATTTCTACTAAAAAGGAATTACGCTAATACACTTTCATTTTATAAAAATCCAGATTTTAATTTAATACCTAGTCTCTAAATCAGAAATTTCATCGTACCATCAGATTATTTTTGTAATGATTGGAATGTTTGTATGATGTTAATACGAACACTCGTTTCTTAAAAATGATTTGAACGTCTATCTTTGATAAAATTTCGATGATTGCTTCTAACAGCAAATTGTAGACGAGATTTTTAGAGTGTCTCGTACACTCTTTAACAAAAAATCTACTATATTTATTAGAACAACAGAAACAACTACTCTGCGGGCAAATACCCCTCCCAGCATTGAATTAAACTGTTAATTCATAAAATATGTAAATGTAATTATTTTTTGTTAAAGAGCGTATGAGACACTCTAAAAATCTCGTCTACAATTTGCTGTTAGAAGCAATCATCGATATTTTTGTAATCATTTACATAATTCCTGAAGCACGAAAGCACAATAATTCGTCATAATCGCCCACAAAAAGGTCCTAAATCGAGCGTTTGAAATTCCAAACAAACCGCGTTGCACAAGCTCTCAGTCTCTCGCACACTCGCACACAGCACGACTGCAATGAAAAACCGCCGTCCCAAAAAAGAAAAGCAAAGCTACTTGCGCCACCAGGGCGTATAATAAAACCACGGAGTTACGCAACTGCAGCTCTCCTCGCATTATAACGGCTCCTCCGAGCTTCCCATTCAAAAATAGCCGCTCTGTTCCTTCTTCTAATTAACGCACTTTATATCCTCGCACACTACACTGAGAGAATACATCGGTCAGACTTGCTGAACTGTTCGGTAGTTTTGACCGAAGTGAGTTCGGTAGTATGATACAGCAAGAATAGCGGAACAAGTTCGGCAGCTGAGTCTCCCTAACCTCACTTTTTCACAAATAATCAATATTTTAATGAATTTCTTATCTTTTTCTTACTCTAACCTTTTTATATATGATTAGTTAGTCTAAGTACATTTTCGATGTTCTACTTTAACCTTACTTCTGTTTTACCTCATCACAAACGTGATAATGAGGCTACAATAAAGCGCAACACCACACATCACTTTTAATAAACATCCGGCAAAACAGCCGAACTGTTCCGCAGTTTTTACCGAACTCCTCAGTAAGAATGACAGACTATGGCCTCCGCAAACTTAGCAATGCGACTTCGGCAAGCTTAACTGAACCATTCTCTCAGTATAGTACACCAATACACTCCGGTCTGTTTTCCAGAGATCCCGATCTCTCGCTCGGCGGAGTACAAAAAGGATCTCGCGTCTCGCCGCGGCGTCGCGTCGCCAGGGAATTTCGACGTGTGGGTCGTACTGCGCGAGTCGTCCGCCCACGAGCTGTGTCCGTATGTGCGCGCGGCGCAGGGAAAGGTCGAGAACTCGCGACGAGTGCGTATACGCGTCCGAGGTGCGGAGTACATAATGGCTGTGGGTGATTTATTCTCGGCACGCGCGCGCGAAAGAATGGGATTTTGGAAAAACGCGGTGAATCGGGATGGTGGCTTTTTGTCGAGGGGATGAACGCCTGCGCGTTGTTGGGATTGAAAGGGAATTAATTTGTGGATTTATTGAGCGTCATTAGCTGTAAATCAGTTGGATGTGTGTTTTATGCGAATAGTATACAAGTTTTGTTACTGTTTTGAAAATTAGATCCAGTTTGAGGGTGTAATACTGCTTGGTGTCGTTCAGACACTTAGGAAACGATCTGTTTGTTCTACGTAATAGGAGTTTCATTTGTAGGGATCAGAATTCTCTTGTGAAAAAAGAAATTATTTTGAAATAAAACTAATTTATCTTTCCTATTAGAATCTAGATAACCTCTTTTAGCACAGGAGGATTCCGTTCCTCAAAAAAAAGTTTATTTAGTGTACAAGTTAAATTTTTATTGTATATGGAAAGATACATAATTTTTTAAATATTGTTAGTAAATTAATTTTTGTTACATTTTGCAAAATGTAAGAAAATTAAAATTTGTATGTTAATATTTTATGCGTAGGTTCTATTTGATAATTCTTGTTGAGTAATAATTAAATCGTGTGCGAGATTACATGATTAAGAAAAGCAATATAGTGGTTGCATCCTAGCAAATTATAACCATGTTTTGACTTTGTCAGGTATTCCAAAATAAATACAAACATGAATTAAAATATCATATAAAACATGTTTTGATCCTTCGTGTACACAAATAAAGATAAAAATACAAAAAAATATTTATTCATGATATGTATTCATATAGGTTATGTAGCAATAGGTTGCGTCCACCATTTTATTTGCATATCCAAACACAGTGTGCTGCATTTTGAAATGTTACTTGAATTTCTGAACTGAAATTCAATTATCAAAAAACTGATATCCAATAAATTTATTAATAATTCTCTACCCTTGTATAAATAAAATCATCCGTGCTTTAGAAATTCATATAATGTCTATCCTCTATGACAGAATTGAAGTAAAATCAAACCCAAATAAACCTCAGTTGAAAAAAAACAAGCATCTATTTGCTTTAACAAACTCGAATAAAAAATCCAGCTCTCCCGTCGATTAATTCCCTTCCATTCATTTCGACACACCCCTCGCCACGTACACTAACACTCCTCTCCACCTCTAACCGATCTTTAAAAAACCGTCGAGGCCAATTATACACATCCACCGGCGATTGCAGCCTTAGGTATCCTCGCCGCGCGCGAATAAACGCTTATTTCGCGAGGCGGAGCTCGCGGGGTGGTCTATACAACATTATAAAACGCAAAAAGCGTCGCAAGTCGGAGAGAGAGAAAAAAATCGAAAGAATCAAAGGAGGATTTTCTGCTGCTGCGCCCGAGGCGAGCTTTGCGCAATGCGCGCCGTGGCGCCTTTATGCAACTCCGTCGCGCGAGTCCGTTTAATTTAACGATCAAAAACGCGATGCGGAGGTGGCTTTCTCTCCGCGTCGCGCGCTGTCATCTCTTTGAGAGAGAGAGAGAGAGAGAGAGAGAAAGAGAGAAATACAAAGTACGCTAGTATTATTGCGTCACTTGGTCTGTCTCTCGATTACGCCCAGAAAATGGAACTCATTAAAAGCGACGCCCGCGCCGGTTTGCGGTGATGTTTTTTATTCTGGGTTGCGCGTGATGTTACATTTCTTTTTTGCTGGTTTGGGTTGGTGCGAGTGTATTTCTTGCGATGAGGTTGGTTGATTTTTATGTGTTTGTGTATATATGGGCGATGACAAAAAAGTGTCATGAGGTTCAACTTTTTTTGCTTTAGTTACTTGGAGCAGTGATTTTCTATTTTTATAAGAGCAAAGTTGTGTACGTATACGAAAATCTTATAGACGAGTGATTAGCTGTGATTATTGGTCGTCTGTGAGGTTTTCGAAATTATTGGAAAATTTGCAGATGCGATTATTTAATCCCGTGTACACGACACATCCACAGAACCAATAAATTATGATTAAAGCGCGTGACAAGTTGGTATTTAAATTTTTTATCTTCAAAAGCAGACGTAAAAAACGCAACTAATTTCAGCTTGCGTAAGATACGTAGGTATACGCGGTTCGAGAGAGGCAAAATTAGAATTTAAAAGGCACCATTGATATGTAATAGAAATTATATAATCCCGTCCGCGGAAAGGAAATTGTATCGAACAACAATCAACGCAATATGCAAAACACAACAAAAAGTACTCTAATAATAGATATTCTGATTGTTTAACAAGTTAGTATTACGAGACTTCGTTCTAAAATTGAGAAAGTGAAATATTCAATCTTTTTGAGTCATAATGAAACATATGTTATTTCAAGTGAAGTCTCCCTCTGTTTGAGCGAATAATCACTAAATGTCAGTTAAATAGAGAAATTAAATTTTTTTTGTTAAGGAAAAAATTGTATATTAATTAACTATACGTATATAGTCAAATTTGTTTGGGCCCTGACAATTTTTTATCTCAACCAACGTTTAAAAAAATGTAAGAATGTCTACTTAATCCGCTTTTCTGTATTTCTGCATCAACGTAAAATTTTAAACTCCATATAACTCGAACAATTTTCCCATAACTTCAATATCAAACAATCAAAACTCGGCTGTATTATTTGCTTCATCGCATCAAAGATTCACTGAAAAAAATTCTTTTCTTCATTCTGAATAAAGATATCCATTAAAAAAACCCTGTTTGATACAAATCCATCTCAACACCAACATCCAAACAAGACAAAACCCTCCACACACCTATCTCTCTCCCTCTCTCTCTAAAAAGAACTCCGAAACACACATAAGTATCGCTCCGCTCCGACTTTTTTCCCGTCGTCTCTCGCTGGCAACGGGCATCAATTCCACGCGATACGCGCCGCGCCGCAGCATCACGCGAACATGTATACTGCGGCCGATTATTCCATCGGGCCCGACGTTAATTCGTCTTCGTGTCTATAGACGTGTTTTGCATAACTATAAGTGCCCCTGCCGCGCGCACGCGGCAACAGGTGCGCTCGCTCTCTCGGCTGCCTTTTTTCCGCTTTCGGCGGCTCATCATTGTGCCGCTCTCTCTCTCTCTCTCTCGCGTGCGCCCTCGTCCCCCCGTCATTTTCATATTTTTGCTCTTCCTCTCTGTCTGTCTTTCTTTCGGTTCGCTCGTTCTTTTTGTATCTTGAAATACGGCGTGCGTGCTCGTCCGAGTTTTCTTAGAAGATTATTACGGTTAAATTGTTCCCTTAATAGGGAGTGGTTGTCATTCAAAAGGTAGCTTTTGTATTGTAAGGGAAAGGTTGTCAACGTCGTGTGAAGCTTGTTTTTGAATGAAATATATCGATGGGTACTGATAAAATAGACGTTATCTTGCGAGCTTTAAGTAGAAAAGACCTATTTTTTTTTGTTATTTTTGCAACTTTTTAATACTGAAAATCCTTGTAGTATTGATTAAAATGATAGGTTTAATGTCAAAAAGATAATAATCGCATATCAATTAGTATTAATAAATAAATAAAAGTTATGTTCTAAACTGTCTTGTAATTATGACCTAAAACTTGGCGATACATCTATTCTAATCGGACAGAACACTACATTATTTACAAATCATAGGTTTGGTACGTGTAGGTACTTACAATAAGTCGTATTTAGTGTGCACTCGATCACAAGTTCTTCTATTCGAATAAATTAATTTTTTTTAAATACCGCTACTTCATTGGATGGAAGGCACGATATTCGCTAACCTCACTGGAGGATTTAAAAAAAATTCAAATGCATTCGATCAGAACAATTTATCCTCGAGTATACATAGAGACAAATTTATGGACAGAATATACATGGATATTTAATGCCAAGGAGTTGACCAATTATTGTGCATGGAGTACATTTTTACACATTTTTGTAAAGAGATTAAATTAAACATTTAGTAATTCACGGGGATTGGGTACAAAATGTTCACATTTACATATATTTTAAAATTAAGAGCACAATTTTTAAATTACTTAAATCTTACAAAAAGGTAATTGCACCTCAAACCAGCTGTAATTTTATAATAACCCTTTCATTCGCATTGTAGCTACATATCACGTTCGATGAATAAAAAAGGTATTGCATTTATGAGGTCCCTATGCAATCTATATGTGGAATTTTGAGGTACAGTTGCATTCTAGTATTACCAGAGAACATACTTTATTAAGAGGAGAGCGTTATGTTAAATGAATTTTTGTTTCTGCAATTAATAAATTGTTTATTGTAGAGAAAAATCCAACTTTCAGACAATAATTACTGATTAGGACTGACTCTAGGGATTCTAGCTCTCGATTCCATCGTCGCGTACCGATACAGAGTTGAAATCTTTTCAATCTGAAGGTACGCGCCTATGGAATACGATCCCTCGACGTATTAAGCATTTGCCCTCACTACGCAGATTTAAAGCGACAATTCGCGACTATTTGCTATGTAAGTCCAGGAACATGGACCATGTATATCTAATGTAGAATGACGCTAATCACACGAATCTTGACTATAAGAGAAATTGAAGTTTGATAGTCACAAAAAGATGTATTATTCGTAATGACAAGAATATGTGATAAGTGTAATGACGTGATTGATGTACGACAGATATAATATTGTGCAATATATGTAAGTTAATGACGAGCAATGTCGAACTGTGATATGATTGACTATACTAATGATGTCTGAAAATATGTATTATTATTGAATGTAGTTTTATTGTTTTTGTCTTGCACAGAATAAACATCTAATCTAATCTAATATAATTCGGGAATGAAAGAGATAAAAATATGCCAAGAACTTGACATTTTCAATATCTTTGACCTGCATATTGTATATTGTCCAAAGGGTGCTTATTTTTTACATCTAACATTATTGAACATTATGTACAAAAATTGCATTCGCTTATACAATCGCAATCTTTCAATTCTCATTTTTCTCAAAACCATTCATTTTCAAAACTACCAGCTTACACAAAAATAACCCACATTAAAATCAGACTAAATAACCTCACCTTCGAGTGCACGAGCCAAATATATAAGGAAAATCCAATGAAAGTACAAAAAAGGCATTTCCCAGCGGTGTACATAGACTAGCTCGGGTTCGCTCGTTTTTACTGCTCCATCGTGTCCATATCCATCCGCTCGTCTCTCGCCGCGCGCGTTTTTCTGCCTTTCTCTTCCAGTGCATGCGCGCTCCTCTTCTTCTTTTCCCGTTCCTATACTCAGAGTCAAAAGGAAGCGATTCGAATGAAGCGCGCGTCGCGGCCGTCTTAACGGGTCCGCGCGCGCGCGTGTTCGCGTTTTTTGTAAAAATACGAGACGGACTGGCCTCGTGTTTCTTTCAGAGCTACTGTTTCTCGTTTTCCTCGTGAAAATCGGCTGGGTCAGATGGATTTGTAAGCGTGCGATAGATATTTGTGTGGAAATGGGTACTATGCGGAGTTTAAGAGGGCGTCGAAGTCAATTGAGAATTCAAATTTCCAGGGTGACCTATTACTTTTCTATGGATTATTTAGCTGGTGTCGATTGATTTTTGGATTTAAAGAAAGGAAGGAAATCAATGAAGTTGATTGACCTGAAGGTTTAATACCTGCTCTCTCTAAATCTGAGGTCAGATTTTTAATTTTTTTTTCATTGGAATTTTATAATATGGCCTTTCAAACTATGAATTCCAGCGAAGAAAAATTTAAAACTATCACTTTACTTAAAAATTTATTGATTTATTGCGTTTCAGTTGAAAAAACAATCGATGTATAAGTAGACAATTCAAAAGTACTGGATTAAATCATACCGATCAAACGATTAGTTATAATGATTAGTTATACCATATTATTATGTAAAATCAAGATATCTCTACTTTTCTTATATAATAATGCACTATCATGGAATGTTTTAGGAAAATATTTCAACGTTTTTACAAATGCCGTTCGAATAATACGCTTGACGCTGGGGACTTTGTTCGAATGTCACTCATGGAAATATTATAACGTATGTCCAAAACTTTGAATAATAGTAAATTAATATACCTAAGTAAGAAAGGACAACAACGTCCTCGTTTCGATCAATTCTCTCTACACATTGAATTCTAACCAATTATTCATCTCTCGATCGCTCTACAATTCGAACGTTTAATCGACTCCGAAATACTTTCAGAAAACTCTTTCTCGATCCAAAAAATGACACAAAAAAGCAGGCTCCCGCTTATTTGCTCAACGAACCGACGTGGCGCGCTCTATTTTTTCTCCAAACAGAAGGTTACATTATAGCTCCCCGAGCCTCGCTCCGTTCGCATTTAAATGAGCGCCTCTGCAAGCCACACGTGGGCAGCGTCAAGAGGTACACGTCTTACACAGCGGCATAGAATTGGCAGAGAGAAAGAGAGACAATATTTCGTCAGGATGAAAATGATGAAATATCAGAGCAACAGTGTAACGCGCACTCCTCGTTATTAGGCATATATATATCCCTGGAGGACCTGACCTTGGTATCTCTCTCTCTCTTCTCTCTAAGATAATAATTACGAGGATTCGTGTCGTGGGTAAATTAGATTTTCGAGCCGCGAGCCCCGTTATGCGTCTCCCGGCTAGAGATGTATAAGGAGAATAGGAGAATAATACGGGCCGGAGTCACGCGAGAGCAGGACAGAGAGAGAAAGAGAGAGAGATAAAAGGAGGCGCGAGACGTCCGCAGCGAGGCATAATAATACGAGCCGCGTCTCTTTCTCCCGCTGCCTTTTTTTTTCTCTGGAGTGGGGGTCAAATTTTTGAAAAATAAAAATTGGAAAAGGTAAAAAGTTTAGAAAATTCAGATTAGGAAATAAAATAATACCCAAAAAGAAAATTTGGAATTTAAGATTTAATGAAAGGGAAGACACAGACAAAATAAAAGTATGGAAATAACGTATTTTGGAAAATAATTAATTGGAAATAATGTAATTTTGAAAAATTAAAATTGAAATTCTTTATTTTTATTGAATTCTTGACAATTTCTATTAAAATAATATTTATCTTTATACTTAAAAAATTGTTATTTCAAAATTTATTTTTTCAAAATATATGGTTTATAAAATTTTGTTTTCATAATTGTATACTTTCATAGCTTAAAATTTCAAAAATTTTTAATTAAATATTTTATCTTTCCAATAATTTTGTTTTCATAAATTAACCTTTCCATAAATTTAAACTCAAAATTTTTTTATTTAAAATAATATTTTTCAAAAATTTTACCCCCAACCAGATAAAAGGAGGCGAGAGACGTCCGAAGCGAGGCACAATAACACGAGCCGCGTCTCTTTCTCCTACTGCCTCTTTTTTTCTCTGTTTTGCGCTGTTTTTTTTATCGAGCCCGGTCGAGGCGCGTTTGAAGGCGCGAATTTCATGGTCGCGATATACATATCGACTTTCGAATGCGAATTTTATTGAGGCTTAATGTATGCGCGCGTTCTGCGTGCGTATTTACGTATAAGGGGAGATCGGGTGGAAGTCGGGCGAAATTTGAGGTGGAATTGAGCGACCCATTTTTCTTCCTTGTCTCTTATTTCGTTCGTTTATGCTTTTTTGGCTTTTGCTTTCGATGGTTTTGTTGTGCACTTGGTTTGGCCGGTCGAGCAGTTCAATAAATACAATTTGGCATTTTTTCCTTGTATTCAACTCAGGTCCATAATGCGCTTCGCAAGTCTTTTTCACTCTTCTGGTTATACATTTTTTATACTAATTTTGAATTTCGCGCTAACTCGAAGTGACTGATCAAACGACGAATAAAATAGCAACAGGATTGCGCGATCTCTTTTTAGGATTAAAAAAGGGATTATATATTTTCCATGTATTTAAGAGTGAGAAAATATATAACAAAATTTTGGTTTTATTTTCAGTTATTTATTTATTTATTTATTTATTTATTTATTTATTAATCACAGGCAAACTGGACTAAATACAAAGTATATAATAATTATAATTATATAATTTTAAACAATGTAAAGAAAGACTCTAAACAATGAGATTGGTTTTACATGTATCAGTCTTGTAAATAATAAAATTAATTAAATTCCTAAAAAGTATTTTTTAGCAAGTAATTTAAACAATATAATACTACTCTAGTTTTAACAAGAATACTATTGCAGTTACGCGGTTTAACTGGCTAGTAAATCCATAAGTCAATGCTTCTAGAGACAACAGAATTTATTCCATAAGTTGATTTATACTCGAGTTGTGGAGTAGTTATGCAACTGAAGCATTTTCTCCAATAAAAATAATAATTCAAGCAGATAGTTACATTAAATTTCCATAAATCACTGAAAATCCAAACTTATTTTGACAACTTTTCATTCCTACATTAGTGTCTCAAAAAGTTCATTCAAAAATACGTACTAAAATTTCCCCCTACTCAATCCACATACCATAACTGAAAATTCAAGAAATCCTTCAGAATGCAAAAAAATCTTGCACTACCGATCACTCGCATGTTAAAACAAAACCGATCGCATCATCTAGCCCCGGTTTATTTCTCTCTCTCTCTCTCCGCGGCGCGACGATCTCTCGCATAAAATGAGTCATGTGCAGCCAGTCCATGCCGAGCCGAGAGAGGCCACGTCGCTCGGCGAGGAGAACGAACTTTTGGAACCTGCCGCGCGCGCGACGCGATTCCGTGACCGCAATATTCATGATTCTCAAATGGGCGCCTCTCCTACTCCCGCGGCTTCAACAAAAATCCCCGTTTCTGGCGTGTTTATACCTGGCGCGCGAGATATCCACAGAAAGGATTCTCTTTGTCCCCGAGATGCGGTTGCTGGATATTTTTGGCGATGGGAATATTTTCTCTCGAAAGATCCTTTTTTATTCTTCTTAATCGAAAGGTGGCTTAAGATTGTCGTCTTCGGTTTTGTAGAAACCAAAAGAAAACAATGGCTTGAGAGACGGGAAATTATATAGTTTTGCATGCAGAGCGTCGTGTAAGTGGAGATAATTGTGTTTTCGTTCGTGATCCACACGGCGTGTAATGCAGTGTCACGATCAAAGGGATCGGGAAAATCATAGGTTCGAGTGTACTCGGAAAAACATGGAAATTAACGAGGCACGGAATTGCGAAAAAAGTGAATGCACCAGTGTGGCATTCCGAGCTCTCTGCAATCAAACTTACATACCTACTACTTCAATCTAGAAAACGCACTTCTCCGAACCCGAGTTTAACACTCGAGCTAAATCCCAACAAAGAACATTGATTAGTATAAAATATGAAGATATAAAGCAGTAAAATCCACGATTTCCATAACCGTACACCTATATATCTCCCGAGTACCGCGAATCTTCACACTCCAGCATCGCAATCACAAAGCAAAGTCATTCTGTTGCATTCTATTTACAAACCATTGAAAATACAAAACATTTTGAGGTTATGTTGCACTTAAATATATCTTTAGTATTTTCAATTGTTTGTAAAAACGACGCAACAGAATGACTTTGCCTTGAACAGTAGTGTTGATATCATTCATATCTACACAGCTCAACTTCCAGTCTTTATTTGCGTTATATATTTGAAAAGTTATTATTAAAGGAAAAACCGGGTTTTTAGCTACGACATCCTCTTAATATAACATTTAAAATATTATTAAGCCAATAAAACGTGTATGCTGTCAACTCATTGTCAGTTGCAGTTAGATCTAAATCCCAACAAAGAAAATTGATTAATATGAAATATGAAGATATAAAGCGGTAAAATCCACGATTTCCATAACCGTACACCTATAAAATCCCAGAATCCACGCGCGAATCTTCACACTCCAGCATCGCAATCGCAAGAATGAAACAAATCGATCACTCGTACAAACCCGCGCAGCAGCTTTCTACGCGCTTTATCCAAGTCAAAAAGAATTCCCCAGACGTACCCCGGCTGTGAACTGGGCCGTGATTCGATCATCCATATCGCAGCGGCCGTTTATTGGAACGGAACGCACGATACTCCGTATCGGCCCCCCGTCAATCTCCATACTCGTGATTTGCATCGCGCGCTCGAATTGAGGAGAAATGCGCGGCGGGATGTACGCTCGTGTCCGCGTATGCCCCGCCCTTGCGGGGACGATTTTTCGCGCCGACTGCATTGTGGATGTAAGGTGAATGTCCCGATTTCTGCTCATATAAGCATTTTGCATCAAACAGAAAGGTTTAAAAAGTTATTCTAACATTAATTTATAAAGCAGATATGATTATTATCTTAATTATGAATCGAACAATACAATGTAAATGCGTAAAACCCATTTTAAATACTTAAATATTAATAATAGTCAATTAAAAAGCGTACGCAAAATGCACTTATTTCTGCTCACAGCAAAAAGCGACGATTTCGATGTGTACCTATTTCTGATCAGCGTTGATTTTATACACTTCATTCATATGATTTGTATCTTTTTATTGTATTAGTATGTTAATTCGCGTAAATACTTCACGATGCATAAGTAGAAAACAGTGTACATATTGTATAAATACAACTTAAACGTTATTTTTTTGTGATTAGAAATAGGGACATACAGAATGCATCTGCGTCTAACCTCAAACTATCACTATTATCAAGTTATTTAATCAGAATTCACAATATTTTTAATTCAACACTACAGTTTTTAGTTGGAATACTATAAAGGTACAGATAGCTTGGATATAATATATATTAAAACAACCTTCATATTTATAATAACAGAAAAACTTCGAGCGATTAGAAATAGGGATGTGAGCAGAAATTGGGACATTTACCTTAGAGAGAGTTTATCTGGCTTCCTGGATCGTGATATGTATGCGTGTAAGTGGGTATACACGTGGGTATGACAGTGTAATCGGGGATCTATCGTGGCTCTGGTGGGCCGTGAAAGACGAGGGATTATGGGATTATGATGTAGGTTCATTGTGGCTAGAGGCAGTTAAGTTGGATTTGTTTCTTTTTTAAGTGTATTGTGAGTTTTTGAAGCAGATTTCTTTTCGAAAACGGTGTTTAATTGTGCACTGTCATTGGTGAAATTTGTATTTCGTTTTTTAATGTATAAATTGACGAATACTTTTGAAATACGAGGTTATTGGCATTAAAATGTACCAGTTACATATAGGTTTCATGCAATAAATATAGCGAATCTAAATACTGTGTATAAAAAGAAGAATGGAAGAGACTATGTATCTATCTAGATACTATTTAAGTATTATTACAATTAAAGTATTTAGTTGCGATATTATGTAGATACAGAAGTATTTAGATTTTTTCCATTAAACGGTATAAAAAGTGTTTTTTTTTCTGCAAAGATATTTGTAGTATCGTATTAATGATTTTCAAATATATATCTAGATACATGTATGTTAGATATTACTCATGACTGTAATGTATTATATCTGTTAAAAAGTCTTCATTGTAATGTAAGGGAATCAAGTGTAAGGTCGACATATTATAGCCTAAACAAGAAGATAATACTAATGTGTAGATAGTTAGTGCCAGCGAGTTTTAAGTATCTTATTATCATAATCTGAAAGAGCGTTGATAACTCGAATTTAAAAGCTTATGATCCCCTTCACCTCTCTGAAAAGTCACGGAAAATGCATATGAAGCTATAATAAAATATTATCGACAGATATGTATCTACTTATATGTAAATAACCAGTAGAAATAGGTTCGGCTGTGGCCAGACAAAATCGATAGCTGTATAGATTCACGATTATTCTATACGCAGATTACAAGTATATCATTTGTTCTAAAATTAGGTTTCCCGTTACTCGTATTTTTTTGTTCAGGACCTGATTTTCGATAACATTTTCCTCGAATCGTTTTAGTTTATTTATGACAATAAAGAACTTAATTCCAAAAGTAAGGTGGTCCAGGAGATGGAAATCGAACAAATATTATTTAAAATTCTTTTTACATTCTTTTAAATTCTATCAATGTCGATAGTTACATGATGTGAAAATTGTATAGCTTAAAAGAGTTTGTATCAACAATTATATTGTTGCAAACTTGATTATTGTAAACAAAAAGAAAATACTTAAAATGCATAAACTTCTTAAAATTTGTTTGCAACTTTAAACGTTGAAGTTTTATTTTACAAACTGGTCAACAAACAATTTTAAAATGATTTATGTGTGCTCAGAAAAATCTTATACTTTGTAACTAAATTTATGTGAACTTACGTAATCTAATTAAACCAGTATCGTAGATGCAACAATATTATAGTTAATAAAATAGTTATGTTCGTAATGTATTCTATTATTTATGTATTCTATAGACTAAAGCTTTCGGTTCGTGAAGTTTCGGGATCGAGTATAAAACCGCAAGTATAAAAACGCGTCCGCCTTTGTACTATCAAATACGAGAATTATTAACTCGTAATAATACGACTCCTGAATCTTCTTAAGAAATTGAAATAAAGACAGAATGAAGTTGATCAAAAACTAGGTCCGTGATGGTACTGTACTCTCTCATATTTTAATATCAAGAAAGTATAAACCCATAAATGGCAGTATAATAAAAGTTTATTACTAACAAGTATCACCTAAAGATGTAAATTCCAATAAATTCAAGTAACACCACCAACACCTCAAACCACTTTCCTGAACTATCCAAAACAAGCAAAAACCCACAACCGCCTCCCAACATCGGGCCCCAACCCACAAAAAAAACTCAAACCTATCAATAAGAATGATAATGCACCTACAAAGCCAGGCAGGCTCGAGAATCGAAAGCGCGCGCGCGCGCACAAAAAAAAATAGGTCACAAATTAGTCCGCGCGAGCGCCGCGAGAGCCGAAAAATTAGGAGAAAGGCAGTAGCACAGCCGCGCCTCGCGATCAAAGTAGGCAACGGCCAGCAACGAGAGAGAAGAGAAAAAAAACGAAAAGGAGCATGCGGCGCGATGATCGAATCGGTGAAGGGTCGCCGCGTCCTTCGAGACCGGAACTCGACTGTGTATATATATCTTAGACAGCTCGCGCGACAAAGAAACTTTAGTAGCAGCTCTGCATACGTTTATTAGAGAGATATCGGGATTATCTCGGGGGAGGGGCATTGTGACGCCTGTCTTCGGGAGAGAAAGTGAGGCTTTTATTGCTGTGTATGTGTGTCTTTCGGGTGTACACTCGCTTTTTCCTTTCATCGGTTTATTGCGGGAGGGATAGTAACAAAAAAAGGAAGGATCGAGGTGAGACTTCATCGAAAGTCGATGTTTTTCGCGAAGGTGGCGTTTCGCTTTTTTGCTCCTCGATCTTTTATAACTTTTGTATATCGAGGACAATGGCATCTGTGCACGAAAGTTCGATTTTCCCGTCGCGCGGGGAAAAAAAGTCGGATGTAAATTAAAAGTGTGCAGAGAAGCACGCTGCCAATGGGTTTTTAATATTCAGGAAGTTCTTCGCGGACGTCATCAATATTCATCGTTGTTCGTAACCTATAGACATACTTTTACAAGTGTAAACCGATGCGCGCCGGTCGACTTCTCGAAATTACATATTAGCCGGGAGCGCGCATTTTTTTTCTTAAACATAGACTTCGAAATGTGCAACGCACGTTGGACACTAATAAAAGCGGATCTTTGAATTTCTTTCGCTGGGGGATAACAATTTCTAATTTACGAACTAATAAATATACTCTCGGGCAGCGCGTAAAAGCCCGTGGAACAGTTTTAAACAGTTATGTAAGAGCGGTTTCTACAAGTTTAATATTTTTTTGTTCAAACTCCGAGGATAAAAGTGTACCAGTACACATATAGAACCCAGAAACAGTAGTTAAAGACTATTTACAGCGATGTTAAAAGTATGTATAAAGAAAGTACGATATTCCTTTTTCAGCATTGTACGCGCTGCGTTTAAAATTTATTGCTACTCCGCGCACAGTTATAACCGCAGTTCTATATATCCGAGCGATGCAATTATGACTCCGCACGCTTCTCTCACATTCGACTTCGCGGCGCTGTTTTTCCAGGACGAAAATAGACGCAGCGGCACCTCTGCTCTCGTAAACAAAAATTACGGCAAAGCAAACGAAAACTCGAAAGGGAGGCTCGCGAAGCTTTACGAGAGAGAATTATTAAAATATATATAGCAGCCCCGGCGCGGGGTTTAAAGGCGTCCCATTATACCCGTAACTCAGCCGCTTACGCGCCTGGCCGTTTAAAAGGTTAAGAAGTCCGCTGCTGCTGGATAAAGGATCGCGTTTATTAGGGTGAGTTCATAATGGCGTGATATTGGGGAATGGTTGGGTTTGGATAGAATGTGTTATACTAGTGTGTTAAGTGTTGATACGCACATTCAATCATGGGCACAGGCGAAGATACATACATCTAGATACGTATTTAGATAAAAAAGTATATTATCCGAAAATGAATCAAATATTAAAACAATTTTACACTCTTAAAAGAATCGAGTCAAATTTCACTACCTCAAGAGAAAAAATGAAACCCTCTCTTGAAGTGAATATATCTGTATGACTCTCGTCGAGTCAATAGTCTACTAAAAATTCACTATTTACTAAGTGACTATAGACTCAACGAAAGTCAGTATTTATTATGAGAGAGGTTGGCTCCATTTTTTCTCTTAAGGTGGCGAAATTTCACTTGATTTTTTAAAGTTAAAATTAAATTTACAGTAAAGAAAAATTCTTTATAAATTATTTACGTCAAAACGATTCTAGAAGTTAGAAGATAAATAGGTATATTTTGGCAAAAGTATGTAGATGAGCAGTATCAAGGAAATTTTATAGATATTTTGTATCCTATTTTTATTGTATATAGATTCTATATCTTTTTTGAAATTCTATCCTATTGATTGTTTTGGTGCCCTTAACTTCTGTCTCAAAAAGATATACGTCGATTTATGAAATTTTGTATAAATAACCATGAATCTAGAGTATCTTATATACTTCAATATCGTGTATATTCCTTTTTGTAAAAAAATAAGATAAATTTTGTTCGTGACTGTTTATTGCTCCAAATTTATTTAAAATTAAATATTAAAATTTTATTGAAGAATGAATTGAAAAATGAACTAGTTATGTATTTTAATAACTTCATTATTAAAACTTCATTATGTTATGTATTATACGAGAATTCCAGATTCACAGCATAAGCAAGGATTTCTTCCATTTTAAATAGAACACAAAGAAAAAATTTCAAGTATACGTTCGTGTATGTAGACATTCGATTACATTTTCTAAAAAGTTAAACCTCTACACACTCGTAATTGGTGCAATTTATACACATAGAAAATATTAGCAGAATAAAAACTTTATTTACTCTAAGATAATTGAATTGAAAAAAACGTGCATGCATTACAATTACTTATAATTATATTTATAAATGTACTGATAGTGAAGAAAACCAGTAAATAAAGTATCAAAGAAATTATACTATTTATATTACTAATATTAAGGGGATGTCGGATCTGAGATGAAGTCGGGTTCGGCTGGTCTAAGCATGATTTTCATGTGCATCTTTGATTGTTTTTGCTTATAATTTAAAGAAAAACTGAAAGTTGAATCGCCTAGATATGAATGATATCAATATTATTGTATATACAAAACAAAGTCATTCTGTTGCATTCTATTTACAATCCATTGAAAATACAAAATATTTTGAGGTTATGTTGCACTGAAATATATCTTTAGTATTTTCAATTGTTCGTTAAAACGACGCAACAGAATGACTTTGCCTTGCGCAGTAGTGTTGATATCATTCATATCTACACAGTTCAACTTCCAGTCTTTATTTGCGTTTTATATTTGATAAGTTATTAGTAAAAGAAAAAACGGGTTTTTAGCTACGACATCCTCTTAATACAACATTTAAAATCTTATTAAGCCAATAAAACGTGTATTCTGACAACTCATTGTCAGTTGCAGTTAGATCTAGTCGATTCTAGTCAGGTCACGTCAGTTCCATAAACCCACACAAACAAAAAATCCTTAGTAACTTTAGTTCAGTCAATTGAATGTTACTGAACTTTAGAGTTGAGTAAACTCTACTTGATATACTACGCAGAATTCAACCAGTATAATAACTCAACCAATTAAATTTAATCTACTCAGAAATTCAACAAAGTTCACTTCAATAAAATCAACCATACTAGGTAAAATCCAACTTAACCAGTCCAGCTCAACTATTCAACCACATTCTCCTCCACTGGCCAGTAACATGTACTATGCATCGACAACGGTCCCGCTCCCCTACAATCCCACTATGAACGCACCCTAAAGCGCCGCGCCGCGCGCAGCGTCAGCGCCGAGAGTAAAAGAGAAAGAGAAGGGAAGGGCACAGCTCCGCATATATATATCCTACGCTCTCCTGTGTGCGCGGGTGATCGCCGTGCGAAAAGGAAGACTCTCATATACATATACCTTGTGTACCCGGCGAGTTTTGCAGCCGGCCGCGAGGTTCTCGATTGCGTGACCCACTTGCAGTCGCCTCCAGAGAGCCTTTCGAAGCCGATCACTTTCGTGCGCGCGTGTGTGTGTGGACGCACGCGCGCGCGAGTGCAGGAGAGTAACTCGAGGCGAGGAGCTTTTTTTCAGAGCCGGGCTCTGAGCCTAGCTGCATGCGTACGGTGAAAATTATATTCAGCGCAAAAAGTTTGAGCGGTGATAAAAGTAAGGAAATTCTTACCTTTTACGCGATTGTTAAAGAGTATTTTATAGTGTTAAGGGGAGATCGGAGCTATTCTGATTGGTGCAGATTTTACCTAAACTCAAAAATTAATATCATAAAAATAAAAATTTGTGCTTATTTATGGTACAAAAATGCGGTTGTCCGGTGTTCTTGTCACAATAATAAATGTTTATAAAGCTTCAAGCGTACATAATTGCGTACAATTTCATAAAATAATGAAAAATACTGCGCGAGGTGAAGCTATCAGTAAGGCTAAGAAACGGTAAGATGACCATCATTTTTACCGTTTTCCATTCGTCAATTGTAACAATATTTCATAATAAAAAGACTTTTGAGGCTACTAATAAACAAAATTGCTGTTGTCCGGTGTTCTTTACATAATAACAAACTATTATCAACCTCGATTTTGATGTTACTATGTGAATTTTAGACGTATAATGAAAAATATGGCGCGAGGTGGAGGTCACAATGGTAAAGTTCGCTCCGACCTCCCCTTAAAGAGAATAGGCGCGGAACCTATTTCGTTGGGTAACGCGATTCTGCTATTCCTCTAGCGTGCGTTGTGTCAAACGCTTTTAATCGAGGAAGGAGATAGTTTAATGTATAAGAAGCTGTAAAGATCGTCGGGGCGATGGGACTTTAAGGACTTCCTCGAGGAGATGCGTATCGTAAAGTGCGCGTATACGAGCGGTGAAATTTTGCAAGCGCTGCTCTTGTATTTTTAGCTCACCTGTGCGCCTGTGGGAAAAGTCGCTCGGCGAACTTGATTTTTAATTACCGCGCGCCGAATGCCTCTTAAGAAGCTTGAATGATTAGTGCAGCGCGGCATTTTTCACACTCAACGATCGGATATCCAGAGGTGAAAAATATTATATCTCAATCTTGTCGATTTGTCAATCATCGAGTGCGAGATCTAGAGAGGACTACTTTTCAAACTGTAAACTCGGAAGGATCGAGTTCATATCGTATTATGTATATAATAAATATGCCGGTGTGCGCAGGTGTTTCTGCGCGTGTGCGTTAGCTTCATTCCGCCAGTCCAGTGACCATTTACCAACAAACTCAGCGGCGCGCGCGAAAAAACTAGGTGTCAATTCCACGGCGAATTATCGAGCGAATGTTGCATAAATAACATTCTTCGGGGCATTCCGCGTGTGTCTATGAGTTTTCGTGTAAATCAAGCTGCTAGTTTATCTTAGCGATATATTGCTCTCGCGGATTATAAACGTTGCAATTTATTTTACTTTGAAACTTTCATAAATATGTGTGGGTGACTGCCAAAAAGCATGTACTTTTAAGTTCTTGGGAATTTTAATGGTGGTTTCTGAAAGTATAGTGTAACTTTGACATTTTATGTGAGTAAATAATAACATGAATGGAGAATCAGTATATGGGACTTTATTGTACACGTTTTGAGAAATATAAAGCAATTTTAATTTGACGTTTAAATTTGAAGCCCTGCAGGTGAAACCATTGTTGAAAAATGTTTACTACGGCTTGCAACATAAGCATAATAGATTGGGTGAAGTATGTAGAGATTTTCAGAACATCAAATAAAATTAGTTTGAGTAAAATTGAATAAAATTGTGCTGCATTGTGAATTTGGTTAATGTCAGATGTTGTTTTCTCTGAGAAAATTGTCATTTTTCTGGCATATATATTACTAAATATTAAATTTAAATAAACATTTTACATATTTTGGTATTAGACATACAATAAAAATGTCAATTTTGACGTTGTAAGTTGTATCGCTATTATAAGAAAAACCTTCGTTTAATGATCATAATTAACCTCTGAAATGAAAGCTAAATAGTACAGCATTAATTTAAGAGATTACAGATGACTGCAGTGCACATGGATGCTGATTTACGTTCAATTAAATCCAAATATCAGAAAATAAATTACTGCGCAGAAGGGTTACACGTGATTAATCCTGAATAGAACATTCAAACTCTTGCTAACTCAAAATAATTCGTATTAACTTTAAAAGCTGCTTTTCCACGTTTCACACCCCGCAAAATATAAAAATCCCCAATTCATAGAATGCCTATACATTCATTTATCAATCACCACCTCGCCGAAAACCAAACAATCCTAAAAAAAATCATCCACGTACGAATCTTCAGCCATGCATCCACAAACAAGCCTGAAACAATCTCGAAACCCAGCCGATCATCGTACACTAAGCTTACAGCTACAGCAGCACAGCTCTACAGTACATATACAGCGCTCGCGAAAGATGGAGATCGTCTCCTTTCACCGTCTCCCTCGCGACTATGCGCCGGCCGTCGATGTTTCAATGCACTCGCGTTTCAATCGAGAGTGAGCTCACCGCCGCCGCGTGCATACCTGCATCCTACAACTGTATTAGATCACCCGGGGCAGCGGAATATTTATCATTCTGCATTCTATTTCGCTTAACTGGCGCGGGCTTTTGAATTCGAAGAGAAAAAGATCGAATTTTTAAATAAAATGATGTCGCGTGCGATTTATATGAAGAATGCCCGCGCGATATTCTTTTGTCGTTGATTAGCGATGTTTATTCCAATCACGCGCGGGTTAAAATTGGCTCTCACGTGGTTATACATAATCGTGTTTGGATTAGTAATTGTAACAGTACACGTAGTTGTCGATAATTACGTGCCCGATCGCGTCTAATGAGACGCCGTGGCGCAATAACAGATTTTAATAATGGAATATGAAGTAACAGGCCAATCACGTCGTGTGATTTCACGGGCTGTAATGAAAAGGTTATTTCTCCTGGGTGCACGCGCTAATGCAATGGATAAACACTTGTAATTTCATCGTAAATTGAATGTCGTTAAGAAAGGCTGAGCTCATATAGAACATTTTTTAATAAGTATTTACGATCGCCCGTGAAATTATCGAATTCATTAACACTAGCTATCTTGCATAATATATTTTTACTCTGCAATATTTGTAGTATATACATTTGAATACACTGAGATAAAGAATTAATAAGTGCTTAATTTTCAAGAACTGTATAACTTAACTATTAAGAACTGTGCCTTAACCATTACTAACTATATCTTAACTATTGAGAACTGTTATAACTTTTAAGAATTGTGTCTTAACTATTAGAAACTGTGTCTTAACAAATTCTCTATACTCCATCAAATTCGTACCATTTTAACAATCCTTTCTCTCATTGCGCAAACTCAGCAATCCCCACTCCGTCCCAAAAAGCACCACACACCCATCTCGCCTCTCATCCAACACAAAGCCCAACAAGTATAAATCGCGCGCACATCGCGAATTCAAATCCGCGGGTCTTGCGAACCTGGGCGCCGCGAGAAGGATGTTTATACGCTCGAGCGGCAATTTACGAGCCGAGCCGAGCGAGAGGTGTATATAAGATCCAGAGAGGCCACTTTCATGAGGCAAGGAAAGCCGTTTACCTACATTGTAGGCGGCTCCAGTGCCGCGTGGCCCCCTTACTCCTTTCCCCCCCGGGGCGCCGTTGCGCCGCACCGCTGCAGGCCCATTCTTTTCTAGCTTGGATTGTTCGGATCGTTGCCGCATAACTGGGATTTTTCTGTGATTTCGTTAAGTGGCGGAATTGGGAAAATGGGGTTATGAGTACGTTTTTTGAGTTTTTTGGTGCTTGGTTTGTTGGGAAATGTGTGTTGGCTTTGAAGGAACTATAGCGATTTCGATGGCGATTCGCGCGGTTTGTCTTATTCCTGTTATCTGTACTATATTTGTATATAGTATTTAGTTTTATGTACATAAATTTGAAAATACATTAAACTGAATGTACGTTCAGCTTTATAAAATATATCTTCATGATAACTAAAGTAACAATTTCATATACATTATTATTGCATACGATAAAAATATTTATGGTTTTGAGGTTAGGAATTTAAATACCGCGCGCTTTTCCCTGTTGCATCGTACAAGGTGAACGTAGCTGCTTGTTAATAAACTCTAATAATTTATAAATGGTAATATCGATGAAAAAAGTGGTTAATTAGAAGGAGACAAGCCTAATACGATGTTAAAACTCAAATTAGAATGTTTATAAGCTCGTTATATGCATCATTTAGACGCAGAAATGTACCTTCTTATTTCGAGATATTTAAGGTGGTTTGATGCCCAAAAAATAGGGTATAGAACCAGCTTAAGTCGAAACTAATCTTGCATTTTTTAAGAAAAGAATTTTTTAGAAAATAAATAGTTTATTTTGATTCGGGATTACGTATGCGACAAAATACAAATGTTGCGCGGCTTCTTGATTAAAAAATGTGTGTAAATGTAATATATGGTTTCTGATAGTGAAAGAAAGCTCCTTTCGAGTCTAAAGTCGTCGTAAATTTTTATAATTAAACATGTTATTTTGATTAAAAATAAGTAAATAAATAAACTTGATCAACAAGAGTAAAAGTAGTTTTTGCCAATAATTTCCTGTATTACTTTCAATTTCTCTTTCTCGATAAGAACAATATTTTCGTTCATTTCACTCAGCAAACCGCATGAGACAGAAAAATTAAAAGAGCATATAAAAACATAAACTTTTATAATTATCGAGTTTAAAAAGAAAGAAATTTAGAGCGTAAAAAACTATACTTTTATAAAATAAATCGAGAGGTCATATTCAATTTCAGTCGATAAATTTAAATTTTCTCTGAGTTCAGAATCGATAAAAGCAAGTCTTTCACTTTCGGAGACCATATATTTCATCGTTACATTCATTCACTTTGTACGTTTTTCTGGTCAAGCAATCAATCGAAATTCATACATGGCTGTTTATAAATAGGAAGTAATGCGTTAACTATGAGCGTGTATGCGGGCTAATTAGACCGATATTTTAGATAAAACTAAAAACTACATAAACTACATAACTATGAACTACATAACTTCTTACTTACGTGCGCATTTTGTTCCATAGAAACTAAATTCAATAGTCACATTACCATGCAAAAATTCATTAGAAATTTACTATAAGCATTATATACATTTTGTTTTCATTTACAACATATAAGCACCAGACTACGTGTTACTCAAAGTGTTACCTTGAATCGCTCTGTGCTTAAAACATTGTTCAACTTTGAAAAATCCCTTTCTCCAAATTGGTTTATTTGGACTAGCATCCGATTTACTGAGTAAACTTCGGTAATAAGGAAATTGCATGAAAAAATCCGTTAGGTCCCCAATATGACTATATATAATATATAATTACATAGTTATAATTATACATAATTATACAAGATTATATATAACTATATATAATTACATAGAGTTATATAGAGACAAAATTCAAATACAACTATATAATATGTAACTATATATAATTATATCATTTTTACTCGGGAATACATCACATAAATGCTCAAGCACTACTGTGTTCCCATACCGCATACTCTTGAGAAAAGTAGTCCCCAACTCGGACTCTCGAACTGTGACTACTGCGGGTAAGCTATAACATCTGGCATGCTTGTGTTGTTGCGGTAATGAGCTCTTGAGAAAAACAGACTATAATAATCCGTCAAATAGATTATGGAAAAATAATTGTTAAGTATTTTTTTATTTTTCAATTTAATGATCGTTAACAAAAATATACGATATTTCAACCTACTATATCTTTCTTAAGGAGGTTCTATCAGCATATATATATGTCATAAAAAACCAACATTTTTTTGTACAATTTAATCTCACATGATGATATTAAAGTCAATATATTATGAAATAGGGAGTATTTGTCAAACTAAAGAAATTCATATTATTTATCGAAATTCCGATATTGTAAAATTAGATATCGTCAACTAGAGGAAAATTTTACAAAACAGCTGAGTCTTTTTTGTTTGTTATTCGATTTTAATTTTAGAGGTCTCATCTTGTTCATTGAAAAATTTCAGGGGGACTAACCTATATAAAAATTGTATATCATCGGATAACCTGCAAAGTTATGTCCGATTATTTATAAAACATCATGTACGAACTTATAAACAATTGGACAAAACTTTGCAGGCTATCCGATGATATACAATTTTTATATGGGTGGATCCCCCTAAAATTTTCAAGGAACAAAATGATACCTTTAAAATTCAAATTGGATAACAAACGAAAAAGTCTCCATTGTGTTGTCGAGTCTTTCTTTAGTTGCCAATAACCCAATAACTACTTCTGCAATAACGGAATTTCGATAAAAAGAATTTTTTAGGTAGACGAGGATACCTTGTTATATAATATATTGACTTAAATATCATTAAGAGTGATTAAATTATAGTAAAAAATGTTTTTATTGACAGCTAAATATAACGATAGAACCTCCTTAATAATCATTTAATTAAAAGAAAAAAAAGAAATACGTGTCGATCATTGTTCAATATTCTACCTAACGAGCCGAATCGATTTTTTCTTACAAATCCACTATTATTCACCAAAAAAAACCCATCTACATAAATTCTCACCATCTCACTACCATATACGATATACCCCAATCTCTCCATAAACCACATCGAGTCCACAGACAGCTATACAAACCGGAATAGAATATATATCGCGCGGTCCGCCTACGACCGGTCGCTCGCGCGGAGGCGATCGTTTCCGCGCAGCGCTGCACAACCTCAAGAGAGAGAGAGAGAGGCTCTCGCGGTAAAAGTTAATGAGCGCACTCGTACGGGGATGATTTATGAGTGTGGCGAGAGAGGCGAAGGTTTTCGCGCGAGTACGAGCGCGCACTCGGAGTACGGGGAAATTTCGCTACCGTCTGCGCGCGGCTTGCGACATTTCATTAGCATAGGCGTACACGTTTATGTGTGTGTGTATTTTTTTATGCGATCGATGTGTGTGTGTGTATGTGGTGAGGTGTTGTACATAGGATTATTTAAATGTGTTGTCGTGGAGGTTGTAGTGATTGATAGGGTGAGGAGGATTAGTTTCTATGTGTGATGGATGAAAATTTAGGATTGGTGGTAGCTTAATGTTGGAGTGTGGATTGCTGATTCGTTTAATTTTCAGGAAACATGAGTTTGGATTCGGTTTAATTAACTACACTAGCCTTTCACCTGCGGGGTTTTCAATTAATACTTTCGAACTCGATACTCATCTATGTGTTTTTTGCGATTGCCAGTTGGATATGTAGCGTTATTTTTGATTTATAGGAGTGAATTTTAATTAGTTATACAGGTCGTGGTATATGTTTCTTACAGGGAGAAAAATATTGTAGTTGTGAGTGCTATAAGATTGCTGATTAGTATATGTTAACACATTCTACAGGCGCAGCTATCACAGTTGCAATTGTCTATAACAATAGTAAACTACTTTTTTATTGAACTTGAATTTAAATAATAATGCTTTTATAATAATATTTTATGAGTTTTTTAAAATAATTTAATATGATACATGCTCCTTCATCCATCTTTTATGTTAATGACAAATTTTAATAGGTCAGTATAGTTTAAATGTTATTTAAAATGATCAATTTTTAACTAATATTATTATACATTATTTAAAAACTTAATAGTCACAAAAATCGTGTATTTATAATTCTATATTAAAACTATTAATACATATTACAATATAAAAAAATGATTAAATTTGCTATATTTAGCCCACGTTTCTTTCCTATATTAAAGTTGTAAATTGTATAAGTTGTAGAATTTCAACACTACAAAGGTAAGTACAGATTTCTTCCCATAAAGTTATAAATTTGAAACACTGCAAAATCAATATACCTATGAATTAGATCAAAGTAGACTACTCCACACCTTCGAAACTGCTTCAAAGTAATTGTCCACACAATACAAGCCAAGAAACCTAAAAAAAATAATAAAGAAGCTTTAATATTCTCTACAGAGTTAAATCTAATCCCGCGCTTAACCTTCTCTAAACCGCACGGCAGAAACCAGCGAAAAAACTCCATTCTATCAAAATCCAGCACTCCAGCGAATGCGAACCTCGCCATAACGCAAACAGCCGAAACTCGAGACTTCCTGCATCGCGCTGTAGGTACACATCCAACGAGAGAGAAAAAAGAAGGAGGAGGCGGCCGGCAGATCGAGGTTATCTTGGGCCGATTGTTCGCGGGATCTTCGGCGCGATGTCCGCGCGCGCCCGCGATTTCGAAAGCGTCCGAGGCGCGCTCGCGCTCATTCAAACTGATTTTCGTAACCGGATGCGCGCGCGAGCCCCCGCGAGACTTGTGCAAAGACGTGCGTGCACCGCTGAGCGAGGCTTTCGATTTGCATTTTTAGTTTTGCTGGTGCGTTGCCAGCAGGGAGTTTTGTTCCCGGGAGAGATGCGAAATGGTGGGTTATGCAAAAAGGAAGGGGGGACGTTTGAAGGTGGTTTTGAGAGGGCTTTCGAAGTTGCTGAAAGCTTCCCGCGTGGAAGTATAAGAAAGATCTTTTCATTGCGTTGAAGATCTTTTTGATGTGAATGAAGAATGGCGCGAGTTGAAGCTTGTTAAGATAGTTTGGAGAAGTTCAAAGCCGTTACATTTTTAGTTAGATATTCTATATGTTTTATGAATATTTAAATAAAAAAGTTCGTAAAATTGTGACTTTTTCAGATCTTCTTTGAATTTTGTAACAACTTTAAACTGATATTAAGATATTAAGATCTTGAAATAATATATGTCAGATCTGGATCTAATGCCCTTTATTTAATAAAATTTTTACAAATATCTACATACCAAATGTCTTAAAATGATCTTAACCCTTTCAAGCATGCGTATTATTTTGATAATCGATAAAAAAGTTTTTGAAACTACTGATTTGATTTTTTGGATGGATATAAATCCACTGGTACCGTTAGATTGAAATAAAAACTTCCGTATTCAATTTTTGCGTATTTTTGAATTTTCTTTTATAGGTACTTGTAATAAAACACTCAAACTAATTTTCTACCATCCTAGTTATTCAAATTTACTTAATTTAAGAGCAGGACGTTTTTTCTTTAAAAAGACTATTCGATGCAAAGTTTTGGACCAATTTTGAGTTAACCAAGGGCAAAAATTAATGTTCTCCTTCCTGGGTTTTTTTGTTAGGTCCAAAATAGTAAATAAGAGTCTTTATAAGTCTAGAAAGATGTTTTCAACGTAATAAAAATATCTTTTTTTATTTTTACGCATGAGGCTTTTCGTGAGCGAGAAAAGAAACTGTTTTGCAAAAACAGTTTTTATGCTAAATCAGTTTGCAAAATCAGAATTGGTATTTACATTTTTTCAGAGTGAGAACTCGTTCCGTCGCGTTAATTTTCCAGATAAACGAGTTTTTACCCATTAAAATAAATTCAGTAGTTATATTACAAACTTTCCTGTTAAATGTGTATTACGCAAGCCTAATTAACCTTTTTATAATCTTAATTCTTAACTTATCTATTTTTATCAGCCGTTAAGAAACTATGTACCGAAATTTATCTACTTTTCAATGTACACTCCTACCATACCAGCAACAAATTCAACGCACCCGGCAAACCAGACCATCACCTCGACCCTTAAAAATTCCAACCGGAAGTGTCTTCCTCATTACCATAAGTTACCAACGCACCTCAGCTCCGACGCATAAAAGCCTCGGAAACGCATTTTTAATCACACTTATCGCGAAAACTATTACGGACACCGCATTCCTCATTACCCGTAACAGTTATGCAGCTGGTGGCAAAAAAAAACCCGCATATACGCGCTCGGCGCGGACGGATGGCTCGGCTCATGACCATAGAACGACTGCCGTTTAACTCGCGACGACGATGAGAAAAGAAGCCGGCGCGCGATTACTTTTCTCGCTCGGAGGAGAGTCTGCGAGTTGCTCGCTCCTTTTCCAGGTCAGAGACTGCGCCGGCATTTTCTAAAACTCGTAATCAAACGATGCATTAGTTTGCGAATGAAGACATCTGCGCGATTAGCGTTGTGCACTCGCGACGATTATTTTGCGCGAGCTGTTATTAGCTTGGCGGGGAGGGTATTTGGATCTGGCGGCGCTTGCTTTATGCTGCTTTAATATGGGGCAATTTCTCTCGGTGAGATAGGGTAATGTATATTGGATATGGGATTCAAACGCGAGTGTGCTTATTTATTGGATTGAATTGAAGAATTAACAGTCTTGTAAAGTTGATATCTAGTTTATTTTAGTTTACGTGTATGTCTATCTGTCTACCTCGATTAAATCTTAAATCGAACGTTTTATTATTTATCTTCCAATAAAATACAAATTAAAACTTTCAGCATCGGTTCAAACTCGATAACAATACTTATATTTAAGTACTATTTTTGACATATTATGAGATGAGAAATGGCGAACTAAACCGAATATTTTTAGTTTTGGTAAATATTGATTTTATGTGTTTTTTCTTTATAAAATATTGTTTTTCTTCATATTTACGGTGTTATTTTTCATCTACACTCAAAATTCAGTTATTAACAAAACATCTAAAATACGTTATTCCATTTAAACTAGTAGAAATGAATACAGTTATTCTTGATTTTCTCTCAATTCAGAAATGTAGAATTATCAGGTTTTGTTCGCCCACTCCTGAAATATTCTGTGCTTTCATAATATCACTATTCGTAATATTACATCGCGCGCGCCTATATGTGTGTCTGTATGCGACTGTGTATGTGCACATGTGTGCACGTGTATGTGAGTGTGTGTAAGTGCGCGTGTTTATGTTTGTGTGGGACTGCGTGTGAATGCTCATACATATGACTCAATTGTGCAGATACTAACAAGAGTAAAATAATGTTATACAAATCATTAAAAAAACGCTTACATATGATAAAATTGCGCTTAAAGAAAGTAAAAAGAATTGAAAGTACCAATGAAGTTTTACTTTTAATACAAGTAAAATTCACTTTTTGACTTGTAACTTCAATTACAATAACTCAAAATAAATGATCGATTCGCAAAGTAACGTTGTTAATGTGCACTGCACGCTTTTACTTATACTCCCATCACACCATAAATTTCATTCCACAACCTACACACTTTTTCTCTCTTCATCGCGTACTGTCCAAAATCCATCTCGCAACATTTCACACCGTCCCATTCAATTCACAGCCAAACCACACAACGCAATACAAACTCTCCCCTCAACCCTAAACAAAGAATCAACCTCTCAAACAACACGCTTTTGCTTCTACTCTCATCACAGCAAAAATTTCATTCCACGATCAACACACTTTTTCTCTCGGGCCCCCTTAAAATATCGGAAAGTTATTTATTCGGAAAGCCAAAATATCGGAATATTTAAAATTCGGATATTTAAAAAATCGGAAAGTTGAAAAATAGGATTTAGAAAAATTCGGAAAATATTTTTACTGAGAGTTAAAAATTCGGAAAATTAAAAGTCGGACATATCGAAAAGTGGAAAAATAATTCAAAGGAAACTATGTTTTCTCATATCTAACAAATGTAATCTGATTACAAATCTAGACACTTCATTTATTTTTACATGGGCCTTATGGCGCCAATAAGAATATGCTGTTTTAATGTTAGATTCCCTACAGAATGCATACTTTCAGTACGGCGTGCCACTCCATTTAATATTCCGAATTTGCGGCATTCCGAATATCCAATCTCCGTTAGTTTAGTAAACCGATTTTTAATTTTCCGAATTTTTAACTCTCAGTAAAAATATCTTCCGTTATTTTCTAAATCCTATTTTTCAACTTTCCGAATTTTAAATATTCCGATATTTTGGCTTTCCGAATAAATAACTTTCCGATATTTTAAGGGGGTCCCTAAACAAAGAATCAACCTCTCAAACAATTCACCGCCAGCTTCGCCGAATCCCCACCAAAGCATAAAAAAAAAACGAAGCGCAGCAGCATCAGCCGTAGCCTCTTCCATCCAGAATCGTAAAAGCGTTTTTCCGAGAGAGCGACTCGCATTCGCGGCAGCTGGTCGCTTCTTCCTCGCGACACCTGCCTCGACGAGAGCTCGCGTCACAGTTGGCCGCGCGCCATTAAATGCTCGCTCGCGCGCCTTGAACTTGTGTACCGAGCTCCGGAGCGTGTATTTCCTTTCTTTACTTGGCGATGGTTGTTCCCCGCGAGAGATGCGTCGAGGAGCGCGCGATCGATGGTCGGATGATGGGAGGGAATTGGCGAGATTGGAGGTTTGAGAGTGTGCGGGGACACGAGGATGTTTGAATGCGTTGGGATTGTAGAGGAATAGAGTGCTTGGTCGAAAATGAGTTTTTCGTTTCGGAAAATGAACGAGTTTTGGATAGAGACTAGTTATAAACTCATTAATTATTGCGCCATGTTAGCTAGAATCTGGTTAGAAATCAAAATTGAAAATATCATTAATTTTTTAAATAAGTGTACCGAAAAGTGTGTCTATAGCCTGTTAGAAACATTTTCATTAGGAAATCAATGATATTTCCGGTCGATTTGTTATATTAGATAAGTATCGTTATCTGCATGAAAATGCTCTCAGTTTTCTCTATTATCCTATTAGTACGAACAAAATATTCTTCAAAATTAAACTGTTTTACAGGTGTATGTACTGTATTGCATACAAGGATTAAAAATTTTAGAAACATAAGTATACTGTCTGAAAGAGTACATATAAATTAGTTTAAACTTACATTAATAAATTACTAAAATTTAATAAAGACTTTATTTTTTCTCATTTTCTCGATGTGAGTTATAGTTCAGATAAGTATTTTCTTTATTAGAACGGTATTATCCTTGAAAAGAGTTCTGTTTTATTCAGATATCTGACAATGTCCAAGAAAAATATGGACCAAACTGGATGCACATACTTTTTATAGATTCAAATGTCGGTCGTGGACACTTAATTTTATAATTCAGGAAACGATAACTTTTCTCGGTTTATTACTACATTATACGCTGTAACTTTTAGAGAGAACAAATTTATTCTAATAAAGTATAGTTTAAAGTGAATAACTGAATTTTTTCAGAATTTTCAAACGTTGTGGACAAGGTTTACAATATAAGTGATCGAACCGCAGTAACCACAATTTGAAGATTTACTCATAATATATATTATGGGCGAGGCCCGAAACTGATGAGGACTTATGCATACTTGATTTGGGCTAGGTCAGCTGGTCGATACAAGGTTGCGTTGTTGTCGTTGTGAAAGCAAGTTTTGGAGTTTCGAGGATATTTTTAAACGTGACAATGAATGCTTTCTGCGCGAGCACTGGACGAGTGGAAAGTCGAGAGCGTGCATGAATTTTGAAAAGCGAGGAAATTAGTTGCTAGGAAATTGAACAATCATTAGTCTGTGTGCTACTTGTATCCAGCCTCGGTTCGGCCGTCGAATACGAACGCTAAACGCGCGCGTATTATCTGTTAATGTGTCAGATAAAATTATCAACTTATAGAAAACTCGCCGGTTTGCAAATGGAGATTTATCGCCTATTCATAGTAATATCTGCATGCGCTAGAAAACTAAGATGCATTACAAGCTGCGGAGAATGAGTCTATAAAAATATTACAGGTTTACAGTGTAATCTCAAGCTGAAATTGCAATTTTCTTTTATATACATTACTATTATTTTTTATGCCCATTGTATTAGGAGAGAAAGTTCCGAATATCGAGGATTACTCTAGTTAATTACTTATTTTTATTCTGTTCCTAAAACAAGTAATAAAAAAACTATAATCTTTTTTATTCTGCAGTACATAATATTCTACAGTAAAACTAATTCTAGTCGGAGTGACCAAATTTCTAGTAAAGTTTACTATTTGGTTATCTTATTATACTTAAAAAATGTGTCTAGTAAAAACAGCACATTTTTAAGGAAACTTTAAAATTGTAAAACGGAAAATATTTTTGGGTAAATTTAATTTTTCAGGAACTAATCTTTTTAGTTATAGCAAAGAATATCGCAAAATGTACATTCTGTCTTTACTAAAAAATTAATATACATTACTATATTATTTTAATTATAGTTACTAGACCCATTTTATACTAGAAATTCTAGTACATTTTTTGTAACCAATACTATAAACTTTTTCAGTCCATGACGAATAAGAACCTCTTAAAAACCAATAAAGAAAAATCGATATTTCAATTAAAATAATTCCTTATTTCTAGAAACTACATGATCTTCTAATAGTACATCTTAACAGAAAAACTTACAACCCATTTCTTCCCGAGCGACCATTTTATAGTCGATTGGTTTTTTGCCTAAAAAATGGTCGAAAAAAAAATAATAATATCCAATAGCACTTTTCTGAAGTAAAATTGTCGGCTTTTTCCGATTCTGAAGTCAGAATTTTGAAATTTCCGTTGGAAAATTTCAAAATGGCAGTTTTAGGCAAACAACCAATCGACTATAAAATGACCGCTTGGGAAGAAATGGGATACAACACCGATCTTTTCAGAACTCCTCATCCCAAGCACAAAAACGATCTTATTTTCCAACAATCCATTTCCCTAAAACAAGGAACCCAGTCCACTGCATTGAATCCCAATGCCACACCGCCACACTCCCCGTCTCCATACCCAAAAAGTCACAAAAAGCGACGATTTGAAAGTACGCGCTCTTACACTCTACACCTCCCGCGCGAAAGAAAGGCTCCGCCGGCCTCGCCTCGATTTTCGAGCCAAAACCCCGACCGCAGCTCCAGCTTGGCCATTGGCATCGCAGTCTCGAGACGGACCGGCTCCCCAGGTTGAGCGCACTCGTACGCGGCGCGCGATCGGTTAACGGTGCGAGGCTAGGCGCTCGAGACTCGGTGGAAATGGAACGGCGATCGGCTTCTTCCCCACCTAGAAGCCGAACCTGAAGCTGAAGCGACTTTATTATTTTGATACCCTCGCGGGAGATGGCTCTTTCACAACATCGCGGAGATGTGTATCTGATTTCGATGCGCGGTGAGGTTCGGTGGATATAGGATTTCGAGGTGCACGTCGGTGGCTGTCTGTTACTACTGATGAGGGGAGAAATAGGAAGCTATACGTATCGTGGAAAGATTGAGGTTCCGGAAGAAAGAATGGAATCGACTACTTTTGGAGTGGATATTTACGCTTTTTGAGTCAATAGTCATTCGGTGAATAGTGAAAGTAACTCAGTATTTGTAGTGGAAAATTCAGCACTTGCTGAGTGACTATTGGCTCAAATAGAGTGAAATTTCAATCGGTTCTTTTAATAGTGTAGTAAGAGAGAGATGTGCTACGCGTAATCTTGTATGCAATGGGAGAATTGTCAAGAGTGTCAAGCGAGCGGTACTTTGTAATTGGCCACTTACGTACGCATGAGTTTTGTACCATACTTGTAGAATTTTACGGGCCTGATTTGGTTATGCGGATAATAAGAGAGGGGACACTTATTGGAATTTTTTGAACGATCGTTTATCCTAGTTAGTGTGCACCTTGTAATTTCATTTGTGTATGAACTTGCCGTAACTTGTGAGTTACGAGCTAGCTGTGTCTTGGATAATTATTCTGATACTACTTAGTTGTTGAATGTAGATAGAAATTGTAGCTAATGATTGTTTATAGAAAATTTCTAATATTCATAAGTACTAGAAGTACACTGAGAAAAGCAAGTCATTAGTGATTAATATATGTGATAGTAAAGGTAATTTAAATGAATCCGAAATATTATAGTATAGCGAACTATGTTCAAATTTTGTTATCTCAAACAAAAACGTACATATGTATTATATTATTGTAATACCAAGTATAATCTAATAGTAACGGATATTAAGACCATATTAACAATACTACAAATTTTTTATTAATTACACTAACATTTTTATACAATTGAATTGTAACAGAAATAAACCAATTCTTTTTAGTAAATATTACTATCTTGAAAGAATAACAACCAAAGAAATCGGAATTTTCTCTTACAATCTCATCTTTTACTAAAAATGAGTACAATAATGTTTAATTTACTGCAATAAATGAATAGTGCATTTTACCCTATTTATTTTTAACAATGACCACAGTTCATAATAGTATTCATAAAAAAATTCTATATTTTCAAACTAGAATTCCCATCAGTTATAGAATAAAATAACGATAGCTGTAAAAAAATTCAGTGCATTCCCTCCTACAAGCTTCTTTCCCACATAAACTCTACAAACACACTCCAGACAAGAAGTGCAGCCGAGCACACACGCGCTCCGATCAAACATTAACCCACTGCTGGTTCAACATCGCTGTCAACGAGCGCACACCTACAATCGCGCGACCAGCGCCTAGATGAGTCCAAAAAAGTAAAGGAAGCCCCGAGGCGACTGTATACACCTTCACGTGCAGTAGCGAAGCTTCTCTCGTCCGGTCGTACCTATACACACGCGTGCACACGTGCACACACGTACGCGTACGCGCTCTGGCTCTCGAAGCCGGTCGTGCCTCTCGAAAGTGTGTCAATAGGAGAGCAAACACTCGAATTCCAGCCCGCGGTCTCGCGCCGTTCGATTAACCCACTCACGAATATAACGCACGCGTAGCGGTGTCCGTGTGTGGCTCGACCCTAATATTACTCGTACCTCGGCCCGGAGTTGCAGTAAAATTCTGAAGGTGGGTTCGCGCGAAATCTACGCCGATGCGAGGAAAGTATGTTGTGTAGTAGGCAAGGTTTATCTTTTTATACAGGGGAGAAGACACTGTTTCTTGTAAAAGGCATGAATAGACAAGTACTTTTTAGCACCAATAAGTGACAATTATACAATTTGAAAAAAGAATGTACTGTATCTAGATACAAAAGTATTGGTACCTATAAATAACGATCACTTTAGTAACAATGATTAACGCGCGCTTCCTATCGTAAAACACAGCTAAAAATATTAACAATGATAGTATAACTATGTATGCAATATTTTTAAGAATGACTAATATGAGCTATACTAATATTTTAGCTATACACACCTTCTATTAACAGATCGTTGCAATAATTTGAATACAATTAATATATAAGGAATATTTTAAGTGAGCAAATAATGTATATAGGGTATAGATTCTTCATCAAACAAAAACGTATTTCAAAAAATTCCTCTACGTAATATCACACTAATCTCGATATATGGGGTGTGATGAGATATCGAAAGTTGAGTATATCTCAAAATTCAAGCCGTGCTAATCACTCATAATACTAAAATCAAATTCATCAAATTCATCATATCTAGGTACTACTTAGACTAAAATCTATAATCCAAAGCTACAATCCAACTCCTCTCATCAATATCTCTCGACTCTAATACCGCCTTATCCGAACTCCTCGCTAAAACTCCTACATCAGTCTCGCGAAATTTCCACTTCCGCGGGGAAAGTGCAGTACGCGTGCGCAGCCGCGATAAGTCCAGTATAGTGCCCGCTTATTAGGCAAGTGCAAATGATTCGCGATTGCCTGATATTTTCCGTGGCAGGCTGCCGCTAAGAGGGATTTCTAAAAGTGGCGTGCGCCGTAATTAATGAGCGGCGCGATACGCGGGACTCCGATGCAAAGTGATTTTGAACGGTGGCGAGGGGGATTGAAGGTCGATTGCGCGATCGTGCGGCCGCGTATAGTTTCTTTTTTTTTCGGTGGATGAGAGAGATATCGAGTGAAGAGATGCGGAGGATTTTGCTTTGTGGGGAGATTGATCGTTGCGAGGAGTTTATGTAACTTTGACGCTAGCAGCGAGTCTTTGAAAATAATGGAAACAACATTTATTTATAGCAACTGCGGGATACTGTGAGAACGCGTAAATTTTATAGGAATTATATAATTTTGAATATCGAAAGTTCTTTTCATAAGATTTTTTTTTATGCAGACAATATAAATTATTTTAGGGTGCAATAGATATATTTCTATAATAGAGGAATATTCTCTGATACGGAGTTTATTAAAATGAAGAGGCACACTTTCTATTTTTTTGTCAAAATAACGTCTAAAATTATTTCACGTCATTAAAATTAATTGAAAAGGAAAAAATTACTTATGAGACTTTTTTATTGCAAGTTAATTGGGGACATCCATGGAGTTGGCTATTTGAGGCTAAATTAGGAATGAATCATTCACAGCCTGAATTTTTTAAGCTTTTGATCTTGTGTACGGTCACAAAAACTACTTAGCATCGAATCAACATAGTCTTAGCATTAAATCATCCATATACGACTTTGGTATTTTATGAACATGGTAAAATAATAAACTCAAAATTACAGTTATTTTAATGAAAAGAATTCACTCACAAGTGTACGTGAAAACTTAATATTTTACGGTATAATAGAAAATCATTTTGAAGATGCGGTAGCTTAATAGTCACATTTAACATTCCACGCAATTGCTCGGCGTTCTCAACACACACAGTTTCTAATTATTTCAATATTCTCAAAGTGCATATAGCTGCAAGGCCAATGAAATTTATCACCGTTTGAAAAATATTCGAAAATAATTTTACAACTCGCCAGAAGCAAATCAGCAACTAAGCATCTTCTCCCGCAAATTATCGACTACACACCTCCATAAAATTAGATATAAACAAAACGCACGTGCACTTTCTAATTGGCGCGTGTCATGAGTCACGCACTCGGTATAATATCGCCGATGAACTCGAGCGTCGAGCTTTTTGCCGCGACGACGGACGCACCGATGAGGAATCGCTCTTGCATATATATATATATATATATGCATTCACTCGTGAGCTCGCCATTCTTACGTGATTTACGGCACTGGCTCTTACTTCTCTCTCTCTCTCTCTCTCTCTCTCTCGGATGCGCCTTTAAGTGTTTAACAGCTGTTTCATTCTCGTCCGCGGAGATGCACACGTATGTGTGTATGTATAGACTATGGACACATACATGGTAGGCGCTCGCGCCGCAGATGGAGCATTAATAATGTAAGACGCGCGCCGTTTGTCGTAAATAGGTGAAATAATAGCGGAGAGTTTGTAAAACAGAAGGAGCGAGCGTTGTAACAGTATATCAAAAAGTAGGATGTGCATGTGTTACGAGGATCGGTATTATTTTTATTTTTTACCACGGGGCGGTTTCCTTATTGGCGCGCGCGAGGCGAATTGCTATCATTGATGACTTTACGATGACTGGGTAATGACTTTATAAAATGGGCTTTCTGTGGTTTTGTCGATGGGTTAATTGAACGGTTTTGATTGAAATTGTAGGAAATGGGAAGAGACGATAAAGTTTGATGTTGTTAACTGGCGTATATAAATGTTTTTCAGAGATATTGTTCGATTTGTAAGCATTTTTATGGAGGTACTGTAAGTTTCTTTGTAATTTTGTATTTACAAAGATCTAAGAAGAGTCGTAAGATCAGAACAATTAAAGTTCATTCGCTTGTAAAAGAATGTATTTGAGCTATGTTGCGTGCATTTACTGTTAAATGTGGGGTTCTAAATACAGATAAAAAATATTTCATTATATAGTTATAAATGAATAGAGATTTGAATTAGTGATACTTAATGCTGGAGATAAAACGATAAATTATACAATTATTATACTCTTATAATATATATAAATATAGGTACGTTGGGGATAAAACAAAGTCTTAAAAATTAAATACGAGTATTAAATACTGTCTAATTTATATAATAAAGTCACGCGACCAAAATACCTAATACTTGTTCAATACTTCTTTAATCTTACTTTAGCGAGAATTATTACTTAACAATTAAAATATGCATCTTCCAGTCTAACTCTAATGTTTCCAACATTAGTCCAAATGCAAGTATTTCCTCGTATAAAAAAAAACTCTTTTCTCAGTATTGAATTACGCAACCACGCTAACTCGGAAAAGTCAACGCGTCAGAAGCCACGAGCGCGACAAGAAACTCGAAAAAGCTCTCTCTCTCTCTCTCCCCATTAGAATATCCCCGATAATTGGCCCCTTCCGTCCACGCGGCCAGCCGCAACAGATTCCCTCCTGCTCCGAATTAGAGCCTAAATTTTAATTGAACGCCAATTAACGTACACACACACACACATAATAATACCGTAAGCTCGAGTCTCGAAAGTTCGTATGCCACGAAAGCAGCAAAAAGCCGCTCGCTCCGGAACAGAAAAAAGGAGAAACAAAAGGGAGAACGAGCGAATCCCTCGAGTTTCCAGAGAGTCCGAAAGGCAAGGAAGTGCAGTGAAGCCTAGGGAGTAACGACTCGTAGGCTCTCGCTCCGCGCAGAAAAGTCCACGAAACGATTCCGCGAAAGGAGCAGATGCTTGTGTATTATGTATATGTATATAGCTACCTGCGAAGCGCGCGAGTCTCGCTTTTTCTCCGAAACGCCAGTAAAAATGTCTTTATGAATGCCTTTTACTTTCTTTGAATAAATTAATTGGACGTGTTTCGCGCTAGCTAACTGCTGTCTGTATGGAAATTCACGTGGCGCTCGAACGGTGTATAACGAGTCGGAGGGGAGGCTTATGCAAGCGAACAATTATGAATGGCAAAGTAGACGTATTTGTTTTAAAAGCGGGTTTTTTTTAAATATTGTTGCGGGTTGAGAGAAGGGAATTGAATTGGAAGTTGGTTTTTGTTTACGTTGCTGTCCGTGTGATTGGATTAGATTTTACATTGGGCCATTGAAGTGTCGGACAAAACATTCGTATAGAATTGTAATTCTTCGTGGTGCTATGTAGGAGTTACTATGTCGAAATTATTATCTATTAGTGTACTGGATTACGCAAGTGTTGTGCGTGCGATTGGGTGTTTGTACTTTTAAGGAACGCAAGAAAAAAATGTTCGAAAAAACTCTTTCAATTACTGTTTGTGTTCGAAATAATAACAGAGTAAGCACACGTGTCACGTTTGATTAATAAGCGATTGAATACAGATTTTGATTCAAGTTTTTATTAAGTATCTTAAAAAAAACGAGTAATACCAACAAACTCCTAACGTCTTGAGTACGGTCTCATACGTGGACAGTAATTTGAATTGACGTCATGCATAAACTTTTTTAAAATAAACAAAATAATGTAACAATGTTTTTTCTACATTTTACGAATCTAAGAAATCTTTCTGCACCAGTGTAAATTACTCCAGAAAAAAGTCCATCATTCACTAAAAGCTTAAACGTCTCTCAAATTTCAAATCTGCCTTTTTCCATCCCATTGTACCTTCAACATTACTAACCCAAACCAAAATCAAAGAGCGACACTGTACCATAACCGAAAGGACACCCAACGCAAAAGCATCTTCCACTCTACACGTATCCCATTTGTACGAAGCGCCTCTCAACATCTCCAAGCACCCAAACATACAAAACTCCCTTCCCCGTACAACTCGGAATTCCTCCTGCATCCACTTCCTAACGTGGGAAATCCGCTCGAGCCTCCGCGCGTCCAGCGGCCGACTCGCAAGAAAAAAAGAGCAATCCCCGCGCGCTACATCCCTTATCTCAATCCTCGCGCGCAAAACACACACACGCGCGCGCGCATTCCCCGGAGAAGAGCAGTAGTGTATGGTGCTCAGCGGGGATGCTACCGCGCTCGACGCGCCGCGGGCATTAAAGTCTCCGCGCAATTTGCAGGTCGCTGCCACCGTGGCGACACACGAGCGCATGTGCGAGCTTGCCCGATTCACGTGAGCGTGATTTTGTGTCGTGATGTGGAATGTGTTATGCTGGTAGCTTAAGGATATTATGTATTATGTTAGGTATTGTGGTGCTAAATTGTTGGTATATTAGTATTATATTGTTAGTGGATTATGTTCAATATCTATTCTATACTGCGTGGTTAGATTTAAAAAAGTAGAGTGTAATATGGTCCTTTAATTAATATTTCAAAATTTTCAAAATGAACTGTTTTGATAGCTGATTAAAAAAATATGTTAACAAGTAAGGTGATGAAAGGATTAGAATTTATGATGCCTTTAATGGAGTAATTGTGTATAATTAATATAGCAGTAATATATTAGTATACTATTTGAATGCAGTAGATTTCCCTGTTAGGTATAAAAATAAGATTGATAGATGAAATGTCATGTACTATATTTCAGTATAGTATAAATGGCGTTGAACATGATTGTACTCTAATTGTTAAAACGTAATGCACAATATGGTTTTTTCATTGAATTTTTATTTCCTTAATCATTTTTAATTTTAAATATGCGAAATAAATTTTGTATCTAATAGCATAAATACATTGTAAGGATTCATTTTGATTACAATGAACATAGAAATACAAAGACTTTATTTTACTACTACTATTTTAGTTTTTATCCAATTATCTTATAATAGCATCATAAATTATAATTCTTTCAATATTTTACATCTCTGAGAGATGTTTATAATGTTGATTACCAAAAATATAGTTTCGTGTTGAAAATACCGACAACTAAATGTGTTTCAATTTAGAAAATTTGAATAACATATTCTAAAAAGTAGACTGTTTACTGAATGCACAACTATGTAATGTTTGGAAAAAATCAAATTATAACAAGTTAAATATACTAAAACATATATTTCGCTTTACCATTTTAACGTTGCTATAATAAATTACTAATTAAACTTTACTCTAAATAGATCAAGTCTCACTAGAGTATTTAATAACTTGCTAATCGGTTGTTTCTCAGTTAATAGCGTTTCTTTTTAATTTTCTTATCATAACCATTCAGTTATTAAAAATTCCAAATGAAATTTTTCAAATATCAATTAAAGAACTTTAAACCCACGCGTTCTAAAATCAAACAACCCAGCCCAGAACAGCATAGCAAATAACACAACCGACGGCTCTACTCTAACGTGCACAGTCCCTTTACCGCAGCCAGCCGCCTTTTACGCTTCGCATATGACACGGCGCGACGCGCTCGTCTTATATTCTCCCCGCGCGGAGCGAAACGCGATATCTCTCTTCTCTTCTCTTCTCGCTGTACACGCTCGGCTTCGCTCCGTCTTTTTGCTTCCTCCTCTGCTTCTTCTGCTGCTTCTATTCTGTTCGAGGAAGCAAATGAACACGTTGCAAGAGTCGAGGCCCCGGCTTCCTGTACGCCTATTACCCTGGGGAATTTCTCTCTCTCTCTCTTTTTTTGCGCACGGAGGGGAGGGGATCGCGAAACGCGAGTTTTATTCACGACGATTATTTCAATTACACGGAGGCGATGGAGGCTGCCGAGGCGACGTTTTCTCGGATTGCTCGGCGTCGATGTGAGTTTGGATTTGGAGTTGATAGTTGCTGTTTATCTTGGTGAAGGAAAAATTGCTATTTTGTGCTTGTGCAGAGATTTGTTGCGTTTGTTGGTGTAATAATAAGTGTAAAGTTTATAAAACAATGTGTATTGCGTTCACTGTTCAAATATGTAATAAAGCTACGGTTAATATCGTCTTAATGACTCCATTGTTTCGGTATATAATTTTATGCAGGAGATGAATCAATTACACAAGCCAAATATCTTCATTGGAATAATAATCGAGGGATTGGTCGTAAATGTTTGTATATACTTCATAAACTTCAGCTGTCGTCACAATAAATAATCATGCAAATTATATAATTTGTTTATAAAGGATAAAAGGCAGAAATCTATTAAATAGCTGTAATTCGTGATGTTTATTTATTTTCACAATACGAGAGTATAATGTACATTGTTTATAAAGTATTACAAACCAGGAATCTAAAACTCGCAACCATCGACATAACAAAACCCATTTATTTGTATGCGCTCAGTAGAACAAGCCCGAAACGGCAAGACCGGCATACTAATGCACTCCCCGCCGTTATCCAATCAAACTGGATCGTTCTCTCCCTCAATTTCCTAGTAACTACAACAACTTTTTCTCCACCATTGACATAACAATGCAACTCGCCGCGAGCATTTTTCCCCCGATCCGCAAATCCAATACTTCACTCCCCAATCCTCCACCTCTCCGTATTTCGGTTTCTCGCGTAGTTTTTCCTTTCTCTTTCTCTCCTCGGATCGCGTGCTTGTGCCGCTGGCGCGATGTTTTTTCTGGCTTCCCTGAATCGCCTTTCTCTCGCGGGCGCGACGCTCGTTTTTCAGCCTCGCTGATGGCCCGAATATATAAGCTCTAGTGGGGCGCCCCATGCGATTGTTCGAACAATCGGCACGCCGTGATTTCGAGAAGGCATTACTTTCATTCGCGGGCCGGGAGATGGAACAGTTTTATCATTGTGCTGCGGGTGAGTTAGTGATGGCGAATTGAAGGCGGGAGAGAGAGAGAAAGAGATTGAGACAGAGGAGTGGAATATGTGCTTGGTATTGTGCTGCGTTGAAAGAATTAATGAGTAGAGATAAGGAATTTTTGAGAAGGTTTTGCTTTAATGGATTGTTAAGGTGGAGCTCTATTAATTTTGTAGAATAAGAAAAGTATTCCAATTTGAAGAAGTACCAAAATTACTATTGAATGAATGGTTTTATCAAATGCATGATATTCGGTTGAACTGTTTCATGAGTATAACATTAAAGAATAATCTTGAAACTGTGCTAGTGCAGGCCTACTAACTTATTTAGGTTTTACAAGAAAAGAGTTGTTTTTGATTTATCAAAAATTTAGTGTTATTGTAGTTATTATTATTTATATAAATTTTTTATTAATTAAACAAAATTTTTATAATAGATATATTAATTTTCTTGTCCGACAAGACTAGCAAAATTTCATATAACTTTGTATATTTTAAATAAAAATGATTTAAATAATTTTGAGTAGTAATTCAAACATATTTTAATATCTAAGTAAAATGCTATATACATATAAAGCTTAAAAGTTTTTTTTAGTTATTAAAATCAAGGATTGAAGCTACGAGTATCAAAAATCGGGATTGTACACTGGCATACCCCATTTTAAATAAGTTTTTTAAGTCCAGTTTTAAGAAAATATAATTTCTGTACTTATAAAACAGTTTAAACTCCTACCATTAGGAATAGTCTTCTTATTTATCTATCAACCAAAATCTGTAAAAATGTATATATTAAAATACCAATTCTTATAGAATTAAGGACATTTACAATATTAATATTAATGATGAATACCTTGATAAATTAATTCTACTTTTGTTTTATTCAAAATTTCAGCTTATTATAATAAATAACCGACAGTTTCATTATGTCCGCGTAAAATAGAAAACTTTTAATACATATTTTTACAGACTGTTATGCATTTTCACGGATTGCTGAATATTCACTTTTGTCAAATTGCAGATTTTCACAATTGTGTAATTAGTTTTTCTGCACGTGAAACTTGCATTTTGTAATTTAGCGTAATTGCCATGTCATTTCCTAACCCAACTTTCGACGCGGAAGCGAAGCCAATGATCCTTCAAAATGCTACTCGAGCATTATTATGAATTCATAAAATTGGTTGTTTCGCGAAACTAAAGATGTGTAAAAAGCAAATTTAAATGAAATTAAATGTTCTTGCTACTAAAATTTATTGTAGAAACCAACAAAAGAAATTTTAATGCATTTCGAAGGTTTTTTTGCATTTTAAAAAGCAAATTTAAATAAAATCAAACAATTTTTTGTTATTTATTTTTGTTATTTATTTATATTAAATTTTATTTAAGAAAATAACAAAAGGAACTTTAAAACATTTTAGTTTTAATTTCGGTCTCGCTTCAAGGACGATGTGCGACTTTACGCGTTCGATATTTGTCGTCTTACCGGTTTTGGAAATTATCTACTTTAAAAAAACATATTAAAATTTGTCAAGAATATAAAAATAAATACAACACACGTACAATGTCGTATTGCTTCCTTATTGCCGCCATTCTCTTCTGGAAAATGTAAAGCACATATTCAAATTAAATTACGTTCTTTTCTCTTCAAAAATGTGTAAAGTTTTACAGCCCACCGTGCATACAATCTTCTACTCAAACCGTACAAAAGAGGATGTAAAACTTCCGCCGAAAGGCTTCGAAATTCCATCGAACCCACAAAAACCCACTATCTTCCCCATCTCATTCTCACACCATTCGCCTCCCACACCCAAACCCAGAAAAGAAAAGAATCACCCAAATCGGAAATTCCAAATACCATAGAACCTGTAATAGCACTGCAGCGCTACGCCGTATATATACGTGTCCGTTAACGGCATTTCGCGCAATAGTGTGTCAGGCCCGACTCCTCCGTATTGTCATGTCGGTCATGCCGGTCATGCACGTACACACTCCCGTCGTTGTCGATATGTACCGACTGCCGGCGTGACTTGTTTCGTGCGACCGCGTGTCTATTATTAAGCGACTCCGCGAGGCGATTCAATACAAAAGGTTACTGGGTCTCTCTTTCTCTCGCGTGCACGTTGCGCAATGTGCAGTCTTTTCATCTTTCGCACTTCGATTATCCGTATGTGTGGATGTATATCTGTGTGTGTGTATCTATAAGAGGTACAGAGGGGAGACTCGAAAGCTTTTTTGAGTATCGTTTAATGAGGAATGTTTGCATGCGCGCGGCGCCGCTCGATTCGCTTGTTATTATTCGCGAAACAATGATGATGCAAATTACGCGTGTTCTTTTCGTTCGGCTCGTATAAGTACGGCTCGTCCCTCGCTCGTTCGTGGCGCGATTGTGACTGTTGTACAAAGTGTCTGTATGTGTGTGTGGGGGGGGGGGGGGGTCTGTTTCAATAGGAGGCCGCTTGACTTTCAAATTGCGAATATAATGGGCAATTTAATTTCAAAAAGAAATGGATTACAATAATAAAGAGTTTCTCCTTTTGGCGCTGTGTATCGATTGCGTTATACGGGTCCGTAAGGTATGTGTTAATAGCTTGGTAATTACAGGGTTATGCTTGTTCGGTTGTAAAGTTCATTGTAATCGAATGTTTATTTTTGTTGTGTATTTTGATCGTCTCTTTTGCTTATTGGTGGCGAAAAATAGTTGATTAATTATATAACGACTCGGTAAAAAGGTGATGCCGATTCGTATCTTTGCTTTCGTCATTGTAGATTTTAGATCCGGGATTGGAAATGCGAAACAAAAGGTGAAAACGTCGTAAAAGTCAGTAATAAAGGCATTAATCATGTTACTTCACTGCAGATGAATCGGCGTTTCAATTTATTCTTAATATTGATCGTTGTCTCCCCGGTCCCGGACTGTATCTACTTGTATCACACAGCGAAATGTATCGCTTACTTTGGTTTTATTTCAAATTTTCTTTGTTTTTAAAATAAGTGTTTAATATGAAATGCGACTTTTACTATCACAAGAAACCTGTAGTAAATATAAGAATTAAGCTACTTAACTAAATAAAGATTTTTACTTAGTAACTCGCCTAAAAACACACTCGCCTAAAACCCTCATCACGGATCCACGAACACTTCTGCACCCACACATGCCCCAGCCTCCTCCTCATCCGGATTTTCGCGCGCGAGACTTTCGATAAGGAAGCACAGACGCGCGGAATAAAAGCGAAAGAAAGTGCGCCGTGGAGTGGGAGCGATGTATAAAAGCGAGCCCGCGAGAGAAGAGAGAGAAAAAAAGGCAGCGTGTCTCGCAGCCGGCTGTACACGGGCGGATTCGAATCGTTTACTTTCTACGTCGAGACAATCGAAGGGAGCAAGTGCTGCCTGCGCACTGTGTGTGTGTGTACTTTCACGATTGTCTCCCGGCGCTCGGGAGCTGCTGCCGCACACGCGGCCGCGTTCTCATATTATTCAGATCTGCAGGCGCGAGTGTGCATTTATATTATACGCGCTGTGAATCCTCGCTGTCGCGTCTTCTTCTTTCAGTGTGCAGTGCACTTCTCGGCGGGCTTTTGTAACTTTCGATTGTGAACGTGGAGAGAGGTGAGATAGGATGGGTGTGATTTTGTCGAATGGCGGGTGGTATGGTGGTTGGTTTTATGTTTTTAGAGTCTGGGAGAATATTGCGGGGCTTTATTTCGTTCGGCAGTTTTTTATAGCGTGGAAGGTGATGCTTTGCGATCGTTAGAAGGAGAGAATCAGATCTTTGGGAAACGAATTTTGTTGATACTTTTAAAATGGTTTTTCGGTACCTCAAAATGAAATTCAGCACCCGTAGTTTGATCTAATAGATCGTGAAGCCTAAGATTCGGCTAAAAACTTTTTAGCATTACTCATATATCCAATGTTAAAAACCTTGTATATATAGATGTACTAATGATGTTATTATATAATATGCAGTATCTACTAAACAGAAGGTCATTAGATAAAAATATGAGTACTGGGCTTTATTTTATGGTACCAGTTTTTTTTCCTTTTTATAACAATTGTGGTTTTTTCTTGTTATAAAGTGCATTTTCATTGAGCTTTTCGAAGCAAATTTTGTATAGTTCATCATGTTTTTGAGAATAATATTGTTTATTATATACGTGATAGATTGATACTGAATGTGAATTGTTACACAAGCGATTTTATGAAAAACTGATCCCTCTTCTGTTATCCTTTGCAGATTGCAGCCAAACTTATGGGCAAAAATTATCAACCGCTTTTCAGCAGTCAATTTGTAAAAATGTTTTGAAACTCCATGAGAAATGCTCGGTTTCTCATGCGTGGATAGCGTGCGCGAAGTGCCCGATTTACGCATTTTCACCGGAGCGTGCGCGAAGCATTTTGTTTCGCGCACGGGTATGAAAACAATCATTTGCGGGAAAACTTTAAGTAACTATTTATAAAAATTGAACAATTACGAAAAATTAAAAAAAAATTATGAAATAATTTAAAAAATTTTAAAATTGTGATAAAATTGTAAATTGAACGATAGCGTAACTTCCAAATAAAATTGTAAAATTTTGAAAAGATTTAACTAAACTAATGAATTTATTTTCAATTCATAATTTGTATATAATTTAAAATTTGTTTTTTTTTTTAATTATTTATAAGTATTTGCACCCTGCACCCTGCTATGCTCACACAACTTTATTTTACTCTTCTTTCGTATATGAATATTTATTAAAGACGTAGCCCGTATCATATATCTATTCGAGCTAATAATATACTACAATTCACGTGCCTCTTGTACTCGACCTTCTCACATTCGCTTCAAAAAATAGTATGTGCATCGCGTGTGCTCAGGCGATTTTCGACTAGTGTGATTGTCGCCCTCGCTTCGCTCGATAAAATCTAAAAGTAACCACAGTTCATTTTTCAAATATTAGTAACAATGTAGAAACATGCCTTTTTTGATCTCATTAAAATAATTTTCTCCAAACTGGCTGCTTACTTCAGTCTCATACCAAAATTCATAAAAATTTCAAAAAACATTTGTAATAAAAATCTGAAATTGAAATATTAGTAAAATAAAGGTATACTTACTACTTGTATCATGTTATTTATGTATCAAATAAAAATTGTCAATTTTTTTCAGAAAACAAATTTGGTTATTTGCAAGAAAATACGATCGATACGATAAATTACCAGAAAAATGCAGCCAGACTAGAGCAGCCAGTTTTTACGCGGCTACAGCTTTCACGAATTTGTCCACGCGTGGATACAATCGCGTAACACGTTGGAGCAACTCCAATATTCACGTAAAACAAAAAAGGCCGTTTATTGGCAGATTGTTACAGTAGTGCGCTCGCGCGCTCGCACAAAGGCGTATTACGTTGCGCTCGTGCGAACGAGCCAACGAGACTAACTTTAAAATTTTTATCCGCGAAATCTTGTTAAATCTTGCTGCAGACCGTTTCGTTTTAAATGGCTGTGTTAAGACAAAGTGTTTTAAATATAATACATGTTAAAGTTACGCAACACAACATGAAACGTGCGCGATAAGGAAACGAACAACGACATTGTTTGCAAAATTTAAACGTTTTACCGTGGCCATTCGAGACTGAGGAACGACATGTTATTCATATTAATGGTTATAAGTAGCTCCAAGTGTCTCGTAATGAATCATTGGTCGCCTTCCGCATTCGTCGGGAACAATAAGAAAACTAGAACCATTAAGATGAGCCCGTAAAAGCGTTCTTTACAGCGATCGAAGTGCAAGAAAAAGTATACACTCCGAAAACATCAACGCCGCGCACCTCTGCTCCGCAATAAATAACTCGCGAGCGTAAGAGAACGGCAACACACACGAAATCTCTCTTCCCACTTCCGCGTGCGTCACACACCAATATCAAGCCGCGAAAGATCCCATTAAGAAACGGGAGCATCGTAAAAGTACGCATCTACATGGCGTATGAACTTAGGAAAATCAAAATCGGTACGGTTAATCCGCCGTATTTGGTCGGGAAAGGCGTCTAGAGAAATATGCTACACAGAGAGAATTTTCTAATTAAAATTATAACAAAATTCGCAGTAAAAATTACCGTGAATGACTATAAAACTGGGACACTCTAACTTTTCGACATTTTTTATTGATATTTACGATAAATTTTACCGCACTGAACGGTCAAATTTGCCTGCCGTAGAGTAAAAATTCCCTGTATGAATCTTAGAGCAAACTAATCGAATATTGGAACATAGAATTACACAATATTATTGATAGTGAAATTTGTGTGAAATATTTTTAGGTACACGCTGAGTTGTTTCCTTTATCATACGTCTTCTTTTTCTCAAATCAAGCAAATTTTACCATTCAGTGCAGTAAAATTTATAGTCTGTGCGGTAAAATTTATAGTCAGTGAGGTAAAATTTATAGTAAAATATCAGTAAAAAGTGCCGGAAAGTCGAAGTATCCCAGCTTTATAGTTATTTACGGTAATTTTTACCCTGAGTTCTATAATTTCTAATATAATTTTTGTTATAAATTTTATTAGAAAATTCTCTGTGTGTATATATGTAAATATATATGTGCGTGTGCAGCGAGGTGTCGGCGTATTGCGCGACAAAGCGAAAGTACTTTCGGATGCGTTCAGGTGTGTGATCGTACACACACGTGAAATCGGTAGCTGAGTGGTATATAGGTATAGCTACTTGAGAGCGAGAGAGAGAGAGAGAGAGAGAGGAAACCCTCCTGAGAATCCTGTAACCTCCTTTTGACCGCGCGAGCGAGTCTCTTCTCGTTACCCTAATTCCGTCAGAACCCACGCGACTCGTATCTCTATATATACATACACACATATACATATACACACTTTTATACATTTCGCCTGGGAGCGATGAGAATTTTTCTTTTTCTTCTCCATTCGATTTAATGATGGGTTTGTTTCCGTCGAGTCGTTTTGGCTGCTCGCGCGCGGATGACGTCTTATGTAGGTCGACGTGTGTGTGTGGCTCCTTAGATTTTACCTTCACTGCTGCGCGATGAAATTAACTCGCGCTTTTATTTTTATTCTTTCCCGCGAGGAAGTGAAAATCGCTGCGAGTGCTTAATACGTGGGTGCACGGAGTCCATTGTCAACGGTATACGCTGTGCGATGCTGATGATGATGATTTTACGGTTACACCCACTGTAGTAGGTATATGGAGCAGCGAAATTCGGTTATTTCTTTTTTGGGATGAGCGCAATTATTTTGGGTTTATCAGGGTGTGACGGTATAGTATAGTGACTTCTTGGTCTTGGTCACCAGGAAATACATGTCCGTTTGTGCTTCTTGTTATAGCTAACGAAAGATGAAGTGGTTTTTACAAAGAGTTTTGTGTTCCATTTTCATTATTTACTGATTGATCATTTTTATTATTTTTTTGTTTTGTTTAATTTTCTAGTTTAGGTTTTGGTAGTTTTATAAATTTAGAATTAAGTAGTGTTTTCTTTTTACTTATCTTGTATAAACAATTTTTTACAAAAACGTTTTGTCAATTGTATATCAAAATCTAATTCCTATTATACACACATTTTTATATAATTTTTAGTGAATGTTTGAGATTGATACTATCGTGACATCTGTAATACATGGATCTATGACCATTTCCATCTTTCTTCTATTATTTGATGTCTTTTTTAGACAAGCATATTAACCCGTAGAGGAGATAACGGCAAAATAAAAATTGAAAAGCCTTTGGATAAAAAATTGAAAAAGCTTTGGGAAAGTATTTAGAAACGCTAAATATTATGGTACACAAATAGACTATACATCCTAAATGTGTTAATAAAATTGTCTCTTCAGCTAATAATAATGCACATAAAATTTACGAAATAAATTTATAGTTATCTTATTTACATTTATAAAAATTGTTATTACAGTAATTCACTCCTTCCTTATATGTTGATTTTTTCTTGTAGAATATAGTTACTTCTGTATTTATTTCTGCTTGGGACACCTTATCTCTTGCGACTTTTTGCAGTATCCAGTTGTATATGGGTACACGAACGCACGCATAATAAAAATATCAGCATACGGAAGCATAAAGAACCGGCGGACAAACCGCAGAGCTGGAAAACCACATAAACTGCCCACCACCATTCTCTTTTTCTCTTCTTTCTTTCAAGTGTATTTTCAGAGTTACTCACAAATATCGAATGCATCTATAAAACAGAAATTTTAATGTACCGCGATGAAATAAACATCGTAATGAGAAAAAGAATTGAATGAGCCAGAATAGCGAATTTTTTAACAACGTTTGTCTTGCCGGTTCCGGTATTTTCTACTCGTATCTCATGCATCATTCTGAGAAAATGCTGTGCAAACGAGCGTCGATATTATTGTGCATATAAAAAGCGTGCGCGAGAAACCGGAAAACCGCGATTTTCACATGATCGAGGCTTAGGCTCGCGTAAATTAAACTCTGTCTCGTTCAACAATGCATAATATATACGCCTTCTTCATAACAATGAAGTAAGCCTTTCGAACTCAAGCCACTCACGTATCACTCGGATACTCTGAAAAAGAAACAATGCGATGTAGCTTTCAAAATACCGTAGTCTGTCGAGGTAGTCACCAAATACGATCGACGAGTATATGAGAGGAATTCTACAAACCTTTATGTTTAGAAATCTATCTGTAAAAAACTGTGATTTAGATTCCTGGTAAATCACGTCGTTTATATTAAGAAATTGGTTTGATCCTGTCTCTCTAATTTTTAATTATTATAAAAGAGCAATGTGTATGTTGGGGTATAAGTATAGAAATCAATATAGAAACAAAGATTTGTAGTACATTTTATATACTAAGTTTAACAGTTTAATTCCTTATCATGAGTTGTGCCATACTGTACTAACAAGTATATTATTATTACTGTTTAAATTTCTTTGAATCGCAAAATAATTTATGTAATTAAAAAAATAGAAGGATGTGTAAATAATACGTATTTTTATTTCATGCACTTTAGTTTTACAGTTTTCCTTCTCTATTTCCTGGGAAAACTAGAAAACACTTAAGAAATAATTATCTAATATAGATTACATACTATAAAAAAAGTAGTTAAAAAGGTTATTCAACTAATTCAAATATTTTCCCATAATCTGCATGATATATAGTTTACAAAATGTAATATTATCAAATAAATATAGTGAGAAATTACTATAAACTTGTTTTCTCTTTATAAATCAAAACTTGACACCTTTTACACATCTTTCTTTTTTTCATTATATATTTTTACATTTATCAAGATCGTAAATTATTTTGCATATAAAAAATATGTTATAAAATTATGTCAAAGATCGAGTGAAATCATATTTTTTTATATAGGTACATTATTCTTCATATTTAAACATATCAACTTAGGCTCTTACTATAGAATACCCCTTTTAAGTTGTCATTTGGAGATCCTGAAAGAAACTTCTGACTCTACTCTCTGATATTTATAAAATTATAGGTACAAACTCAAACAAACGATTAAAACCGCGCGCATCGACAGGAATCCAAATCACAACCTTCTTACACCTTCATTCCTAAAACTCATCGCCTCCCTAGAACTCCTCACACACACACACACGCACGCACATCACCTCACCAGCCATCCAAGCACTCCCATCAAGAACAACTTACAAATAAATCGCGGAACAACTCGGCGACAACTCGATCGCCGATGAACCGTTCGTCGCGTCGCCGTCGATCGGTTGAAAATCACCGTTATCGGGTCAGCTGCTGCTCAGCAACTCTCGCGTGTCTATATACACACAGCTGAAGCCACAATTACGGCGAGACCTCCTTCTCCTCTCGTTTCTTTTTTTTTTCTCCTTCCTCCTCCTCGCCATCGATTCGGATCGTCATTCTTTCCGCCGCTACCGCCGCCTGCGGCTCGACTGCCATTCGCCGTATCGCGAGGGGCCGATCTCCCGAGAAATTATTATCCGATAATCTCTCGGAAGCATCTGCGCGAACTCGTTCGTTGTGCGGAGCCGCTGCGCTTTCTTCCGAAGGTCAAGATCCTCGCGGCTGCGGCTAGTGCGCTATGATGCCGGATAGAGCGTTAATAACGATGCTTGGCGTTCGTTCGTTCGTTCGTTAGGAGTTTAGAAGCGCAGTAGTGTTTTGCGGGAGTTTTACGCGGATATGAGGGTTTATGGGCAGTTCTACGTATACTTGCGTGAGATTTGACGGTGAGGTGGTTTCGCATTGTGTGGGTTATGGCGGGGCTGTCTTTGGTGATTGAAACATCGGTTGATGTTTCTTTAGGGGTCTATGATTTTATGGCGTGACTTAAAAGAATATAAGGGGTTTCAGCAGTTTTTGAACTAAGCATTTTGTACTACAATTTATTAAACACTTTTTTTTAAACTAAAATCATCACTCGCATTCGATAGTTCAGTCACGAATGACTGTCCAAAAAACACTAAAGTTATAGCTTGATTTGTGATTCATTATTAATCTTTCTTTTTATATGAAATAAAACATTTTTTTATTGAAAAATGTTGTCAAATTGTCTAAAAATCCATGTTTTTGAGTATACTGATAACTCGAAATACAAGTAAATCTCAAGGTAACGTTTTTTTCGAAACATTAATTTAAGCAATCCTGAAAGTTTGAACTTGTTATGTAAAGAATTCTAAAGTGTGGAATATTTTAAAGTTGTTTCGTTATTTTAAATAGCCACTATAGGTGGGTATTATATCTTAAAATATGTTAAAATAATCTAAACTCCTCTCTTCCACTGCGTCAAACTGATATAATCCAAAACAATCAGCGGCTAATCTCTCCACACCAGCTGTTTACACTTTACTTCCTTCATTATTCACAGATATCAAGCTACACACGGTGAAAGTCCTGAATACATCTCAAAAAGCCAGCATCATCGCGCGCGAGGAACAATAACGGCGCATTCCTTCCTACACCTCGCATCAAATTCCCCGACTCCTCGTCTCCTCGCAATTCATTAAACCACCACGCAAACAAAAAAGAAAAACTATCTCAACCTCTCCGTAACTTCATTTCTCGGGGCGATTGTGCAGCAGCTCTCCATCTCCAGCTCCGCAATTTTCGATTGACAATCAACTCTCGCGAGTTTTCAATTATACAGCCAGCGCTGCAGCGTTTTGCAAGGATGAAAATCGCTCTCTCTCTCTCTCTCTCCCGCGCAGGGAGAGATAGCGAAAGGAGAATATTACGTCAGATAAAGGCATTGTCAAGTGATGTAACGCGATCGCGACCGCTTATGCGCCATTGCTCAAGCCTCTACAGCTACAGCTCGGCGCGAGGCGAAATTCATAATTCGCTCGCTCTGTAGGTATATCGGTAGTATATATCGGCTTTTTGCTCGTTTCAATGCTGTACGTTCACACTTGGCGCGCACGCGAGCGTGGATTTTTGCGCTTGATGTAGTTTCGATGAAAAGTTGTAAGCTGCTCCGCACGCTTCTTGCGGTGTACAACGAGTTTTATTCTGTTAATTCTCCTGTGGGTTCTTTTCTCAGCGGAGTGAATTCATGGGTACGTCAATCGTAGTGGGAGATAAGAGGCGGGGATTGGAGATAAACTTTTCATTATTATTTCATGTCTTTTTTACATTAGTTTTGCGGAGATATTAAAGTGTATATGATTTCACACAAAAGCGCTTGCTCGCGTCTAATTCAATTAGGAGTGTTTTTTTCGCGTTTTACCTTGTAAACTGGAGCGAGCTGTCGTATAATTGTCAAGGAGATGTGAAAGGATTCTCGTGTCATCTGACTTTATTTGCTTGAGACATGCGCGACGAGCAAAATTGCTTGTTTGTATCAAAAATTTTCTCACTCGCTTTCCTCTTTCGTTTCTGAATCTGAGAAATCTGAGTGTACGACTTTAATGTTACTATGAATTGTACATCGGTCTACATTAAAGTTAGAAAAAATATCACAAATATTAATTACTGTTAATCACTTTAATTTAATTAATAGTTTAACTTAGCAAAAGCTTATGCTAGTAATCATGTAAGTGATGTAAGAAGGCAAAATTTATAGTTATTTAAGAGCCTGCGTCAGTCACCGAAATCAATCATGCGTAGAAAGTTCGTCATTTTATTGTATGAAATATGTATGAAATTCAAATCATTTTAAAATCACATAGAATTTGACAGAAATGAAAACAATTTCTTCTTTCTTTTATCACAGTGGAATTATCTTTGGTATATCGATTTATTAATGGAGAATAAAAACCAGTGTATGGATTAGCTCGGTATCATTTGTAAGATGAATAATCCATTTTATTATAATTATATAAGTACTTTTGCTTTGAAATCATATTATGTGAATATTTGTTAGATCCTATGGAGTATGTTGAAAAACATTCGAGTATAGTACCTATATCGAGCGATTTTTTATGTTGAAATAAACAAATGAGTAGCGTTTTGAAGCAGTTACGGCTATTTTTAATAATTGCGAGTCGGTCTTATGTTGAAACTATCGTAGCTGTAACACGTCACAGATCGGCCGTTTTGACTGTAATTTCGCGAATGTTAATAAAGTTCGGTGAAAGTGTATAGTCGTTTGAGTTACTTATTTTTCTCCTGTCGTAATAATCTGCCTCGTGCAGATACCGGCAGAATAAACAAATTTATCAAAGATTAGTATGAAAGATTTTTTGGAAAATAATTCAAGTAGTTGACTTCAAGCGATTGTTGTTTTAAGTATCAATTCAACCGTTCCGCTTTTCATTTTCAATAAATGAAGCTACCGACCAAAGGTAATTCTAACTAAAGGTAAGGTTGCATTCTGATGCGTGGTTTAAAAAAAACGAAAGTTAACCATTGTTTTTAATTTCTCACAAATTCCAACCAGTCCGGTTCATTTTGACAAAAATGTTCGACGTTCATTCATCGAGAATAAAATGACCGAAAGAGAAGAATTGAGCCTGGATATCGGTCGATATCGATAACGTGAAGTATCGCTCATTCCTATCATTATTCTTATTTCCCAGTATTCTTACCTCAACAATAATCGCCAGTCAACCACCTGTCAAACGCCCAAAACGTCTCTTCTACCAAACAAACCAACCATCAAACATTGCTCAGCCGACCTACAATTACTAACCTCTTCTATTCTGATTGCAGATCGCGCGGCGAGGATGTTAGGCTGCGCGGCCTGCAGCAGGAGGAGAGCGGACCCGTTGGCTTCGTGGCAGTTATTGGCGCCGCTCGGTGCCTCGGTGGTGTTGTTGTCGTTGGCTGTCGCGGGAAATGACAATGACGAGCGTGGCCGTTGGGCCGGTTAGCCTAGCAGCGCCCAACATGCTCGGCCCCAAGAGGTATCACCTGCAGCAGGGCCTCGGCTCGCCGGGCTCGTCCTCGCCCACGCCGCCCAAGGTAATTCTATACTATCAACAATACACGTGGATGCACCCGTGTAAGAAAATTAGTCTGCCACTAGTCTGGGATTAATCTGGCTTAACAAGTCTGGCGAAAGTCTTGCAAAAGTCTAGTAGGAGTCTGGCTTAGGTCACTATGCCAGACTTTTTTTGGAATTATGTCAAGAAAACTCATTTTTCACAAGTATATTATTACAGTAGTACATTAATTATTAGTATCGACTATAATAGTGAAAATACGTACTTTTCGATAAAATAGGAGAAAAGTTTTTATACATATTGCAATCTTGTTTAAAATATGAATATTTGTAAAAAATAGACAAAAATTTAGGTTACTGGCAATTTGACATGATGCGATGCTTTTGTTTTGCACATTTTGTCTAAAGTTTGGCATAGTGGCCAAAGCCAGACTTCTGCCGGACTTCTGCAAGACTTTCGCCAGACTTATTGAGCCAGACTATTGCCAGACTAATTTTTTTACACGGGTGTCTTTGTTTTTTTATTTTCTAGTCGAGGTGATGCTAAACCGTTGTGTTATCAGCAAGTACGGGACACTATACTTTTTTCGTTTACTTTTTCAATTTTGAGAGAATATGTATCTGATGGAGAGTTATTGAGTTTGATCGAGACAACGACGTTCCAGAGTTATGAGAGATGAGAGAGATGTTTATACGAAAAGCTGAAAATTTAATGAAAAAAGTGGGTCCTCGTGATTGTCCGTGACGGATGGGTTTAGCATCACCTTGAGAGTAAAATATATTAGCATATAAAGCATTTATTTTTGTATAATTTTTAATTACATTTTATGCTACTAGCTCTCATTTGTGCGTTTCACTGAAAAGCGAATTTTCATTAACGAATTAATATAGATAAATACATTGTAATAGAGATAAAGGTTAATTATGAATACACATTTATATTGAATTTTACAAGTACTTCTTGTTAAATCGCTAGATCTATAATAAGGGTGCACTGATTACATATTTTAAGTTTAAACAATGTTTCCTTTTTACCTGTAATGTCGAAATTTATTCACGTAGAATATGTGACCTAATATTTGTTTACATAAATGAGAATTTTGGGGGTGTAGGATTGTAGACGCAATAACTTTTAACGGAAATAGATATTTTCAGAATTTTTACAGAACAGTATACGAGTACTCTACTCTTAAATATAAGCGATACAGAATTTGAAAAAAAATATAAATAACTACTGTAGAATACATCTTTTTCCAAATTCTGTTTTGATGCTTTTTAAGAATTTATGAAGCTTTCCTAAAAGTATTAAGTCACTCCGTGAAATATTGCTGTCACAATCGTAGAAGGTAATATTTTTACTTAAACGTCCTGAAAGTATTATGGACAAACAGAATAAGATAAATGATCTCTGCACCTCTTTAGATAACTTATTAGAAATACTTTATTACAAGAATAAAAGTTTAGAAGAATCTTATTTTACGTAAATAAAACGTTGACAGTATAGGATAAAAACCCAAGAAAATCTTGGTTGAGCTTTAAATATTTATATTACTTTTGGAGTTTTAACGCAGACATGCCGTTTAAGAAAAAAGTAGGGTTAAATAATACTGCGATATTATCGCTCCTATGTACGTTAAGTGGAAAAAAGTCGGTTATAAACGTGGTAAGACCTGCAGTTTTTTAAATTCGTATTTTATACATTATGACGCGTAGTTTACATAAGTTTCATTTTTGGGTCAGTATCGTCGTAAAAACTTACCGCCGAGTAATTTGATACCGTCGAATCTCGTTGCAGATTGTAATATTCACGATAATCCGTTCGAGAATAACAAGCAACATTAAAACTATTTCAAAAGACTTTCTACTGCTCCGTAGCTCGGTCTAAGATAAAGCGATCGTCGAGTTTTAAACAAAAAATTCTAACGCGAAAGTACCTATCATTAAGTTGCGCAACGTTATATTTATAATAAACACACAAGAACCTGGACGCGTGTAGCGCAGCCAAAAACCCGACGCCTTCGCCTTTTCGACTCCTCGATTACGATTTTCTGACGCAACGGCATTACGCGATTCTCTCATAGCTCCAAAAAGATAAAATTGAAAAAACAGCCAGATTACGCTGCAGTGTACACAATAAAACTCGTTTTTTCTTTTTCGAGTTATTATTACGCAAAAATCGTGCAGAAATAAGCAAAAATCTCGAAATACAGGTTCCTGTAAAAGGGGAGTGCGTTTGCGACAAACTTCACTGTCACTTAATTAAATCGCCAGCTTTTAATTAATATTCAGAAACGTAAAAACTGCCTGGATTAAATTAATTTACATACAATTATATTTCAACGACTTAAGGAATACTTTACTTATAACTGAAGTGTAAAATTTGATCCTTATATTTTAAATACTTTTCACTGCAGCAAAATAAAAAAATAATTTAAATAAACAATTTATTTATGTAAATTCATGTAGCATATAATTATCATGAAGACAAAAAACTGGGAGAAGTTTGTGCATGCTAGATAATGAATTCTAATGCATCTCTAAAAGATCTCTTACGATAAAAAACTATGACATGGATGACTAATATATTATTCTAATACATCCCGTTTTCAGAGTGTTAACTTTTTAGTTAGAAGGTAATATTTTTAAAAAGTCAGTGCCGAGCTCTGGAATAATTCATGTGACAATTTGAATTTTCAAAGACAGATCATGTACCTGCTTTAAAATAGTTGTTTCTACGATATCAGTTATGTCATTAATGAACATACATAATTCATTTACTTAATAATACTAATACACTATACACTGTAATCTATTTAGAGCATTTTCTAATGAAATTTATAAATATTTATTTTAAAATTCCACTGAATAAAATTTGTATATTCAAATAAACGTGTATTTCAATACTTTTTTTACAAAAACATTTATTTCAGTAAAAGAAATTATTGTTTAAAAGTAATAAACATTTATCTAAGTAATATCGAACCGTCCAAATTAATTTCCGTTTCACTCTTTCACCTCCCTAACTTCAAACAAAAAGCAAACCAAATCCTTCCCAGAACAAATCGTCCAACCTAAAAACACACCGCGCAAAATCTATTTATAACAAGCTGCAGCAGCTGCAGCCGCGCTCACCGACCAGAACTCAGCTACAATATTAATAAAAAAAAAACAGTAGCAACAGTAGCAGCAGCAGCAGAACGACTCGGTCGGCATAATCGCGCGTCCGCGCAAAAGGGGAGTACCTATGTAGAACTAGTTTTCAGCGGCCGGCAGAAAACCGTGAAACCCAAAGCGATTCGCGAAGGACGCGCTTTGAGAATGAGAAAGGACGCGGAGCGTGGAAACCGGCGGCGACGCGACGCGTCGCGATTACGCCGAGCGAGCCGCAGTGATTATGACACAGCTACGCCGAGTAGGTTATACAGCGTGCGAGTAGTCGATTTGAGTTTTAGAAAGTCGCGCGCGCGCGGATTCGGAGAGCCGAGCGAGATACTTTTTGTAGCGGTCGCTAGGTACGCTGGGGATTTTGTTTTCTTTTTTTGCGTGGTGTTTTCGAGCTCTTTTGGAGGGATTGATTTAGTGTTCTGTTGATGTGAAGTTTGTGGTGCAGTTGATAGGAGGTGTTCCTGGTCGAAGTTTGTTGTATGTAAAATGTAAAGAAAAGGGCAAAAAAGAGTAAGAAAATGTAGTTGAATGGAAATAGTGTAATATAGTGTGTGAAGTTGCAGTGATGATATTACACTTGTAACACATATTTAACAAATCAACGCCCCACGTGAAAACTAATATAATTCAGTTTTTTGATAAATCGCCTAGTTTCCATGAGGTGAAAAATTATTAACAATAATGGATAAATTTTCCAACCAATAACACAAATAAAACATATCAATAAAGTGAACCCATTGATATACTTATTACTTTATCAAAAGTATTATTTTTTCATAAACGATAAATGAAATTGTACCTTTTTTCGGAAAATTGAAATGCTTTAATCTTCGTATTAACCATCATAATAATACATGATTATTGTTGAAAATAATCAAAATAAAAATTATTATATTAATTATATTTTGTATGTATTCTTACACTTCATTACGTTATTTTACAGAAAAAAACTTTACCAGGGGTATGAAATTGTGTTACTTTGTAACTATAACAGAAATAATTCTAGTGTGTGTGATAGATTATTTCTATCATTAAAATTGTAAATGATGTGTACTTTATAATTTAAGAAAAAAAGAAGTTAAAGATATATATATACACAGTGATGGAAAATGAATAATAAGAAGGAATAGTTATATAGTGATCCATCATAACTTCTACTCACTAATCATTTCATCAAATACATTGTATAAGCTACAGTTATTTTGAAAATATAATAATACACTTTAAAATCAACTTTCATATACGTCAAAAGTGACACACAAAATTCAATGAGCACTGACACACTTTATTCATTACAGTTTTTCGCTTTTTGCTCAATATTGTAATTAGTTCTTTTCCCCGTTTTGCTTTTAGAAATTACGGTTTCGTAGCCCGATGAGCTCGCGTCATTCGTGTCGTTCGCATTGAATGCAGTGTCAAGTTTGTGGGAGTCGCGAGTCGAAGAAAAGCGTGTGAAGTGATAGTGAAACTCCGCGCCGAAAAGCAGTGAAACGCCAGTGAAATCATGTGCGCGCGTGCGCACTGGAATTTCTAGCATTGAAATTATCATAATTTTAGTAGACACACATCTGAGGCAGCTCGCGCGTGGACGTGTGATTATTAGGAAACGCAGGTTGTGCACGATATGCCGGTCGAGACCAAGAATAGCGAAAAAAAAGCAAGAGTTCACACGGAAGACAGACGTCTTATGAAACTCAAAAGGTTGTAAATTTCGATTTTTATCTGTGTATCAAGAAATAAGAGTAAATATTTATGAAAGAAACTGTTACACTAGCTTCTAATTACAAGAAAGTGCCGAGCTCATAAATAAATAGTATAACTGCATATTAAACTATTACTTTCTAAAATATATTTTTAAATAAATTTCGCTGTTTCGAGAAACTTTGTACAAAATTACTCCACTATTTCGTTACAAAATTCACTAAATCGATTTGTCGTGTGGACGGTAATCCATTGGCCAATGGATCAGTTATAAATTTATCCCACAAAAAAATGTGGGACAGTTTCATCATTAGATTGTATAATGCAGCTTCTTTCTTTCGTCTGAACCGAGCGTAGCTGTGAAAATGACCGAACTCCCACGTCGAATCGATTCTTCCTTTAATTAACAGATGTTCTAGCACAAAAGAGGCTGTACGGTTACATCTGTAGCTGAGCCGATTGTGCAATCTACCGAGTACAATGATCTTAAATATAACGGTGTTTAACTCCTATTATTTGTACATCCTTTTCCACTACTAAAAACAAATTCTAGTTTTAATATTTTCTAATGATGTTGATTAGATATTGCAATAGCAAAAGACCATACAGAAAAAAGTGCTCGATTCCTGTTTTTTAAGAATTAATCAGACGTTCGGCGTTGACACATCGACAAAAAATTCCAATCATACTGAGTATCTAATCACACACTTTGTAACTGCAGCAACAATATTTAATAACCAACAAAAACTCGGCAAGTACACTGTTAGATCTCATTTTTTCTAGCAGTGGCAATTAATTTTTTACCGTCAAAACATAAACAATATTAGAGTTCGGTTTCTCTAAGAGCTAAACTACAAATATAATTTTACTTAAATTCAGTTAAAATCTCGTTTTTAAACAAAATGCGACAAATCTCAACGCTCGTTTTCAACTTATCTTATTGATTGAATATAAGACTGCATAAGCTAAACAATTTTGGCAAAATTTAAATTGTTTTTAACTAAATTTTGAACTAAATACAATCAAAATCTTTCTGCATTTGCATTTTTGTATAAAGAAGATTCAATAAAAATACGATTGTACAAACACGTCAATAGTTTAGCTGTAATTCATTTATTACGCAATATTTACACCCAACGTATATAAGAACTAACCAAATAAATAGCGGCTGGATTCGCGCATTTGCATTTGTAGCATTTGTAATCATAAATTTATTTAAGCTAACTGAATGTCCCTTGCTTTGATTACATTTTATTGTTGTTCAATATAAGTCGCAGTTACTTAGTGGTTTGCAACTCGGGCTATGAACCAAGATTTTCTGAGTTCAATTCCCGGGCATTTAAACCTGTTAGATTGAAACTCCACTCATACATACATACTCATACACACTACAAGTGAGTTTATATTCTAAAAGTAGTGTACTTCCACTTTATTTATAGAGTGCACAGGACCGTAACATATATTCGACACGTGCATAGTAATGTATGAAAATAACGCACTAATTTTGATATTATTAACCATTATTTAGATGATTACGGTGTAAATTCATGCCGACATGAGTTAAACAGCAACTAGAATAAACTATCCACTGCAATTGCGATCCACTGTACCAGATTTAGCGTGTACGTTATGTTACTGCGACTCCGGTGGTTCGAATCAAACTTGAAATTGTAGGACCCAGTTATGATGCATACGTACACTGAAAAAAAAATTTGTTAAATCTAAGTAAACGTTTCCTTGAATCATACTAAGATTTATTTGATAATAGTAAATATTTAATTATGTTTAGACCGGTATTCATCAATTCAATAAATATTTACTAAATTTAAGAAATATTTACTTTATTTAAGTAAATCTTTTCTTAGTACGATTCAAGGAACCGTTTACTTAGATTTAACAAATTTTTTGTTCAGTGTACTTTTACCTACCACACTCACTAACTATAGGAGATGGGAAATATAGTAATGATGCATCGTAACTACCGGTAACCAGGTCTAATACGTACAGGCAATTTAGATCACCCCTGCACTGTTCACCTGACCATCGACCTTGGTGAAACAAAAAATAACCCACGACACGAAGTAACACGCAGCAACTAAAAAAAAGCCTTTCTTAGCGCACCGACCGCTTAGATCCGGCAGGCCGCGGCCGACGCGTATAATCACAGAGCTCGGCCCGCGCACTTAGGCTCATTAGCCGCGGTGCAACTGGAAGTTATAGACCCGCGAACGAGTGCAAAGGTCGAGAGAGCGTTTCAGCGGGGAAAATTTATATCCGCTCTGCGCGCGATACGTGCATGACTTTCTTTTTCTCATTTTCGCCTCGATATTTCTTCGTTTTTGAGAGAGAGGTCTTGATGTTTTGCTCGGAAGAAGTGTTGCTGATAGGATGAATGGTGTGCGCGCGTGAAGTCTCTCGAGAAAGTGATCTCGCGAAAATCGACGGATTTACACGCGAGATTGGGTTAATGCGTGTCGGTGTAAGCCGATATGTGCAGCGTTGGGGATTGGGTGAGTGAGAGGAGAAATTTTTCAGCTCGATTGATCGAGTGTTTTGTTGGGTTGAGGCGAGGAGGAGATAGTGGGGTATCGATTTACTGGTTTGATGAGGACATGCGGATTTGTTTTTAAGGAGTTGATAGTGAGTGGTTAATTGGTCTTTTGGTACTGTTTGTAATTATTTTTAGATGTTGGTGATCTTTCGTAAAAATATAATTGTTATATTGGACTTTAAAATTGTATATAATTTCTTTGACTTTAGGCAATAGTAAAAGTCTGAGAAACGCGTATTGTGAGTGAAACATTTTTAATTTTATCGAAAGGTGTAAACTCATAAAAGCACTTTTAATATTTTTCAAATTATAAATTATCGAGTATAATAACACTTAAATGTGTTAATATCAAATTACAGTTGACACCACTTTGACAAAGAGGATATTTTTTTAATTAAAGCGACATCTCTTTATTTTTAGTAAACTAATGTGACAGTGAACTTTCCTGTATAATTTTCTGTAAAACGTCAAAAGTTTTACCAAGTCATTTTGAAAATCTGTTGTATCTTAGAATAATGTATATACTCAAAATTTCAAAATAGTCACGTAGTTTACATAAAATATACTCTCTTACAAATAATCACCCATACATTTGTTTCCTCATATCAAAAGCACCGATCACCACAGCAAATAAATAACCCAATACCCAGCGGTAAACACATCGTTTCTCCAGAATCCACAAAGCGCTCCACTTAATTTGCAGCGGTGCGGGGCACGACAGAACCGCGGCAATTACCCGCCATCGCGCGCTCTCGCACCCACGTAGGTACAAATGGCGCATTTCGAAATCCACCATAACGTATAATGGCATCGTTCGTTATGATCTTGAGAATCGTTATTGTTTAGCGATTCCGCGCACGGGGGTCAGCGCTGGTAAGAAAAAGGGACGACAATGGACTACTCGCGAGCGAGCGTAAATGTACAGCTACACGCGCGTTACATGAGAAAAGGTCTTTTTTTTTACGTAATCCGCGCACATCTGAGCAAAGGTCATGAGCGCATGCACGTTATTTTCCAAGAAGTGGTTGCGATCGTGGGACTCTGTGTGCATGTATGTACGTATGTAATTGCATGTAGGGTAGAGCGGAGCGAGATCGCCGGGTCGAGAGGTTTGATATTAGTGGGACTCTGTGAACTTGAACTATTAGTCTAGATAATATCTGGAAGATCGTGTTGTAATGAGAGGAATATTGATTTTTGAGAATAATTAAGTTTAATTGCTGATGAATTTTTTATGTTAGATACTTAGAAGGTATTTTTGATGAACGTTTTTTAAAGAGAAAGAAATGAACAAGCATCTGGAAAGTTTTATAGTTTATTACATTCCTTAAGAGAAAGCTTTATAACAATGAAAATATTCAGATCAGAGATTTTAATGTTTTTGAGGTTCCTTAGACAGAAAAAGAATTTTTCCTAAACATATGAATGTATATATTTATGTACGTATGTATGTACATGCATATACAATCGTCTTGCTTTATAATGCTGAAATAGTAACAAAAAACCACTTAATTTTCAATAAATAGTATGTGTCTTTAATTTGTCTCCAAGTATATTTCAATCGATTTACAACGTTACTTAATCAAATTTTATATCGACCATAATTTTCAAATAGAAAGTTTGTCTATATTATGTATCTCTCAACATAGTACTGATTAGATTCTGGAACTTTTTAAATAATATTAAATATATTTTTAAATACGATAACTAGTTTTGAAAATTTGGTTTAAATCAAGAATAATTTTTAGAGCAGTATATATATATATATATATATATATATATATATATATATATATATATATATATATATATATGTGAAAAATATGCACACTTGGAAAGTACGCGTGATTTGCATTGAAGTAATTATATATTTCATGATTAGTCTGAAACAATTTCTATGAAAGTATCGCAATTTTGAATAACTTTAAAATTAGAAAATAGAATTTGCTATTTTAACTAATAAGTAAGAAATAAATAAATAAAAAATAAAAAGAATAAATAAATAAAAATATATTTTTTTTTAGAAATTCATACTTTCTGTTGTAACGAGCCACGAATAACTCTCGAGCAATACAGCGCGGTTTAAGAACGGGCCAGGTGACGCCATCTGGCAGTCGCGCACTTTAATGTGTTCCACCCAAAAATGGGCTAGATAATTACAGGCTGGCCAGCCCTGACGGAACGCCAGGAGAAAATAAGCAAAAATTCGATCCTATGGAACCTTTGAAATGCTTCGGTTGCGGGGAATTGAGCTGTATGCGAAAATACTGCCTTAAGTTCTCGGGAAACGACAAGGGGAATGGCCACTTAGGATCACATCCATTCCTGATGTAAGCACGGTCCACGCAGAATCTGTTCCCATCGACGCTGAAACATCGACGGAGAAAATAGACGCCCAGGAACCTATATAGGTGCTGCTCTTCTTTTTCACCACGCCCACTGGGCTCAACCAGACAGTATTAGATGGCTCGGTGACCTGCTCCAGCATTTCATTCACACTTGTTGGTGCATTTCCCGCTCGATTCTTTCAGAAATAGGGAAGTACCTTTGATTAACGGCCCTCGTCGGCACAACATCGATGTGATGTTCAATATCGCACGTGAGCCCGCACGTAACCCGTCAGTCTTTCAGTGATTCTATTAGGAGGTTTTCTAGCTCCTGGTGTTCTGAATTCGTGACATCAGCGATTCCAACTGACGAGGTCGCGGCGTCTCCTGTTTCCAAGCTAGTGACTTCCATCTGTACTCGAACTTGTGTGCCTTCGAAATACATAACCATACAATCTCCATCTGATTCATCCACTGATCCCTGCGGTCGCATGCGCTCTTACTCCCTCTTCTCAGAAGATTGAGCTCGGTTGCGCTACCAATTCGGCCTCTCCTCCGGGAGAAGGCTCGCCTGGTTGCGGCTGGACGTCAACATCTTGTCAGACGCCACGGAGACCGTAAATCTTTCCGGATTACACGCTGATCTCCGCGGCCGTATGGGCCCTTCTCTCTCTTCTGAGAGAGCAATGGTACACACACCGGTGAACCAAAAGACCACCGACTGCCACACTACTGTCAGGTACAGAAGTCCACAGAAACCTGGAACAGACACTGCGTGAACCACCCGATAGTACCGAATCGGAAAACGAACACTCCGTCGATAGAAGCCACGCGAACACACCCGAGGAAACAAGAACGCTGAATGAAGAAACGATAACGTTGGTATCAGTCCAAGAAAATTCTTTCCAGATACCAAGATATATATCATTCGCATTAGCAGAGTTAATCGAGGAAACAAGATCGCTCAGACATCAAGTTAACGACCTGAGGAAAGAACAACTGCTGTCCAGCACAAGGCATGAGGAAGGTAGACGTTCTGTGAACTTCCAAGACACATACACGTTATTCGTCAAAACGCAACTGGACGACCGTGACGGTAGTTTGGTGCCCCCACCTCTGGCAAGTGACGCCTGGGGGGGGGGGGGGGGCAGGAATAGTCGAGGGACAACTACAACCGGTAGTCGGCAAGAGAACCGACGAGTGACTAAGAGACCGAACGGACTTCGGTTAAAAATGAAGTCGATTGACAGATCTTTTTTTTTGTGGCTGGAGATAGACACAAAGATAGATAGCGATGCGAGAGCAAACAGCGAGTGTGCGCGAGAAAGAGATAACCCACCGACGAGCGTGCTAAACCCATAGAAATGGCCAGACAAACCATGGCAGCGGGTTCATTCTGATTTAATTGGCCCAATAGAGTATCATCATTTAAATTTAAGTCATCATAAATAAATTCGGACAATATAATTAAAATTTTCCGGTAAGTGAATTTTCACAAGATTTGAATTTCCACAACATTTAGTAAGCGACAATGGGCGTCAGTATACCAACAGTGAATTTGCATCATTTATTTGCCCGCATCTAATCGCGCCGCGGAAAATCTAGTAAAAACATTCAAAAAGATGTTTAAAATAATTTTACGGAGGGGGGGGGGGTGGTACGCCTATGTCAAAAGCGATAGATAACTTTTTGTTTCACTACCACGCGACAACCGAAAACACTGTACAACCGGAGAATCGCAGGCAAAGTTAATGCTAAGTAGAGAACTACGAACGCGATTCACCTTGTTGCGTCTGAGCATTGAGAGGAATATAAGCGATGAATATAGCCGTCAAATATAAAATAAAGCAGGAAAGAGCATTACAAAGTTCAATATTGGTGATACTGTGTGGGCAAAATACTTTAGCAAAAATTCTTTTCCATAGTCGGAAGGCAATATCAAAGAGAAACTAGGCCCCATAACTTATCTAGTAGACTGGTGTACGGGTGGCGTTGATAAGCGGCATGCAAATCAAATTGTAATTCGCGATACAACAGAAGGGAAAGAAACACGGAACAAAAACCAAAAAGGTACTTCAAAGAACACCTTGAGAAGATATTTGAGATTACAAAATAGAGATAAATTAAATTAAAAAGATTAGTATTGATTAGCATGAATCTGGTTTTCATACGAACCATAAATTTTCAATTGATTAAAAATGAATCCAATTTGCGGAAGTTTAAAGTTTAACTGTAAAAGAAAACAATCTTAAAGTCTACACTACAACGGAGCACCCTTAAAAGAAATTATATTTTTACAAAACAACCTAACTCTTCTTACAGTTCACATCTAATTTGCGTTACACAGTCTTGAACTTATAACAATCCAATTTTTACGTAACAGCGCACAAAGCAAGAAACACAAAACAGTCAATTTTCCTCCTTCGTCATCTAAGATTTTTCACACAATTTTCCAGCATCCGCAGCGGTAGAGCGCCTCTAAGTTCACGGAGTTCACACGTGAAATACCGAGCGCATATATAACATAACATAACCCGCGCACGGGTAACGACAGCATTGTTATAATTGCCGGTATAGAGCGAAGATATACGCGGGCCGATCGCTACCTCAACTTAACGGGGTCCTCGTCTAGATATAACTAATGCCGCACAGCGGCAGCCGCTAATTACGCGGAAAGCCGATAAAAGTGCAATTGTACGCCGCGCGGTGCGCGCGAGGTAATGCGATGGCATAATGATCGGTTCCGTAACGAGAGAGGCCGATCTCTATGTGTACATGTATAGGTATATACGTATATACGTGCAGCCTCTGCGGCTGTCGAACTACGTGAAACGAAGGAAGTGCGGGAAGATTGATGAAATCTCGCGGTGAATTTTCTTCTGTATACTTTTTGTTTGGGGGATTTATTTTTTTAGAGTAACGTTGATTCAGCCACGGTGAAAGCGCCGATTGAATATTTATGGAGGCGGTAATTGTAGTTTCTGAAATGCTTAATCAGCCGGCTGCTCGAGGCCCGTAAAGCTTAAGTTTCGATAACGTTATCGTGATAGATAGCCTAATATATCTTGGGAAGTACACGGTTGCGACTCGAGCCAATGTGTACCTGAAAATGTTTTTTATCGATTTTTGCGTGTAAAACATACACGTAACGGATCGCTAATAACAAGCGGTGAATTGGGTTAAGCTTCACCGTTGAACGATTTTCACGAAACTCCTTGGAAAAAGTTGCACGCATCTTCTCACACATGCAGAAGAGGCAGAAATTACGCAGGCGTAAAAAGTCAATGTCTTGCGTGCAACAGTGCGCCGTTTCTGCTTAATCGTTATGTTGACCGGATGGTTATCCTAAACTTTTCTTTAATTGCCTGTGAAAGGAAATTGACGCAATTATGCAATTAAGCAGGGGAAAAAGTAAAACTAAGCTGCAGTTGAATAAACATCGGCCGAGCGCTCGTCTGTTCGAAGCAGGAAGTCGAAAATCTGACGCATCGGAGGATAGTTTTTTTTTTACTCTGCGGTTTAGTGATCATTTAGAAAATATAAACCGTTCACGACTACTTTTTACGAAATCGCTTTTTAGATTTGAATATCTGAACTTACTCCACAATACATTATTCGATTGTATAAGCATTTTTCTTAACTTTCGTGGGTACCAGACAAAATCAGATTTTGAAATTATAAAATGGCGAATTTTATGTACCACACGAGCACACCAAATTAAAGTGTGATAAAAGTGATTCTTGTTAAACTCATTCCAGTTGGGGTTACAAATTATCTAGTAAAGTCTATTCTTTTTGTTATACTATACAAATGCGTTTAGTAAAAACAATTATTTTCTCAAATAACGTATACAAAAATATTTCGTACTAAAACCGTTAAAATATCGACGTAAATAATTAAGCTGAAACCCCGTTACAAACAAATGTTACTTATATGTAACTGCACTACATGGCCCAGAGGTTTAATATTCATAGATAATCGAGAAACTGCACTAACACGTAGAATAACCCGTTCTCCACAAAAGTCTTTTAAAATAGGTTAGCTAATATCCTCAAAATAAGCCCAGCGCATTACAAACTTCGAGACGCAAACGCGGAAGTAATACCGATCGCTCTCGAAGCTCGACGCGGGCGCCGCACGCACTCCCGATTTTTCCCCCGGGGGGTTCCGGTTCTCCCGCGCAAAACCCCAGCGCCGTATCCTCCTCCTCCGCGGCGGAGATCTCAAATCGGATTTGGCGCGGCGTTCGCGCCACGTCCCGTGCGCACCTGCCCGCGATATCGATGCCACGCGGACGGACGGACCGCGGCGCAGCGAGATTAGATTAGAAAGGAGGATGTTGGGAAAAAATTGTGTATATGTAGGCCCTCGCGCGGCGCGGCCGGGATTTGTTGTTTTGAAACCGCGAGTTTTAAACGCGCGCAGATTGCTCGCGCGATATTGTATCGGCGGATGGAGGGACGTGGGTTGGAGAGGTGCGAGTGGGACTGGATGGGAGAGGTGCAGCGGGATATTCTGATTTGAGTGTCTCGTGGTTGGAAGTAATGTGTTACGAGGCTGGGGTTTCTATTTTTAGTGGAAAGGGTATTGTTCTAGATTTGGATCGCTTGATTTTTTAGACTGGAGCGAATCGCGTGGTAGGTAGGTGCATTAGAATAGCAGGCGGAATTTGTAGCTGAGAATGACAGGTTCGATTTTGCAGGCAGATTGTATTTATTTTTTAATGTTGGATATAAATTATTAAGTTGTGATTGAAACGAGGAAGAAGAGTTATCGCGAATATTATTATTGTTATTTTTATATTTCTTTGCATTGCATACAAAATTTACTTATTATTACTAAAGCTTCACTGCTATAAGAAACAATCTTTTTAAAATAAGAACGATATTTTCTAAATATTAGAAATGCATTTCTTAAAACAAAAGTAAGAAATGGTCCCACTGATCATAAGAAATAATTATATATTTAATTTTACATTAAATCATACACTAATTCTTTAAATCATTTTTTGTCATATATTATTCTTTATACTTGAATTAAGAAAAAGGACTTTTTTGTTATAAGAAACTTGTGGAGTTTCTTGCTTTTAGAACTTACTATTTCTTCAATTTGTTGCCTTTCCTTTTGAGTATGGATTCTTTCTGAAAGTAAGTAAAATTGTTTGTAGTGTATGTATGAATAAACTCAATAAATCCTATATGAAAAATAAAAGTAATAAGTAATGAACCATTAATTAAATCAACATGACTAATGATATAATGTAACTAGCATAAGTATCATATTATATATTAATAATAGTCGAATGAAAAACCAATGGTATACAAACATTTGATTTTACAAATTCTTACTTTTAAATTTAATAAAATTATATAATTGGTAATAGATTAATAAATAAGAACTTACGTTATTAGAATTTTGTTTATTTTGGAAACTTCGAACTTTGTGGCAATTATAAATATATACTATAATTATAATCTATTTATATTCGTTAGTGATGTAATAATGACAATGTATATCAATTCTGGTTACGCTCAATCCTTGTAATTTTCAACTCTAGTTGGTCTCACGAAGATAAGAAGTATAATTATTTTTCATATGTTCGAGTTATTCGTATCATATTTTTCTATCAATGATAAAAACTACCTCTTTGTGAAATGAATAATGAATAGTTTAAAAGAGTTTTAACCGATGCAAGTCAATTAACAAAGCCCGCATCAATTCTGGTTTCTCTGATTTCTCATTACTCGGCTATAGTTTGCTTCGCGGGAATCAAATATCCAGATGACCGTATAATCCTGTTTCGTATTTGCATAATGTGATTTATTTTGCGAGATAATTTCTAGCTCAACCTGAACTAATTTTCACATATGAACCATAAGTATGTTATTCTAATTAATATTTCTTCCTCCCCATCTAATGTTACAAAATAATCGACGGCAATCCTTCCGTCATTATTGTCCGAAATTTTCCGTTCATAATATTTCTCTGGCAATAATGGATAAGGAGGATGCCCACAGTTTTATAATATTTTATCCGTTGAAGGGGAACGTATAAAACCAATGCCATCATTTAAAACTCACTCAAACATGAATTTTAAAAGAAAATGTGACCCCTCCATGCGCGGGGAAGTTTGAGAAAAACATAGGAATAATTTGAAAAAGTAAGTAGATATTCCCGTGTATGGTTAGACTTTATACATGTCTCTAAATGGGACACATCCATAGATATTAGTTTCTTCAGCTTTCCCCGCACTTAAGGAGATCGATTTTTCTTTGATTCATATTAAAATAAGCTTTAAACGATGGCGTTGGTTTCATAAGTTCCCTCAAGCGGGTCACCATAGGCATCCTTCTTTAAGAACTTGATGAGCACCACATCGGCGTTTTGCGACTGGGTTTTCGGGATATGCTCCTGCAGGATGTCCCTGTCCCGCATCGGGTACGGTTCCGCGGATGGTGCCACATAGTTACAAAGTGTGAAATTGTTTATCACAAAAGATCGTAATTTCTTGAACATTCTGTACAAATACCTTAAATCTGTAATATATTTAATACACAGGCTTTATATTCACACACGTCAATTCTGATCAAACTCCTGCCGTTATAACAACAATCATTTGCCAACAAGATGATAAACTGGGCCTGCTAGCCGAGGGAATTAAGATGGGAAATATAATTTAATTGTGGCACTCACTTCAACTCTATCAATTGATCGGCGATCAAGCTATATAATACATTTCAATTTGTAGTGATTTGTATCGCATATGTATACTGAATTAATCTTTTTCTCCGGAAGCAGCCGTGTTCCGCTCTTTACTAATTTTTAAAGCAGCAAAGCTTGGAATAATATTTTCTATTATCTTTGTTTAAATAGTCTATTATAACCAGCCGATGAAAATGTTGGCCATTGCAAGGTTCTATGTTGTTTATACAATTATTTATATATGTATAAATTTATCTTAATAAATGTTTAACAAAATCCTGGAATTTTGTAGAAAGGAGGTATTAAATAAATACTTGTCAAATACTGCTAGGAATGCCACGCGGAGCAAATATATTCATATCTGGATCTTGACAAATTTTCTACATTAAATTGCATCCATTATTTGGATTGCAAAAACTCCCCTAGTCTCATGCGTGAAGCAGAGTAGGCAGAAGTGTAATCCTTACGGGGTGGTTAGTTAATAATTATACCAAAACGCTCCTACAACTTATTGTACCATCGGCCATATTTATCCTTTCATTAATCCATAATGTAAATATATTTGCGTACATTATATTTTTTGGGTGGAGCACGAGATCTCCGTGGAGGTCCCGTCAAGTACAATCACTGAAGTGCGTGAATATTTAATACCAATCAGAGTGAAGGAACTTAGATATAAATACACCAATAATTTAAATAATTCAAGTACCTAAGCTTTATTTATTCAAATTAATCAATCTGGTCGATATATGTATATAATTCTCTGCTATTATCGCTCTCATTAGAACAATTTGTAAGACAATATGGTCTTGCAATGCTACGCGTGCGTTGATGACTGTTAACGAGCTACTCAATTTCCATTGAATAAATTATTACGAACCGTACGTTTCTACTATACAATTCCCACCAATAATGTCCTACTCAATCTCACTCACGGAAGAGGATATCGTAATTCGATGTACGTACTTTATAAATAGACTAACTCAAAATGTCAATATTACTTCTACCGCCGCGCACTGATTCAAACTACCACTAAATGTTACACCACACCACAGATTTGGTTAATATAATATAATATTATAATGTACGTTACCACTTTGCTGCCGAAGCCTCGTGGTCGCCGATGTCACTTGACCCTCGAATTCACTCTCGCGTTCGTCACGCCCGGCCGGTAGTCTAACTTAACACCCCAGAATCTCCAACAACAAACCCAAAACTCAACAACAATGATAAACTAACTAATCAACGAATCAACAAATAAATTAAATAATTAACTCAGCGAATAATTCGACAAACTGTCTCTAGTACTCCCAACTCCTAATCGTTCGACGCGCGGGTAGTCCTTGATATCCTGCAACAATTTCATAGTCAACTCGTCCATGCTATCGAAAGGGTTTCTATTTTTTAGTGCTGAATTCTATTCTAATTTTTCTGCTGATAAGTATTAAACTTTATCTTCTTTATTTATCCAACATAAAAACATATTTCTCATTTATTGTAAATAAATGTATATATTTATAATACTACATTGACACGATCCTTTATAATTTACTCTAAGTTTTCGTAGATTGTCAGTTTTTGATTAAATTTTGAAGGCGTTTTAATACCTCCATCTTTTAGTATATAAATGGTCATATAAGTGTTCCGCCATTTTGGAATGAGTTGTTACGTTTGCTAAATCTTCACGTGTATTTGGCGCATATAAATTTCAAATCTGATTATTTATTATACATATTGTATAGTCTCTGTACTTTAGTAAATTCAATTTCGTCTAACAAGAAGAGTGTCAAACCTTTAAGAAACGAATTTTGTCGAGTCTTTGAAACATGTTTCTCGGTGTCTAAAAATGATGCCTAGTACCTGCAATCTATTCCAATAGTCCCTTACATCAATAATAACATCAGCCAGGAAATGTTCATCCTCCATAAAAAACGGTCCGCTCGTAAAAATCCGTCGATTGTGCAAAGCGAAAAGCAAAACAGAAAGAAACGTAACGGCACGAAAAGCCAGAATTAAATACACACGCGGATGATACCACAGCATTACGTATAATATAATCCACCGCAGCGAGGAACCATTAGAATTTTATGTGCCGGTTTTTCCTCTCCTCCTCTTACACACACGCACACACGTACACGTACACACGCCGATGGAGCTCAGCGAGGTGTACAGCTTACGTGGACGCGCGAGTGCGTGAAAGTGCACGTGAGCCGCGGCTCGAAAGCAGGTCCGAGGAGACCCGGCGACCCATTTTTCTCGGAAGCCACCGCTGCCGCTGTTCGCTGGCAACAGACTGCGTATGTATATGTATACTCCGGAGTTGCTTCCGCCGTTTGTGCGGACACCTGCAGCTGCGCGGCTGCCTGCATCCGCCTCATCGGACCCATTAATTTCGTGCCCGAGCCGTCTGTGTGTGTGTGCGTATACGCAGTCTTGTTTGTACTTTTAAATCTTCTTGTTTGAGGAGGCAATAGGTTGGATTTAATGGACTTTCTATATTTGCGCTGGTGACGGGAGGTTGGAGTAAGAGTCGGCGAGAAGTTCGCGGTAATAATTAGCGTGCACGTGGCTAATGTTGGGTGTTATACGCGGTAGTTTTTGACATTTGTAATTAGGATGTTGCATAAAAATGAAAAGTGGATTTTTCACATGAAATAGGTAGAATAGCAAAAAATAATTAGGTCGTATTTTTTCTTTTATCATAAAAATGAAAAATTTGAAAGCTACAGACGTTTAAAGTTTCCAAATTTTCGATATATATAGATATACTCTAATGCTACGTGACGTCATGAAACTATAACATCGTGACGTCACGCAAATTTCAAATGGCTGTAATTACTTCAATTTTCGTTAAATGGCAAAAATAAAAAACACGACTTAATTGTTTTAGCATAAACTATTTGAACATGGAATAAAAAAAATCATTCAAGAACCGAATTGTATAGTGGGTGGAATTTGAATTTGCGTTGTATTTCTGACGTTCTTTTTTTTTTGTACGTGAGTGGTTGTGAAAAGTAGAATGTGATAATGTCGAACTTATTTAACAGTTGGTTGCCTAAAATGAAACGAAACCTTATTCCGATATTGGGTAAAAAGACTTTAAACTCGTAAAAAGTAATTGGTTCCGACGTAACATTTTCTTTATTGCGGAGTTATTAAGAATACACAACGATTTTTACGAGCTCGACTTGACAAAACTAAATTGAATAGCAATAAAAATTATTTCTCTTAGCTCATTTACTGAAAGTAATAATTCATCGCGTTGGCTTAAACTCAATATATATATAAATAAAGTTTCATTGTGTATCGAAAAATTTCAGATTAAAAAATAGATTATAGGTCACAACATTTATGTTTTTTTCTTTTACGTTCTTAACATGCCGATCACTTTCCCCGCCTTCATAAAAAAGTCGGTTAAATGTTGTAAATGTTATAGCAAACTATAACGGCTGTAAACATTTTTTTCGAAAACTAACTGCACACCTCAAAATCTAGGGCATACGCACGTCCAAAATTAGACCGCGTCCACTAAAATGCAAACGAGCAATAATTTATACACGATACACGGTGCTCCAAGCGAGTATACGCGCCAATTAAGTCAAAAATGATAAATGAAATGTCGCTCTCCGCGCGCGCCTGTATCTCTCCCTCGTCAAAGCCACGGTGCGACTTTCCTTTGGCTCGTGGCGGGGAAAAATCCACGCAGCCGCACAGCGGATGAAAAGCGAAGGCCCGTGGGCCGTTGAAAAAGTCCGCTCGCGCAATTAATCGAAAAACGTACCGCGCACTTTTTCCGATACATCCACGTACTCGGCGACTTTCGTTTTCTTGTTTGCATAACGAAGCCGACGCGCGCGTATCCGCGAGAAGAAATAATTCGTCTCGCGGCGAGCGAGAGACGTTTTGTCCGTATCTCGCAACACGTCCGCTGGGACACAATCGCGCGGACGGAACTTATATTGATAAGCGGAGCGCCGGTGATGGCGATTTCACGCGCGAATTTAAATGCGCGTAAGGCCGTGTTTGCTTTCCCCCGAGGCATGCGCCGCCGACACCGCCTCGTTTTCTTAAGTGCTTGCTCTTCTTTTCCTCGAGACTTTTGCGACTCTTTTTTTTTCGTCTTGCGTTTTGTTGAGAGAGGACGACTGGTTGTTTTTGTCCGAGGAGGATGGTTTACGACTCGAGAATAGCGTGGCGATGGAAAATGAATTTCGGTGCGTTAAAAGTTATTGTTGCTTTAGAAAATGCTGCTTTGTAAAAAATATTGAAAACAAGCAATTAATCAATATTATGTCTGAATAATAATTCACGTTTTCTTTGGAACGTCGAAGAAAGTTGAAAACTTCCACTTTCTAAGGATATTCGCAGTATATCAAAATTAGGGATTTTTACCTCATATCTGGAACACGCAAGCAGGTAAAAGTTTGATAACTCGATGAATTTTCGCTAATTTGAGGTCACTTAAGCATCTCGTATTACGCGCAATCATACTTTTCGGTGAGAACAATAACTTTCGAACCGGTCAACGCTCAATCATCCCCAATTAACTTCTGAACCACCTGGCAAAAAGTGAAACCCGATATCTAAATATATATGTCGTAATTTGCTATTAAACAAAACAAACTGAAAAAACCCCCAGCTCTCCCGTAAAATCTCCAACCACCGATCATTAACCATCCAAACACACCAAACTCCACAAAAAACCATGCACTTTTTGTTTTTGGTTTTCATTTCCATTTCCATTTCCATTTGCCTATAAAACCCGTACAGACAGACACACACACTTACAACCATCCAGCTGCGTTCACGGTTAATTGCAGTTCGCCTTTAATGCCGGAAGAAAGCAGCAGCAGCAGCCGCAAGAGAGAGAAATCGAGCCACGGAGGATTATTTTTCGTCGTCTTATCTCCCTCTCTCTCTCGCTGTGTTTCACTGATTTTACGAGCGAGAGAATTCGGATCGTAAAATTTTCGAGCGCGCGAGCGTTTGTAACGAGGAGGAAATCGTTTCTCGCAGATTATCCGCGGCAGGCGCCCGCGAGCCCGCGGTGATACGGATTTTTGTTCGCTCGTACCGGCGGAGTCTCGTGATTAATTATGCGGAGCGTGAAATTGAACGGATTGCGTCGCGTCGCGATGCTGAAGTAGGCCAAAGCTCTACTTTGTGTGCGTGTGTGTATGGCGTTTTGTGCGTGTGAGTTTGATACAGTTTCGAGCATACGTCGATCTGCGTCTTAAATCATTCTTCCGTATGTTGATGGAGACTGTAGCGTGGTTGTAAAGGAGTACGTTTATTTACTTTGTAGTTTCTAATGGTGTTTACACAATGAGTAGTAAAGTTTGCTTTTCACGCGGCGGAATGGATTATTTAAAGAATTATGCTGGTTTGGGATTTTATGTTTATCGGGAACTGGCGTTTATTCTTATTTTATAGAAAATATCATTGATTCTCATTAAATGTGTATAAGTATAACTCTTATTAAAACGATTTTCAAATGCTTCTTTGATTGCTGGTATTAAGTATACCATAAAATTCACAATTTTACGGTACTGTAAAATTGCTGATTCGAAGTTTTAATGACGCCAGATGAATTTAAAATTAATCATATCGTTCTTAAAAGAATTCTAAATATAAATAGTTACAATGTAGGTACTTGATTCTCATGTTACGCGAATTAAATACTTTCATTATTATCAAATTTATTTCAGTAATTCTACGGAATGAGAGATGTAATAAAATGCTGTAAGAAATGTTATAATTAAATTAGTTTCCATTAATTTGCAACCATATTATTACATTTTAAATTATTTTAAATACGTTTACTGCGTACTTTAATTGTATTGGTTCAAGTATTTCTTAATTATCCTAAAACATTTTTGCACGTATTGAATATTAGTAATAGTAATTATAATAAATAAATATAATGATTCCTTCTTAAATCAAAATTTTTAATTCTTAAACAAAAATGTAGAAATAAGATTTCTTAATAACAGAAAAACTATTTTTAATAAAATTTTAACTTACTTTCTTACTTTTGTTATTTTCGAATGTGCGTAAAAATTTCATAGTATTTCTTAATATAATTATCGACATCATGTTCCTTTAATAGGATGTTGTATATATAATGTACTTGACACCTAAAAAAACTTTTTCTCGCGTTAGCACGTATTTCTTTACTATACTGATGGAGTGAAATCTTACAATTTACGTAATAAACATATAGAAATTATTAAATTTATTATTACAATTTATAGAAATAAATTATTGGTTTATAACGAATTTATCTATACAAAAATCTATAAAAATTGATGGTTTGTTACTGGTTATTTATAAAAAAATTTTATTTGTATTAAAGAAATTAGCGTATAATGAAATCAAGTCGACGAAATGTTCAGAAAATACAATTTCTTCAGATAAAAGTGGTGTTTGTACTACATCTGTACCATTGTTTTGATCTTCGAGAGATTAATTAAACTGAAGCACGAAAAATGATCTAAATATTTTAACTGAACGTAACAACTATAATTAGTTCTTATTGAAAAAAACATTTTTATTCTATGTATGCGTCTTACCAAACGTAACATTTTCTACTTAACGTACATAAATTCTTCGACTTTTTTATCCCTATTTAGGTCTATCAAACACCGATTGATCTAAACTATAAATTAAAATGTTACAACTATACATATCATAATCATGTTTGGCCAGTTTTCAGTAGCCGACTATTTTGATTATTATTATATATTTAAAGAAAACTAAAATCGCAAGGTGAAACTATTTTAGTTTATTATTGTTACTTTTTACTTAGAAAATATCTACTATTAAACCATAAAAATCCAATGTAACCGAATATTGACTCTAAGTGTTCGACTATCAAGGTTTTTACCTGACATTGTGTCTTACGATATCCTTCTTTTTACTCGGATACATACCTTCTACAAATTTTAATGTTTACTATCTACAGTGGCCTTTTTTTAGAATGCCTGTATTATAACAAGAGACTACTGTAAAAGTATTTATCTTAAAGTAAATTAATTTGAATCGAATTTTAATGTTCTATCTCTCAAATATATATTTCAACCAAAAGTCGACTTTTTACTCTTTATTTACATCGAATATTACTACTACAAATACCTCTTGTTACAAATACCGTACTAACAACGCGAGACCACTGCGCAGTAAAACCTAAATCCCACCCCAAGACTCACAGCAACCGCCTCTCTTTTCGTTCCAGGGCTATGAGACGCTGAGCAAGGGCAAGAAGTCCTGGAGCGTGCGTCTGGGCCTGTCGCGCGCCTCCCAGTCCCCGGGCCGCCAGGACGTGCAGCTCGTGCACTCGGCCCAGTCCCGCAGTCCCTATCACCCTGGGCTGGGCGGTGGGAACGGCGGCGCCGGCTGGGGCACCGTCAGCGGGGGCAGCGTCCTTGCCCAGCAGATGATCTACGGCGAGCCATGGCTGTACGGCACCGTGCGCGCGACCAGCTCCCGGTCCAGCGGCGGCGGAGGGGGAGGCCACGCGCCCCAGATGGCGCACCACCACGGCGCGCCGGTGCTGCTCGTCTGCTCGTGCCCGGACTTTCTGAGCGGCACCGCCAGGGACCTGGGGAGCAATTGCAGGAAGTGCGGCGGACACAGGTTGGCCGGATTGACGATGGGCGGGACCTGCAGGATGCCGACGACCACTGTCAGGGCTAGGCCCAGCTTGGCAGGTTGGTGGAAATTAGGTTTTCTGGCTTGCTTTTGGGTGGTAGCTACACTGAGAGAATGATTCAGTTAGGCTTGCCGAAGTCTCATTGATAAGTTTGCGGAGGCCATAGTCTGTCATTCTTACTGAGGAGTTCGGTCAAAACTGCGGAACAGTTCGGCTGTTTTGCCGGATGTGTATTAAAAGTGATGTGTGGTGTTGCGCTTTATTGTAGCCTCATTATCACGTTTGTGATAAGGTAAAACAGAAGTAAGGTTAAAGTAGAACATCGAAAATGTAACTTAGACTAACTAATCATATATAAAAAGGTTAGAGTAAGAAAAAAATAAGAAATTCATTAAAATATTGATTATTTGTGAAAAAGTGAGGTTAGGGAGACTCAGCTGTCGAACTTCCACTATTCTTGCCGTATACATACTACCGAACTCACTTCGGTCAAAACTACCGAATAGTTCAGCAAGTCTGACTGATGTATTCTCTCAGTGTATGGGCGAAATATTTATTTTTTAAGAATGATGAAGATAAAAGAAAGTAAAGGTAAAGATAATTGATTGTCGAAAATCGTAGATAATATGCTTATTGTTACAAATGTATCTAGAAAGTATCATAAATATTTGTGAGTGATATATAAAAAATGATTCAACTAAATGAAGTGTCATCCAGATAAGACATTATCTAGATAACATACTATCTAGATAATTTATCTTTTTATGTATCTAATTAAATAGAAATCAATGTAAAATACAGAATAATTCTCATATTTTTAAATAATCTTTTAAGAAGAGATATTTTTCTATTATCCAGATACATATTTATCTTGATATACATTTATATAGACAAATATTCATCTACTTAATGAAGACAAATTTTTTATCTTTTAGTTTTTAATTGTTTCTTTGCCTTTATTTTAGCTTAATATTAGTATTAGTGTCTGTATGTTGTACAGATATATTTTTCTATAATAATGATATATTTTTATCTAAATTCATATCCTTATGCGTATCTACGTGTATTTTCCCATGACTGTTTAATTGGAATTGAGTTTTTGAGGAAAGTATCTAAGATTTATGTCAGTTTTAGTAACATATCTTTGTAAAAAGGTTTGTAATTAAAACTGTGATGACTTATTAAAGCGAAGTAGCGCAGTAATAAATAATTGCAGCCATCGAAATTTATTGGTTGTCATTTTAGTTGTAATTTTAATTATTGTATGTATGGTTATTTTACAATCGGAATTTTACTGTTTCTAATTTAATGTATAGTATGAATTTAAGAGAAAGAAATTCATAAGGTTAAAAGTAAATTTGATTGATGACTATCTATAAAACCATGTTTCCTATAATAATACCAGCAGGTGTGAGGAGATTAATTTGAAATTAAATAATTATTCATTTGATTGGACCGCGGGTCATCGTATAAGTCATCGACTAATAGAGATAGTCATCTCAGCAACGAACAATTTAAAATTATCGAAGCATCAACTCATCATAAGCCGTCTTCATGAATGATAATTAAGAAAACTCGCATCTGCATGTACAAATATCCATACAAAGTCGTACAAATAAATAACCCTGTTAACTCTTTCGCGCATAAATCCATAATTAACCGTTGACCGTTCATTCATTATTGCTCACGAGCGCCTCCTCACCGCGCGTAACATCACAAATAACAATGCACCAAGCCCCCGAAGAAAGTCTTTCATTGAATTTTCACCGCGTCCCCACGGTGTATATAAAGTAAATATTTATACTCTGCAGCCGCGGCACATCGCGCAGCCAACAAGCTGTGTACAAGCATAGTGTATAGGTATGACTTTCACCTCGCGCTCGCACAGTGCTGCGTTGCACTGCAAGTGAGAAGAAAAGAAAAGCACCATATAATATCCGCATATTGTCGCGATTCGCTGGAGCTATAATCTAATCTTCGTTCTCTTAACGTGTAAATACCAGATAATTTGAAAATGTATATATAAATTCTAAGCATTTTGATACAAATTTTATGCTAATTTTGGGATGAATACTGATTCTCAGTTAATATTTTAAATTATATATTGTATTAAATATGATTTTCTTATTTTGTAATGCTTTCGAACTTTTTACATCGGTAATTTTAACAGATTAACATACAGAGTAACATAAAAAATTTGAACAAATTGATATTGTCATTTGACAAAACGCTGTAAACGAATTTTGCTTAAAATGTTCTTGCTCAAAAAGCATTAAAAATACTATTAACGCAAACAAAAGAGCTCGTCGATTTAATAGTGGAACCTATCTTAGTCTGTAATGCATTTCTAACGAGTTCAGCCAGCAAACCCGGGTCGAAACATATTAGTTTACATATTCAAATAGATGTACTCTTCGTTTTGCGTTAACATCAATCAGGCCCGAAGGACCAAATATATATATATATATATATATATATATATATATATATATATATATATATATATATATATATATATATATATATATATATATATATATATATAGCCAGATTTTGAAAGTTCAATATGGCGAGCCAATTCTACCATATTGGATTTATCAGAATTCACTTAACACAAAAAATAGTAAACAATAAATATTCTTACAGGCCATTGTGCAGTTTAATTATGAAATCTTAAAATTTTTTATCATAAAAATTTAACTCTCTTCACTGAAATCTTTTCAAGTTTTATCGGTGTAACAATGATTCAAAAGATCGTTATAAGCTACAATGTTCCTATATTTACAAGGAGAGTGTTAGACCTTCGGAAAACGAATTTTGCTGAAACTTTCAAAATGGTTTTCTGATACCTCAAAAGGAAACCCAGACCCTGTAGATTGATCTAATAAGTCCTAGAACCTGAGATACAGCTAAAACCGTTAGCATTATCCATATGCCTAATTTGAAAAATCTTGTATACATAGATATACCAATAATGTTAATTAAATATGCTGTATCTACTATACAAAGGCCCATTCGATAAAACTACGGTACTGGGCTTCAATTTTAGGTACCAGAAAACGATCCCCAAATTTTCATAAAAAACCCGTGATCCGGAGGTCTGACACTCTCCTTATTAAGAGGAGTCCGTATCTACTGTCCTTGTCTAATCACGTTTTTGCTATTTATTCAAATTGTAGTTTGTTAATTGAAAAACTAAAAGTTGGCCCCAATTAGTATTAAAATAGGGAATATTTTGAGACCTTAAAAAGTATCTGACATTATTTCCTTTTCGAGAAAACTTCGGAACGGAATAGCTAACCTCAATTTTCGCGTTCCGAAGTTTTCTCGAAAAGGAAATAATGTTAGATACTTTTTAAGGTATTAAAATATTCCTTATTTTAATACCAATTGGGGTCAACTTTTAGTTTTTCAATTAACAATCTACAATTTGAATAAATAGCAAAAACGTGATTAGACAAGGACAGTACATACGGACTCCTCTTAATATTCTTATTTCAGTAGATAACCAAATACACATCTGCTTATAGTTTCAATGATCTATACATATGCCAATCACAAAATTAATTCAGTATTTCTCCTTATTACCACAAAAACTATTAACAACCCCATTCGATGTCGATTAACCCTTTCTCAAGATGCCTATCTCAAAAACTCAATTTCACCGTGTTTCCCTAAAAAAGAAAAGAAAGACCCGCAAAGCCCCTGAGTCACTAGAGGGGTTCTAACGACAGTCGTCTTTCCCACATTCGCTGCGCAGGCATGCTGAAGCCGACAGTCGACGACCCGTACGATCTGATGCGTCGCAACCGGCTGATAGAGCCGCGCTCGCGGGCGCGCAGCATCTCGCCGCTGCGCCAGGCGAACCAGCGCGACGCGCGCAGTCAGAGCGTGGTACGATGCAATCCCGGCAAGGACAGGAACACTGGCAATGGTAACAGCGGCGTCAAGGTGGCTACCGTCGAGCCCATGTCCAGGACCGAGTGGTTCGATTGTACACCTGTTTCGAGTCCCAGTTCGGGGCCCGGGCCTGGATGCGATCGCCTGGATGACTGCTCCAATCAATCGGTATGTATTTATTGCATGGCAGATTTTGAAAAATGATTAGATTATTTCTTTACTTATAGAGATAATTTTCTGATATAAATTGTTGAGAAAATATTAAGTATTCTGGTAATGGAGAGGTCGGTATTCCTAACTGATATTCACAATAAATTTTATGATACTGGATGATAAAATTTGCCCGATTTCCATTTATCTACCTACATTTTAGGGGCTTTAAATTTTCTTAAATACCTCGAGATATCACAGCTTATTAACAGCTATTCAGTTGATTATATAGAAACTTTAGTATAAGCTTAACATAAAAGCATATAAAGGTATAATATACGGACAATAATTCTACCGCAAGAAAGATTAGAAGAAAATCGACGTTTTTAAGCACTCGCTTACACAGATTTAATGATCAATTCTGCTGTATGTAGTTTCACATCCTCGAGTTTTCAGCTATATTTCTACATTCTTGTTTTCTATAATTGTTTTCTATAATTTTTATTTGAAAAATTCTATCTATACTAATCTTTAAGGACATACCGACGCCAATTTTTACCGATCAAGTCAATCTAATCGATTGATGAATAATTAGTTCTAAATAAACCGATTGACCGAATAATATAAAACTCTGAGACCAAATTACCCTTTATTTTATAATTAAATCTAACACTGTTTAACGCCTCATAAATGCCATTTGCACAAATTTTAAAATTCACTTTCGCATGACCTGTAAATTTAATTCAAATAGTATTTATCGAGGTATTTAAATATTTAATTTATTATTGGGAATGATGTACTAGATTTGTTTAATTTAGTATGTGCATTTGATTATAACGAACTTTTCATTATTTGATCAGTAATACTTGAGGCTAGAGTTTTGAATATTTCACGAGTCTTATACTCTTTTAAGTACACTGAATCAGTAATAATTTAAAACTCCAACAAATTTCCAATTACTATTAATTGAGAAACTTAAAAACTATCAATAGAATTCGAACGGCTCCTTTTATTCACGAATCCATCTTCGATTTCCCAAAAAACAGTCCGATCCCAAGGATAACGACTGGACCACGAAGAAGTCCTCCACATCCCAGGATCTGGTACAACTGCGTTCGCAACCCGGTCGAATAGTCCGCGTGCCCAACCACAACATCAAGTCCAGAAGCTGGCAACCGTCGTCCACATCCTCATCCTCATCCCAATCAAAGCTACCCGAGGAGGAAACGAGCAGCACGACCACAACAACGAGCAGCGACTCTCGCAAGAGCATCCTCGAGTGCGATGTAAATCCGTACCTCCTGCTGAAGAACCAACAACAGCGCAACACCTCGAGCAAGGACGAGGACGACCTGAGCGACGACCTCTCGGACAACGCTCTCGAGCACGACCTGCACCACTCGTCCAGCAAATCCTCGAGCAATCTCTTCGACCCGTCCAAGGTGAAGTCGATCGAGAGGATACCGAACCGGAGCTCGGTGGCGGCGATCGGCGGCCAGAGGATCAGGGTGTTCAACGAGCCCAGGGAGCCCAGCGACGAGGAGGACCAGGGAAGTCAGTTGGGACAGTCGACCCTGCAGCCTACGCTGACCAGGATACCCATTCCAAAGATATCGCCCAAGAGACCGCCCAGGAGGCTGAAGGAGGCGAAGAACGTCCTCAAGAGTATACTGAAGAGGGCTGACAAGTCGATGTTGTTTACGGCGGAGCCGAAGCGCAAGAGTGTGCTTTTTAACGTGGATAATGTTATTCTGGCGCCTGAGAAGCCTGCGGATATATGTTTAAGGTTTGTCCATTGTTTACTTTTTATTAAATATTTTTCATTCTTGTTTGTCTTTATTGAGGGACATTCAACTCTTTCATTCGAATTCGTTAAATGCAAATCAGTTCTTATAAAGTTAGATTTGCAGTTTATTACGTTGAACAATTATTTTTTTACAAAATATGGTAGCTGTGAAAAAGTTGGACCTTCTTAGGAATTTTCTTAAATATATCTTCTAAAATTTTCTTAGGTTTTTTGAATAATCTGACATGTTACATAAAGTAACTGAATACGATACGACAGCTGGCATTGTTATAAGATGAGACTGAGAGTTATGGACGTTGTTATTAATGTTCATTCATAGTAGTAATGAATATAGATATACTATTGTCGATGACCTAGCATAACTAAATGTTCAAACCAGTGTTCGACTGTATACTACATAAAACAAAGGAACTTATAGCTAGCCATCCCATTTTAAAATTATGTTCATTGAAAAGTTTTTGCCTAAGATTGGCGATATATTAACATAGTGATAACATTTCCTTAAAAAATTTATATTTTATCTGTCAATTTGAGCTTTATTTAAGATATTTATATTTCTTTTTTTTTACTTTCAATATTTTATTTTAATAGATGTTATTATGCAATTTTATACTTAATTTATATAGTACAGTCTACACTTTAACCCATTAAATACCCTATCATAGGTATATCGTATAGTAAAGTATAACCAGCATTCGTACTCGAAATCGTCATTCATAAAAATTCTAATGCATGTATATGATACACAGTATAGTAATATAGTATGATGCAATAAAAAATAAATTCCCAGCATTCAAATATAAAAATCCTAACAAACACCTCTTATTTCCCCTACAGTCCGCAAAGGAAAACTAGTAAAACATCGATGCCCTCGCCCAGCAATCCCACGTCACCAACCGAGGCCAAATCCAGCGAGCTCGAGTCCCCCGTGAGCGAGGCGCCGATCGTACCGGAAGAAGTGCAAGTGGAGAGGCCGCGCTTCATCACGATCCCCAACATCAAGAGCTTCAAGCAGCCCCAGCCATCCAACGGCAACAACACTCCCCAGCAAACGTCAACACAGGACAGATCCAACAGCCGACAGCTACCGGAAGCCAAAATCGTGCCGCGAGTCAAGACCGTGCCACCGATCGACAAGATCAAGATCGACAAGTTCGTGCCGTCGAAGAAGCAGCAGCTCCAGGACCAGCATCACCAGCAGAATCCGAGCGCGCAGCTGCAGCAGCCGAGGATTGCCGAGGATGCGGAGGTCAGGGAGAAGAAGGTGCCCGTGGAGGAGGAAACGTGCGCGAAGAGTGGAGAGGAGCTGGAGAAGAGCAAAGTAGTGCCGATGCAGACGAGTGGTGCGGTGGCCGAGGCGGAAGCAGAGGTCGAGAGGGTCGAGGATAAGGGAGAGACGGGGATGGGGGAGATCAAGGCAGCTATCACTGTTGACGAGAAGGAGATGATCGAGAAGTCTGAAGGTGAGAAGAATTGATTGTTTGCATGAGAAATTGTATTTTTTCATTCTTTAGTTATTTGCTTTTTTATACAGTGCAGTGAGTCAATGCTTCTTGTGAACAATAGAATACGAATTATTTATTAGCAACACTTGCATTTTCCGATGCTATAAGAGATTGATTTAAATAACAAATAAGAAAAGAAGAACTATCAAAATGAAGAATTTTGATAGATTGAGCCTATTTTCATAATAATCTTATTATTATCTTATAATATTTATATGACTGCAAAGTTAGTGTAACGCATAACCTCAAAAAATATACGACATTTCTAATCACAACGCATAAGATAGATTTTTTCTAATCGAAACGTGTGAGATACATTTTTTTTAATCGTAACGCGTAAGATAATTATTTTCTCTTAGGACCCATCAATATATATTAATTAAACTTCCAAATGTCATACTTACTTACTTTGGTGTAAATAAATGAATCTTTATTTGTTTTCAATAAAAATTGAAACGTGCTACTCCTCGTAAAAAGCATCGAAATTTAATTTACGATCTAAACTATAAGATACATTTTACACAGTAACAACTTAATATTACTTTAAATATTTGCTTTAAATTAAAGAAACATTTTTCAAATTCAAATGAATTATTTTAAATAAATACTTATTTATAGCGCATACATTATGAATTCCCTGCTTTCGAAAAACAGAAAAGCTACTGCATATTTGTCAGCATTACTGATATACACGTAAAGCCGCGATCCGAGTACATTTATAAATACCCCGGCTCGCGGCGGCTTCAATCCTTTATCGAGCGAAAAGAGATACGAGCAAACGAGTTTCGGAATGCTAGTTTTTTGATACTGCAGTCCCCCAAAAAGTTCCGACTGGAAACCGAACAGCGCTCTCTGCGCGCACTCTTATACGTCTTTTGAAAAAAAGAAAGAAAAAAAAAGACGGGCGCCTCCGCCGTCGCCGACGACGGCTATGCTAATTTCTGGGATAAACGAACCGTTAACTGGTACGAGCCCGTTATCAAGGTCTTTGGACTTTTGAAAAAGAAAAATCACTCCCAGCGCCAAGGATAGCAACTTCTTCTGCTATATAGTTCGCGAGCGGCTCGCGCAGCTTTTACGCGCGTACGCCTTTTATTTAACGGTGAAGTGTATAACAGCTTTATGGCGAGCCTGAGAGTATCGCAATGTACGTTCAGCGGAGGTATGAGCGCTCTAGAAATTCATTTTCGTTCGCGGGTTGGGGATAGAAGAGACTGTGCGAAATTACGTTTCACGGGGAGTAGGAGGATTTTATAAGTTATATTGCGTCATGATTGATTCTGATGAACGCACGCGGTGGATTGTGATTGGGTTTATTTTAGCTTTGAATTTAGCGAGGATTTCGCTTTGAGTGGATAATTTTATAGTTTAGTTTTTTAATATTATAAGTTAGCGAAGTTTGTTTTGTAAATATGATTTTATGTACTATTTAATTAGCGTTTTACGATTGAAAAGGTAAAACAAGTAGGTTTATAGCGCGTTTACAATTTCATAAAATCTGAACTTCTTTTAGTTACGATAAAAGAAAAATTTGTTACTCGATTAACGATCACATTTAACGATGCGTTAGTTTTTAAAAATAATTTTAGTCCGACATTTTAAATGTTTTTTTAATAGTTAAATGGTAATTGCGTATTTTAAAAATAAAAATATTCTACGTGTTAGTATACCATTATGATTTCATCATGACTACATTATGCAGTTTTTAGTATACCGATTTAATGCTAATTTTTATAAACTGCTATGACTTCATTAATCATCAGCATGCTTACGAACTTTGCTTGAAAAAAAGTGGAAACCCCGTTAAAAAAATGTAATGAAATATATCCGTCAACCACTGAAAGAGTTACTTGCATAATGAAAATTAAAATTACGCCAACTCAACTATACAATTTTTATGATAATTTATAACAATTTCTTAGATTCATTATTACTGCAATAATTAATTATATATTTTAAAAGAATATAATAATTCATAAAGGTATATTATACTCGTAGTTTATTTCAGATCCAAATAAAAATAATATCAAGTAATTTTCATCGAATTTACTTGAAATTTAACAAGGTTTTTTTACAAACTTATATTTCCGATACTAGCAAAATCATAAAGACATACTAATGCTTTCTTACTTTGAACTTTATAGATATTTAAACATTTACGATTAATTTACAAAAATCTATTAAATATTAATAAAAAAAGACTTTTATAAAAACAAGTTTTTATTTTCTTATGATTGAGTGAGTATGTAGAGGTTCTTTTAATTCGGTGATTTCGAGATATCACAACTTAAGTCCACTTTTGGAAATTAATTTTAGCGATATTGATATCTGTGCATGGTATACTTTCATATAAAAAAATAAAATGTTGCAAAACTCCATTTTATCCTTTTTTTATCTATGCTTTTCTGTTGCATAGGTTTAAATGGCATTTTAAAAATTTAAACCTCAATATCTCGACATTTCAAAAAAGGAATTAATTCGTTTTGCTTCTCCACCACTTAAATAAATGCGAAAAAAATTACTTGAGATAATTTCTGACAAGCGATGATAAATTTAGCATTCGAAAGGAGAGTCATCGAATGCTTATTTTATACTTTCAAAACAACAATCGTATAACAATTCATCGCAACAATCCTAACAATTCTACATTACTAATCACGTGTAATTCCATATCTTCCCGGTTTTACCTCGCACATAATCCCAGAACCCTCTCCAAAAAGAACTCCCAACCTACCTCACCACACGTAATCCCCCTCTTCCAATCACCTCACCTGACCCCCCAAGAAAACCCCCCCCAGCATCCCCCCCTCTTCCCCCCAACTCGGAAGTACATCTCTCGCTCTCGCTCTCAACGGACGCAACGCACACAGCTTCAGCTCCAGCTCCGCGGAGGTCAGGGTCAACGAGCTCGTTCTTCCCCCCCGCAGGGGGGGGCGAGCGGAGATGCGCGATAACGAACGCGCAAAAAGACATACGTACACACACACACACATACGCGAAATCCGCGCACACGCGCTGGCGGAAGGCGTATAAATCTCCCGACCACACATGAATTAACCCGTCTCGCCACTCTCGCGAGCTCCAGCGAAAGCTGTGTTAAAGAGAGAGAAAGAGGAGGGGAAAGATATTTCTAGGAGCGCGAGAGCGCCGTTTGTAATGTAGGTGCGCAGGCGAGCGCGAGAAAGGTCTCGCAAGTGTGGAGTGAGGAGGTCTCGAGGATGGAGTTAGGGGAGTTGCGCAATTTTTAATGGGAGCTTGTGGGACGGAGGGTTCGGAGTGGAGTTTGCGGGAAGGGGTTTGGAGGCTTGTAGTGAGTGAACTGTAAAGTTCATTGATGGTTTCGAAAGATTGGGTTAACGCGTGTAGATGGGTCTTTGTGATGTTTTTCAGGTGCTTAGGGTTTATATTAGTCGGTTGATGCTTTTTGTAACCTGAGAATGGTAGAATTTTATAGGATGTATTATTCTTATAAATTTATACTATTTTGAAAGATTTTCTTTTGAATTGAGGCATGATCAGTAACTCAAACACATTTTATACAGATAAGCCTGCTAATTCTTCTTTATCTATTAGTCATTTAATACATCTTGTAAAATACTAAAAGGCTCGTAAAGACGTATAGAATGTTTTTTTTTTGCATAATAAATTTATATACTATTAATCTTAAAAGATTTTGCTTAAATTGAAGTCAAAAGCACTAGCTCCTACATATTATACATAAGCTTTCGAAGCAAAAGCGAACATTTATTAGTAATTTAATACTTCATATCAAAATACTATAATGATGATAAAATCGTATCAAAAGCTTTTTGCATTATAGACTTATACTATATTTTGAAATTGAAGTCAAAAGCATTAACTCAAATATATTTTGTATAGCCTAGCGTTCTAGCAAAAGTGAACATGGATAAGTCATGTAATATTATTTATAAAATTCTATCAGAATGGTACAAAGTGTCGAATGTTTTTTGTATCATAAACTTCTACTACTTATCTTAAGCTTTCTTTTTTTAAATCGAAATCAAAAGTACTACCTCGCATACGTTTCGTACAAATCACCGATTAGCAATTTAATACTTCATATCAAATTCCACAAGAATGATAAATACATATCAAGTGTCTTTCGGTATTACAAACTTACGCTACTTTAAAAAATCGAAATCAAAAGCACTTTTCCACCAAAGCGATCACCACCCATCTACATCAACCTAACCACCTACCCCAAAATCCCCCCTTCAAACACCTCAAAATTACTTAATCACGCGGGAAAGTCGTTAAACCTCCTCGGATCCCTCCCCCTCTCCAAAAAAAAATCACAAACATCGCGTGCCCCGTGCATTACATCCAATCAGTACAGCCGAGGAGGCTCCATTACCAGCCATATAGCATATTCCACGGCGTGTGTATATACAGTATATATACTATATACACGGAATAGCTCGGAGGAAAGTGAGCGCGTGGGAAAAGCGCCAATCGACGCTGCCGAGCGAGCGAGCGAGAGAAGGTCTCCAACGCGCCGGGACAATGGCGCACGGCGACTCTCCTCTCTCGCGCGGCTATAGGTATATAGTTGCCGTTGCTCCCGCTGCAGCTCCTCCGAGGCACGCCGTATTATGTGCCCCGTACAAGGTTCGCGTCGCGAGCGAGCGCCTCGATTTATCACGCCGCGAGCCTGTCTTTCGCCTCTCCCTTCTAATCTCTCGTTAGGTGTGGGGGAGAGCGGGGCGACGCGGGTTTTTTAAGGTGTTGACGGTTACTTTGAGAGGCTGCGTTTGGGAAAATTTGGGTTGGTTTGTTTTGATAGTTGTTGGTCTGGTGGTAAGGAGAAATAATACGTGTGCTCGTTATTACGCTGATAAAATATAATAGAGGTTTTCTACTTTTTCTACTTCGTTTAAAACAAATTCGAGAAAGAAAATGACTTCAAAATGAAACTAAACGACCAATTTTGCTGCTATTCAAGTGCACCACAGGTAATGATTGTAAGCATCATTGCGATATTTGAAATAGATATTGCAGAGAGTTAACGAACTGTGAAATGCTACATACTGATACACATAACACTTAAAAAAAAACAAATAAGCGACAAAATTCTAAATATGTAAACACAACATAATGCTGTTACTTTATCAAACTCCTTGCTTCGAAGTTCAACAAAATGTGGTAAAAGGAAGATCTCTCTTTTTTGTAGTTCCTTTTATGCTTGGCGAAAACTATTAAATGTATACCATCATGGAGGATAAATTCTTCAATCAAAAGTTGATAAAGTTGTAAGAAACTAAACAAACATACGTTTAGAGAACGTCTGTCGGTATCCACCTGTTACTACTTCCACCTCCAGCTGTTTTTCTTTACTTTCCCAATGCTAAAGGGGTTCACTTTTTAAAAACTCAAGTTCTTTTCACCATTAAACTGATGATGAAAGTACCATAGGTTTGATATAGGATATCGGGCAAGCATTTTTTATCCATGAGCATTCTTTTTCATATTGTTTAACACCGTCATATTTATGCTCCCATCCGGTCTTCTAATCGACGAGTGGGATTTGCGGTATGCTTGCAAACAAAGCACGTGCAGTTTTTACAGAGGTGCTTGTATCACTCGGCAGAGACAGTAATCGAACCTGGGTCACCGGCGTGAGAATCCATCGCTCCACTGACCGAGCCACCGCAGGCTTCAACCCACAAGCATCTTCCTTTTTAAAATACAACTTTTTTCGCCTAAAAGAAAATTAAAGAAGGCTTTATTTTATATCCTGACTTCTAATAAAGAGCATTAAGTATATAGCCCATATATTATTCGGATGATACTTCGAAAAAGAGACATACGAGTACGTGGAAATCCCTTATTTGAGTGGTTTACTTCATATATTTGAAACAATTTGCAAATAATCGTCGAGTAATATTGTTGAAAGAAAAATCTACTCCCGAGAAGCGTTGTGAAAATAATAACATATCGCGCATATAAAATATTAACGAATCTTACAATCAGTAATCTTATAGCAATATTGCGAAAAGTGGGGCCCTTAATATTTTTTTTTGAAGAAGCATACCTGAAGAATCTAAAATTAGGTTTCATTCAATTTCACAAAATACTATAAACTTTAAAAATAAAAATCCTTTTCATTCCTCACTTCACCCCAACCTCCCTACATCCATACCATTCTGCACTTCTATTTCCCATCCCAAGGCATCCCACAGCGCTCGCAAAATAAAAACCACCGCGTCCCGCAACGCCGAACAAAGCATCGCGTATACCTCTAGATCAAGACGAGAGAGACCAAAAAAGCGAAGATGTCGCGATCGCTCTGACTCTCTCTCTCTCTCTCTCTCCTAACGACTCAATTGCACGCGATAATGCAGCATTGTGCGCTCGCGTATATATACCGGTCGCCGGCTTGCTCGAGCGAGGTTTTATCGGCCGGAACGGACGCGAGCGCTGCTTTATTGGATCGCCAGCTGCTGCTGCTGCAGGGGGGAAGTTAAGCGCCGGTTTGTTAATCGCCGACCGAGCGCGGCCTGTTTAGGAATGGAAATATCGTAAATTGTGCGTCTTGTAGCAGTGGTTATGTGGGGGCCTCGAAGGAACGCGAACGCGAGCGCGAGCGCAGATTATTATTATACGGGAGGAAGTGGCGTGTTAAAGGATGTTCGGCAGTGAAATATATCGCGAAAACTTGGTTGATGCTGGGGTTCTTTTTTTTCTTGTGGCTTGCGATTCTTTTCTTGCTTGGTCAATCGGAATGAAGGAGGGAATGGTGGGTTGAGGTAGATTGGATATTTAGTGGGAGTTGGGATTATTGAAATGTGTCAGTAGTAAAGGGGTCGAGTTTACTCAGACGGAGAACAAATTCTTCTTTCTATTCATTCGTTTCTTTTCTTCAGAATAATTTTGGGGTCTTCTTCTAGCTTAAAGACACTATGTTTATGTGCTTTTAATTAGAAAGTTAGAGAATGCGAAATCGAAAGCTCATTTTTGAAAGATACTCTTATTTATGCAGGTATAATATACGACAATAAAGTAATATAGCTGTTATAAAGTACATTTGATGGCCATTAGGAATATTTATATAGAAAGTTTTTCATGACTCTATTCAGTGCAAACGACCATATGGTTTAACTTTTCCTCTGTATACAAACTTTCAAGATGATTTTTTAAAACTATTTTCTTCATTGTCTCGAAATTGCTGTATTATACATCCTCCCTCGTAAAAACGCAAAATTTCTTTATGAAAACAAACATCCGCGTTTCTATAAAAGGAGGTTAATTTTACAGAAAACTTTACCCTATTTCTCCAAACGATCGAGTATGAGTTAAAGAACGTTTCCAATTCTTAAAATCTTCAAAAGCATTTCCACAATTTTTGAAATATTCAATAAAAACCATCAAAACATAATTTTTTTTTAAAGATTAACCCCTTAAAGTGTGGGGAATGTTCAGAAAAACGTGATAAATAGTTGGAAAATTAAGTAGAAATTCCCGAGTATGGATAAACTTCATACATTGCTTTAAATGGCATTAATCCATAGATATTATTTTTTATAGCTTACCCCGCACTTAGAGGAGTTAAATTTATTTTAAATTCATATCTAAACGAGATTTAAACAATGGTGTTGGTTTAAGGTGATGATAAATCCACCAACAATTATGAGGACCCGCTACTTTAATTTAATTTTCAATTTTGAGTAAATATCTCTTTAAAACGTTGTTCTTTCAATAAAAAACAACAACACACCAGAGATATTTTTTCTCAAAAATAAAAATTAAATGAGAAAAGTTGTTCCTCGTATTTACCAGTAATATAGGGGTTTAACCTCATCTTAATACGTTCCCTCAAGGGGCTGTCATTGGCATCCTCCTTTCACATTTCTTTACTATATCCATAAAACCAAATAGAAATCCATTCGAAGTCGATGTATGGACTCTCGTGCGAATTTCTATATTGATTCCCATATATAGAAATCCATATAGATTATAATATACAGGACTTATAACTGCAATTTTTAAATTATAAAAGAGAATGTATGCTCACATGAAAATCAATTATATCTACTTCCTCATGAATCTTATTTGTATCTCCATATGAAAATTCATATCAATATTCTAAACAGGCATAACAATTTTATTCTAAATAGGAATATACCATTTTGCTCAAATGTACTAAAATCCATTTCAGCTCTTTATCATAATTTTTCCTCCATCTCTCAGACCTTCTCAACTACTTACATCCTCCCATCACCAACCACATTCGATTCTTCCTATCCACAACTTTTCCTCCGCAATCCACGTCTCGCGTCCACTTCTCCGCAACGAATATTTCCTTCTCCGCTCGTTCGATTCGCGCAATTACCATAGGCCGCGCACGTGCGTCGTCGCTCGTCGCGACGTGTGTACGTACATATACGCGCGGAAAGCGAATCGCGCGAGCGCCTGATGGCTTCCGCCGCCGCGCGGTTTCCGGTGTAAACGCACTGCAGCGTTCGCGTAAACTCAATTTAGACGCGGTGGTATAGGGTGTCCTTTGACAGTTTACACGCGATGGCGTGCGTTAGTTTGCTTAATTGGGGTAGGAATTGCGTGGAGGGTAATGAGGAGAATGACTTTTGGAAAATGGTTTTTTGTAGGAAGAAAGAATTTTGATTTAAGTTCGCGTGGTGTGGTATGAGATATGCATCTTAAATTCAGGTGCACAGTGTACTAGGAGAGTTTTTATTTTAGCATATTTTTTATTATTAGCATATTTTTATAATAATCAGCAACTTTAATCTATTATTACATAAATAAAATTTTAAATGTTTCGTACTTTTTGCTTACTTACACGTACATACTATTGTTTGTGCGTGTATTTAATCTAAAAATCATCTACTTTATAGTCATTAAAAACTGAAAGTATGCGTTTATCGTATTATTTGTATGTAATTATTCTGTATGTTTTCAATATTAATTTTATCTTAAAAATGTTCGAGAATTCGCTCTAAAATTTTAGAAGTTAATATAACTATGATTTATAAACAACAGAAAAGTATAAATATAATAAATTAAGTCTCATGCAGCGACTATGTTAGTGGTAGTAATACAAATTTTTTTAGTAATACAAGTCATTTTAGAATCAAAATATTGAATGTAAGGAAATATTATAGAAAAATCGTGTTTGGTCGCATGCAGAGAGTAGTTCGTAAAATATTTTCGCAATACATAAGGAGCTAAGATCGTGCAAAATTGATGTGAAATCGCAAAATCGTTAATCGCGATGAAGTTTCTTAAGCATTGCAGCAAAGAGATATATCTATTGCTAATTGTGATTTCAGCGCGAATAATTACAATGCGTATTACAAAGTATTTACCTTGGCTACTTCATAAATCATCAAACGGTTCTTTCTCCGCGAGCATTTTAACGCCATGTAATTATCTTTTTCCAGCGTTGTTCTTTAGCGTTTTCACTCCTTTACATGTTGCGTCGGCTACACTTCGATTTTTTCCATTGTTTCGCTCTCGTTTATTCATGCAGTTGTGTCCTGCTTAAATTGTTACCGTGTATTATTATATAGTTCATTTTAAAAATGAGCAATTAGTTACTTATTTTATAAAAAATAAGACTCACGAGTTAGTGTCAATGATTTTCTCTAATCAACAGTAAATTAAAGTTCTACGATGCTTTTACACAGCAAAAGGAATTACTCATTTAAAGAATAATTTTTTCTTAAAATATGATGCAACAAATTTAAGATTGGTTTTGGTTTTATATGGAGACGTACCGAAAAGTTTCTTATTTTGTTTTAATTGAAAATTCTATCAAAATATAAATAATAATTGTTTATTTTGCATGTGTTTCTTCTATTAACTAAAATGATTCCTAAACTGTTATATATATATACTATTGGTTCTTTTTTACTACATATTTATAATTACAATAAGTAAAATTAGTATTTTCATTACTTCTTTCAAGAACAAAAAACATTTAAGATAGGTAATCCTTTTCTCTGCGTACCTATATATACGAAAATCACGATAAAAACGAAAAGAGATCCCAGCGATACTCCGCGATAAATCTCGAGCGCTTCATTTGAATAACACATCAAATTCGCAATTACAATAACGACGTAGCGCTCTGCTTGGCTCGCCTCGAAAATTTCACTCGCCGAAATCGACAGTGCACTACGTACTCTCCCACTGCAAAGCAAAACTTTCCTCCGAAATAAATCTAATTTTCTTTCTTCCACCGCTCTCCGCGTCGCTACGTACTAATCACCGCATTGAGTTTGAAATCTCACCGCGAGCGAGCGAATTGACACGAGTAGCTCGCGTCAGTTTCTCCTTCTGCCGCGCTTTTAATGATCGACGGAACGCGGCGGCGCTTCCTCGTAGATTCGCAGGCTCATTGTTTTTCATTGTCAATTATAAAAGCGCGCTCGCGAGCGTCTAATGAAATGGAGAAACACATGCGCGAGAGAGATTTCTTTCGCCTTATTGACACATCCCGAAGTATTTTCTCTCGGTCTGTAATTTCGCGGCTCGCACATCCGCGCCTACGGCTTTTTTTTCTCTCTATTTGTTGCCATTGTTACGGCGAATATGGGACAAAAAATTTCGTGTATATAAAGTATTGTAATCTTAGCCGATTTAGGACGCTCTCGACTAATTTGCCCTAATTGCTTCGAAATTACCTTTGTTTTAAAGAGTCAGGCCTGGGTTAAACCCAAAGAAAGATTTTTTTTACGAGTACAGAAAACTTTTGTGTTTAAAAACAATCATTCTGAAAATGTTTATGCTATCAATACTTAATAATATTTTAAATTTTATCGTTGTAAATCCTCAAAATCGGGATCCTACACGCTAGGCTCTAATTTCTTTTGGCTATGTAACCGCCAATGAATTAAGTATTCTCTTCTTTTATGCCTTTAATTTGTATTTTTTTCTCAAGTTTTTCATAATTAATCTTTTAACCCATTCAACTAATACATAACAAAACACAGAGTGTTCAAAGATCATATACTATATTTCTGAACAAACAACATTCGGCGGGATGCCTGAATTTTAAAAAGTTGTGCCTTACTGCGCATTGATTAAGGGGGCAGGCCTGGGTTAAACCCAAAAAAAGATATTTTTTTACATGTCCAGACAAGTTTTTATGTTTAAAAGCAATCATTCTCAAAATTTTGATCCTACACATCACAATAAATCACTATTTTCAATACCATATTTAATAAAGGAACCTTGTTCCTCATACAACTCTAGGTGACATGATGAACGAAAAATTTTTTTTCACGGATATTCGATTCCTTTAGACCTGTATTACAAAATGAGTGGAGCACTTTTTTTTAATTATTTATATTGTTCTTTTTCGTAGAACCAATCAATTTTTTAAAAAATATTAAAAATATTTTATCAAAAAGTCGATTGGATCTCCGAAAAAAATAATAAAAAAATTTTTAACGGAAAAGTGCTCCGCTCATTTTGTAACACATATCAAAAGGAGTCGAATAACCGTCGAAAAAAATTCGTTTATCATGTCATCTAGAATCGTGTAAGAAACAAAGATCTTTTAATAAATATGTTATTAAAAATAATGATTTATTATGACGTGTACGATCAAGATATTGCAGTTTTACAACGGTAAAATGTAAGATATTATTAAGTGTCGATAGAATACAAATTTTCAGAATGATTGCTTTAAAACATCAAAAGTTTTCTGGATTGATAAAAAAAATCATTTTTTCGGTTTAACCCAGGCCTGCTTCCTTAATTCATATAAAAAAAGATATTATAATTAAAAGTTCAATTTGAAATGTGCTACGAATTTTTAAGATTGTAATATTTTCTTCGGAAAATTCTTGAAATAATCACGCATCCATTGTTTCGGTTGGAAATGTATGGAATGAAAACAAATTGTGTAACGATGATTCGCTACTATTGTTCCATCTATAAGGCGTGACTCTTTCTTATTTTCCTTATAGTATATTAATATTTCTCATGTTTTAAGTAGTCATAATCACCTGTTTTGAAAAACATGCAAGTGTTGGTTGTGTAACAATTAACAATGAGTATTTTCATAAAACTTTCACTGATTTTTAGCGTAAGAACGCACAAATAAAAAGGAGAAAACGGTATTTTTCTCTATGTCACGTTTTAAAAAATATTTAAAATCAAGCCGACATTTCAATTTTTTTACGCTTTAAAACACTCTGTTGTCTGTTGTGCAACTACATTAATAACAAGTATTTTCACAAGACTTTTAACGATTTTTAACGCAAGAACGTACAAAATAGAAAGCTATAATCACTATTTTTTCTTTTTCAACCTTCATAAACAATTGCAATGAAATGAAAATTAAACTTCTTCAATTTCTACCCCTAAATTCTTCAAATTCTTACACATCAGCATACTCATAATTCAATTATCAACGCCCGCAAAGCATTGCAAAACTCCCTCACACATTGTTCCAGGAAAAAGGCGTATATCCACAATTTTTTCCTCAACGGCGCATCAATATCTCTTTATACTCCCATGTACCCTCTCACTCACTCGCACACGCTGCGCACAACTCGCCTCGTCGGAGATTTGAAAGTCCGCGTCGTGGCTGTGCCACTTCGTGCGCGAGATACACAAGCTCGAGCGTATGCTCGAGAATTTCTGGAATGCACGCAAATGACTTACGGTGAACCGCGCGCTCGCGATTGCGTAAATCGCGAGTCGCGTTGTCCCTTTACTCGCTCTCTTTCTTCCTTTTTCTTTCCTTCTTCCTCGATCGCATCGTCCTACGTTTTTTGCATCTCCCTCTGCTCGCGCGCGGTCGTTTACTCCCGAGCGATTCCCATATGAAAATTCATGAGACGAAGAAGAAGAAGAAGAAGAGCGGCTCTAACAATGGGAAAGAGGAGCGCGTAAGAGCGAGGGTAATACAGTTACCGATTGTACCAGTGTATACACACCGCGAGGCTATTTGTCCGTTATTGTTTACGATTCTTATCGCGATTTCGAGTTTTGCCGAGTGGATCCTGCAGAGCGTGGCTTTTTCTTTAATGTTGCGTGAAAATGTGCGTTGGCCGCGCGCGCCGATGTGGATTTTAACTGTCTTGTAAAATATGCGTCGCGAGGCGTTCTTTTGCAAAAAAAAAGGTAATTGTCTCTCGTTTTACTGCGCTGCGCGCGCGGGTAATTGCAATAACGTTGAATGCTTTGATAAATAATAGGCAGCGTTTTATAACGTCAGCTTTTTCTCTGTTTTTTACGATTGAAAAAAAAGTGGACGGTCGTTGTATTTTTATGTCGCCGAGGAATGTTCTGTATAGCGTCGCATTAGCGTTTCATTTATGTACAGTTGTCCCCCGTGTCCATGTCGCGAGCGAAATGCTTGTGTTTAAAAAAGAATAAAGATAAAGTATAATAAGGAACTTGCATTTCTTTCATAGTATTTTTAATTGATAGGTATAGTTAACTAAAATCAATATTTATTTAACATTTAAGTCATGGAATGTTAATATTAAGTAAAACCTGGACTTATATCTCTATATCTAGATAAATATAAACTTTTCTATTTTCATAAATTTTGTTGTCTCTCAGTTTTAACTGGTTCCCTAAATTTTCGCAAGCTAAATCTGAATGTCCTTGTCCTATATAAAGATTTTTTTAATACACACATACTTCTTACTACGATCCAAATCTAGATAAACTTAATTAGACAGTCTTTCCCATGACATACCTACGGCAGTAACGGCGCACTCTAAAAGAATCCACCTCTAAAGCCACCAATATCTCCGCGTCGCATCGAAACAAAGCCTCCGCAAAAAACACCCAACCACACATTAACCACGCAAAATCCATACACACACTCGGGGGCCCATCATCCGTAGAAAGTACACGGAGAGAATTTTCTAATAAAAATTATGACAAAATTCGCAGTAAAAATTACCGTGAATGACTATAAAGCTGGGACACTCTAACTTTTCGGCAGTTTTTATTGATATTTACGATAAATTTTACCGTACTGAAGGGTAAATATTGCCTGCCGCAGAGTAAAAGTTCCCTGTACGAATCTTCGAGAAAACCAAAATTTGTGGTAAAATTTGTATGAAAAATGTTTTAAAAATCTGGATTTTCTTCCAATTGTTGTAGCAGTATCATTAATACTTAAATAAGTACATTATACACATTTATATTTGAGTTAACCTACAATGTGTACACGCTCAGTTGTTTCCTTTATCAGCTGTCTTCTTTTTCTCAAATCAGGCAAATTTTACCATTCAGTGCGGTAAAATTTATAGTCTGTGCAGTAAAATTTGTAGTCAATGAGGTAAAGTTTTTAGTAAAATATCAGTAAAAAGTGCCAGAAAGTAGGACTGTCCCAGCTTTATAGTTATTTACGGTAATTTTTATCCTGAATTTCGTTATAATTTTTATTAGAAAATTCTCTCTGTGTAGCTGAACATCTCCCCTGCGCTCACGAGATACACACGCCTAGATAAGCCTCGCGGATTTCGAGATCGAAAAGACTCGGTGTATACCTACCCACAGCGCGCAAAAAACGTAGGAACACACGCACACACAGGCGCGGTCTATCGCCCCGCCACCGTCGCAGAATCCGAAACTCTCAACATCCGAGCCGGCGTTTCCTCTCTTTCTTTCAAGAGTGCGCGAGTGCATCCGCGTGCGGGCAAAGCCGGCCGGAAGGGAAACCGCAGATCGCGAAGCATTGACCGATTTACCAGCCGAGGAAACCGGAGAGCAGCCGCGAGTCTGCGTGCGATGCAAGTGCATGGTGTGGGGATGTATATTGTGCACCGTGTGGGATTACGAGTTCACGTGTGGATTGGAGGGTATGCACGGTGGTGTGTGCCTCGTTGATTCGAGTCGAGAGGGAAAAGGAATTTGTTTGTACTATGAAGATCTGGTGGAATATTGCGAGTATTATAAATATAGATTTTATCTGAAATGATCGGTAATTTTATATTAATTCTTAACGCCGTGTCGTAGATACAGAACAAGAATATCGCAATTTAAACATTTTTTAAGTTGCTTTTTTGGATACAAAATAGCTTACACGGAAAGTAAAGTCCTTTATGAGCTTCGAAAATTAGTTTAAAATAGTTGAAAATTATAATGCAATAATAACATTCAAGTAATACTAATTTATTTTATGAAAATTTTTACTAAAAACATAGAGTTTTGAGTTGTTATAGTGCGATATGTAGCATATCGATCAGCAAAACATTTGGGTTTGGTAGATTGTTGTCTAAAAAAGATTATATTTCTCAATTCCTCAAATAAATTTATATAATAAGTTATTGCTGAAAATAAAATATTTTTGAAATTTGCTACGGATTATTATAGAGATAAGCTCTCGAATGAGTTTGAATTAGTGTCCTAAATGTTTTGAATTTATTGAGCTTTCGTCAAAAGGAATGTGTAATATTATTGAATTATAGAGATAGATAAGCTCTTGAATGACTTCAAATTATTCTCCTAAGTATATTATATTTGAATTATTGAGCTTTTGTCAGAAGGAATGTGCAATATCTTCGAATTATGGAGATTTTCAAATAAACGAGTAGACGTTCGAATTATCGAGTTTCCATTGTAGGTATATATATGAGAATTTTATGTGCGTCTTGATGGCGGAGAAAAAACAAATTTTATATGCGGGTGCCGATATTAAAATGTGATTGAGGAGTTACTTTTGCAGTATAGAATTATAGATATACATTCATTTTTATGATCTTACGAGTAGAAAAGTCTTTTATCGTAGAAGTGTATGTACTAAAGTTGTGGTTATGATCGTCTATTCGAATGAGGTAAAAGTTTTCGTTTTGTACAATAGAAAGTTCACTCGCCTGTAATATGTAAGAGGATTTTAGTTTGCGTTTTTTATACATGAAGGTCACGGCAAGTTTCCAGTCCATTGTTATAAAGAAGTGCTAACTGTTAGTTTAATAGTCTCCACGCTCTTTCATGAATAAATAACATATTATTTATGTAAAAATAATCTTTGTTGTAGATGAAGAGTATAAGAGTAATGAGAGATATATGAGTGAACGTAAACTGACTTTTCTTTTTGAAATTCTGCTTTTACGGCCTTGTAATATATGAATTTAAATTTGAAACGTGATTGAAAGTAACTTTCGCAATGCTCAAGTCAAACCGATGCGAAATCTCGAGAGTCAGATTTTTTATATTTCGCGTGTAAGAAAAAAACCTATTATAACCCGAAGAAAAAATTGACTTAACTACTACGAGTAGTTTATTGAAAAAAATCCTCTACAGTATACATAAAAATACTTTATCAGCTCAATTAGACCTAAAACGCGCTAATGTTAACAATTAACGCAGCGCACAATCGCCATCATTAACCACGAAAAGCCGTGTACTTCGCAGGAAAATAACACGATCCCTGGACGCCTCGTACAACGTGAAATCACGAGGCACAACCACGACGATTAATCCTAATGATGCGTCGCCGCCGATGCGTTTCGTCGATTATGATCATCCGCCAGAGGTCTATAATCGCTTTCCGAACGCGAGTTTGCGTCATCGACGTGAGCGCTGCCTTTTATATATAGAAAGAAAGAAAGAGCAGCGGCATTGACCCAGAAACTTTCGAGAGAGTTGGTCCGCTCGCGGGGCAATTAACGCCGAAAGATCGGTATATATATCGATCGGATGTGTATCTATGATTAATTGGCGAAAAAGGCCTTGGATCTTTTTCTATTTCTCTGGTTTGTTATGGAGGAATTATTCGAGATGCCTGCGGGTGATTAGCGAAGAAGTTTGCAATTCTTTTCATCTCGTTACCGGGATGTTTGTGTGACCTAAAAATAGTCGTCAGTCGCATTGTTTTCTCGCGTTGTTAGAGTGGATTTATGATTAGTTCCGGACGCGGAGGAAAAGTCATTCAAATTGATTGTTTATTATTATGGGCGAATAAAAGTATGCAATTATTCGAGTTCATGGTATTCTTTGATTCGTTTTATTTTCTGCTGGATTGGATGCAATCATAATTAAATTGATTATTATAATTTTAGGTAAAGAAAGTTCATGGTTAAAACTGGCAGAGCGAATATCTCTTGATATAAGTAATCAATCAAATTCTATTAGTGTCAATATTTGCAGATAAATTAATCTTATTCGCATTTAGTCACTTACAAAAATATTACATACGGAATAATCTTGACGATTGGTTTTCACTGCACGTCAACACCTGTCAAGATATAATCAACTGTCTGCCAAAAATAAAGCCTCACTTTCAAATGTTTCTATGATTTCACATTTCACTTGAAAATAGACACTTCCGGAAAAATCTTTCGCATATGCATCAAATGCATTTGCATTTACATATTTGATAAGCAAAAAAATATCTTATCATGCATTGAAGTTATATTAGAAGATACTTTCAACTCTCTAAATTTCTCGTAGTGAAAATTTTGTAAAAATGGTTGTAATCACTCAAATTTACATTTTAATTCTGATAAGAACAGAATTATCCTACCAATGTATAAAACACACACAAAACTTTGATTTCTAATACTTATGCTTTGCAGAAACTCAAATCGGGTGTCTATAAAAAATTAACAGATGAAATTCGCTGAGAGTTCCAGGTCTTTCCAAATAATTTTATGAAATTTTAAAGGTGTTTTCTACATATTTTATAGATTTGTACTTTGAATAATGCTGCTATATATAATGAATGTGATTAATTGTATTTTTAAATAATCGTTATCGCAATTCATAATGTGTACCTATATTTTTATAAGCTACAACATTAAGGGAACCACTTAATTTCCTTTTTGTAAAAGGCTCAACCACCCTGCGGTTTATTTATTTTTGTATACTTAATTCGAATCGTATATGATTCAGCAACTAATTGACATATAAATTACCTATATCTCTATTATTAAAGACTACTTGTCTTCCATTAGAGAAACTAGAAAAGTTGACAGAAAGATTGTTCTTAATGTTATACTGAAATGCGCAAACCAAAATCAAAAATTTTACCTCGAGTCCGATAAAACCAAAGGATAGTTAATCATTAAATTTTCGAGAATACGGAAGAAAAAAAGATAGAAAGTGTTGAAAGAAAAATAAGTTAAGAAAAATCTCCTCACAACTCCAGAACTTCCACATTGTCCTACGCAGCAAACACCTTCTCATATCTATCACTACACTCACTTGCACCCCAACCAAAAAAATCCTTCCTCTACCATCCTCCACCATCCACATCCATCCTCGCGTCCAGCCGCGTACATAGCCATAAGCAAGCGCAGCCGGTGCAGGAACTAAATTCCACGTTATTTCCGCGGATAATTTCACGCTGCGCGACTTGGAGCTTCATGGGAACGGAGAGACGAGCGAGGCGAGCGCGCGGGAAAAAGTGTCGCAGCTCGCAGCGCATCATCGCGCGCACTGCTAGGAGAAAGGGAAGAAAACGGTGGGACGAGGCGCGCGGTGTTGCGAGACGGATTTGGCCTAACGCGGAGCGCGAGGAAGTGACTCTGAGATTTTCAATTAATGCCGTTTCTAATCTGGGAAATGAGAGAGGGACGAGCACGCGGGGTTCTTGTGTTTGGGATCGGTTTTTCAGCAGGTGGGATTGTTTTTTTGTAGGAATTGGGATTGTCTGGTTTTGTGGGCATGAGAAATGTAGGATTGATTGATTTTTTATGGAGGAAGGACAAGTGATTATTGTATGAGAAGGGTTAAAAACAAATTTACGATGTGCTCATTTTCTTCGACCGTTGACATTTTTATTATACCAGAATTTTTTATGTTAAATTTGAATTTTGAGCAGAAAGTAGCGACCGATTAAATGACGTTTACAATGTTTACAGGATGTCGCGAGCTAATTTTAAAATAGGATACGTTTGTTTGTCAAAACAACAAACTTCAAATATATCAAACTAAATTGACTGGTCACTTTACACTTACATTTTTTTACGCATATATTGTTTCACAAAGTAAGATGCAATTGTTCGTTATTAATTTCTAATAAACAAAATACACTTATCTTTTTATTCATAATAGAAATTAATTCTTCTAATTTCTATACTTGCATTATTAACGTTATGTTAAAATAAGAAATTTTCTAAACAACGAAGTCCTCAAAGTTAACAAAATAATATTTAAAAATATATATACGGTGTAGTATCTGTGTATATCAAACGAATATAAGAAGGACCAGCAGTTAAATGATTTATATTACAACTTGTTAACGCTATGTATCACTTTAAATATATTAAATAGAAAACGTGTTAATGATACAGATATTAATAATCTCAATCCATGTATGTCTGATTCGACTCTTTCTCGAGATCAAATAGCTAGATATTTTTTGGAAGATAAAGTGTAGTATTCTTGTTCTAATACTTGAAGGAATGAGGGCTTTTATAAATGCAGTGAAAGTAGAATTAATTAATAAATAAAGCAAGGTTAATTCTATGTATATAGGCAGTATATTACTATCTATTCTTAAATTTGTATACAGCTTTCACTTTAAAATCCGACGATATAATGAAGTAATAAAACAAATATAGTTGTTTGCGTGAATAGCCTGGATAAATTAATATAGCCAGCAGCGTAAACCGATATTACATTTTTTAGATGATCGAGTTCAGTATATTATTGAAAATACATTCATTACGTACATAGTTTGCAGATGATTGATAGAATGACTTTCTATTAAAATTGTTAAGTCGAAAAATAAATGAATTTTATGTTATTAGTTACGTAAATGGCATATTCATCAACAATAAACTACACATCACAAATGACTTTTATACACTTTTTATAAACGTCTAACTGTTCACAGTTATTCCGTAAATAGACTATGAAGCGTGGAACCAATTTTTTATGCTGATTCGAAAAATCCAACCTTACAAGACTTTTTAAGCTAAAAATGCAAAGCGAAAACACGTAGCCTACAGAGTTCAGAAACGTTTTCACGCACCACATAAATGTGTAATTGAAATAACGTGAGTTCGAAACGGAATTCCCTCAACAAGATATACGAAGAAAAAAAAATACACGAATGTTCCTCTCGATCGCACGAACTCTTGCGCAGCGTCAGCAGCAGCTTCGTACACCTTCCCGCGCTTCCTGAATTATTTATCGATCCTCGCGATCGACAGGCAGTACAGCGCAGTACATTACATTGCCGATGCATATATAGATCCCTTTCACTCGCCGCCAGATTAAATCGCGTATATTAAGCTGATTATCGTACAAAATGACTTTCTTAAGAATCTCCTCGCGGGCTTTAATCGAGCGTTAATATAAAAGTATCAGCGCTGTATGATTAAAAATTAAGCAACGATTTATCATTTTTGGAGTTGAGGTATTTATTCTTTGAGTGTCATTTTTATAAGATAATTTGTCTACTATTAATAAACAAATAAGAGAATGTGATACAGTATTGTTACGTCTCAGCTATATCTTTTGATTGCGTGGATAAAAATCCAACTTTTACATAGAAATCTGTTGTAATAAACTATTTCTAAGCAGAAAATTCATTCTATACAAATTTAATTATTAGAATTAAAATTTTGACTTTTTAGAAAGTGTTGTTCTGTACCGACTCTCATATCGTTATTAGTAAAAAAGAGTCTATACGCTTAAAAATAATATATTTAAAAGCTGTACAAATAATATTTTTATTAAGAATATTCACTTTAATGCCTATTACATATAAAATAATCAGTATTCACTTAGCTTGTATTACCTTCGAGAAATAACTTGATATCGGAAATATCGGTTTAAAGCTCATTCTTCCGAAAACTTTTTCAATTTAAATCTACGATTTCAGTGCTCAATGAATATTTACGTCTGCACGTAAAGTGTTTCCATTTATCAGTATAAGATTCTAAAAGTCCTAATGTTCAGCACTGTACAGCTCTACCTAATCCTAAATAAACTACATACAAATCAATCACACCCCATTATACCACACATTTTAAACTTCCCACCCTTATGTAAAATATAAAATACACTCGAACGTTGAATGTTTACACCCAAGTCGAGTGTCACTTCGATGCACCTCTCAAACTTCTATCTTGCACGCCGAATCGAGCCGTTCAATCGAGCCTCAAATTTTCACGTTACAGCGGCGAGCAGCTTGGTCAACGCGAAGCCGACGACGGGCGCCACGTGTCTCACGCGCAGCCAGAGCGAGCGCTCGACGACTCGGCCGGAAATGTCGGCGGCCGACGTCAGCTTCGTCGACACGATGAGGCTGAGCCTGTGTCGGCGCGCCAAGGACGAGGACGCGGCAGCTGCGGCGGCGGCGGCGGCAACAGCTGCCGCCGGGCCCGAGGAGGTCAGACGGAGGATGAGCTTCGAGGAGGCGCGGAGGAGGGTGGCGATGAAGGTACGCGCGCACTTTTATATTTCTGCCAGTTTCTATTAACCCATTTCTTCCCAAGGGGTGGGGATAAATGTGCTGAAAGATCATTTTTCAGACGAATAATGCCGAATTTATTATACCGAAGGGTACATTTGCCGAATGGTGAAATGTGCCAATGGGTAAAGTAATCGATTAACAAAAGTGCCGAAAAAAAAGGTTCCGACGGGCAAAAATACCGATGGATAAAAATGCCGAAAATTAAAAATGCTGAAATGTTGAATAGCGACGAGTAAAAACTAATAATATCGAATATTGAAAAGAAACGACCTGACAACAATTAATACATTATTATAATACAGGCATATTCTAATGAAAGTATTCTTTTGTCCAAATTTTCGATTTCGGCATTTTTAACTTTCGGCATTTTTTTTTTCAGAATTCTTGGTTTCTGCATTTTTAACTTTCGGCATATTTATCCATTGGTATTGATTTTTTCGGCAATTTCAACCGTTCGGTAAATTTATTCTTCTGCAAATTTATCTTTCAGTATATTTCACCCCACTCCTTCACAAGCGGCCATTTTATAGTCGATTGGTTTTTTGCCTCAAACCGCCATTTTGAAATTTACTAACGGAAATTTCAAAACTCTGACTTCAGAATCGGAAAGAGCGAACAATTTTACTTCAGAAAAGTGCTATTGGTTATTATTACTTTTTTTTTCAACAATTTTTTAGGCAAAAAACCAATCGACTATAAAATGGCCGCTTGGGAAGAAATGGGTTAGCGGGGTTTTATTATATGTTTTATTTTATATTTTTGTTTTATTTTTGTTTTATTTTTATTAAACAAAGTTTATTGACTCGCTTGAATACAAAGTAGTATAGGAATTTATATATACAATAACTGTATTACAATGTGTATCCGATCATAATTTTAGATATTGTATGTATGTGTGTACTGATAAATGTTAAGTTTGTACACATATAAAGTCTCTATCAACTGTTGCTTCTTATATAAAATTGATATAATTCATTGTAAGAAACACTTTTACAGCTACAAGATTCATCGATCTCTAGATAATAGTTTATTGAATAATGTAAGTCATCTACTAAAATTTAAATTGTACCCTAGAAAAAATGGCATTGTCTAAGTCTAATGCAAATTCCAATAATGTACCGAAACTTACAAATATAGAAATGAGAAATCTCATTGATTATAAATTCCATTTAAACTTACTGTGGTTCATTTTGTTCAGTTACGTATCTTCTGCAACCTTTAGAATAGCGTATAATAAATTAATATTTATTTCATATTAGCTCTTCGGTGCATTTAAACTAAAAATGATCAGTATAACAAAAAAATAAGAAATATTAAGAAAGTGCATTTTAGTCAATTGTTTGAATACAATTTTGTTGTTTACGTAGTTTAACACTTCATTTTGTAATTTATTATTTTGAATACAAGATATATCTTTCCATGTCTGAAATAACTGCAAGATATATTATACGAAAGCTGTACCAATATTTTGATGGCCATCTAGTGTTTTAATGATTTCTATTGTAATACTATTTTATTACCGATATAATATATTGATATGACAATGTAAGCGAGCTAAATTAATTTTATATAAAAGACTAAAAAGATTAAAAATGAATCTTGTTCAAGCATTACTTGTATATACATATATTTGACATATGGGAGTCAAATAAAAGAGGTAAAGTTGAGAATAGAATTTACTATAGAGTAAAAAATACATATATTTAATAGTAATCATATTTTAGATTATGATAATAAGTAATATGAAATGTAATTTATTCAAAATTGATCTAATTTTGTATTGTACAATTGACCGAATACGATACTTTTATTGAAAATTGGAGTATTTGTTAAAAAAGCACATTTTATTTAACGTTCAAATAATGAAATACCAATTTATCGTTTTTAAAGCGTGAATCGAAGATGATCGAGTCGAGGGTAATGAGCGCGCGCATAGAAGAGGAGAACGAGAGCCGCGAAGTGAAGGAGGAGGAGACGGCAAAAGAGAGCGAAAAGAAGATAATGGAAGAGACGCCAGCGGCGATAAGGCCGAGCAGCGACGAGGAGCAGTTCAGGAGGATGCGACCGACCAGCTGGTCGCCGCCACCTGTCGAGGCTGCAAAAAGTAGCCCGCAACAGCACAACATCTGCAAGATAACCGTGACCCCGAGTTCGGCGCCGGCGTCTCTCATGGTTCACAGGCTGCAGGTCAGTCTTATATCATTTATTACCCTCTATTTTATAATACATTGTATTATAAAATATATTAATTGTATCATCTCTAACTTGATAATACCGTTTTCCTTCAGAAAATCACTCTAATTCTAACTCAGGGAACTATTTCTAAGAAAAACTCTTTAATTCGAGTTTAATATACCCTCTCGAGTGCTGTTTACATTAATTACGATAACAATATGTAGCTATGTATGTTAAGTTATCAGATGATTTGACATTACAGAAAATGTCAGTCAATTAGATTCAGACGATTTTTTGAAAAGTATGTTTCAATTTATCATTAAATTAAATGAATTTATAATTAAATGTAATTCCCCATGTTCATATGTCCACGACTAGAACTCTAAATATGTACTATAAAGTTTCTTCATCTCAAAGAATCTCTAACTCAAAAAATTGTTTGTGTCCCTAGAGATTCGAGTTAGAAAGTTTCTACTGTAATAAATAAGTTGCTTTTATTCATCTAACACTTCGAATTTCATGTATTTTCATAAGGTCGGTTCGAGCGCGCCGTTGAAGGGATCGCGCGGTACATCGATCATCATCAACGGCGACCAGCAGGCGACGAGAAGCCCAACCGAGAGTACCTCGGACTCGGATAACAAGGTGACCATCAGCGTGGGCGGCGAGAACAGCGTCTGCAACCCGACGGTCATCTCCGTGAACAGCAACACGCCCGATAGTCCACCGATTCTTAACCAGACCTCGAGCGATCAGAAGCGAACCCTAGTTATCCTGGACAACTACCGGTCCAACATAGTCATTGGTGGAGAACGACAAGAACAACAACAGCAGCAGCAACAACAACAACAACAATTACCTGCACCCCAGCAGGATATGAATGCGAATGAGACAACGAAGCCCCAGAGCAAACCAATCGAGATCAAGCCTAGCTTAAAATTCAAGGAAGCCGAGGAATCACCAGAATGTTCACCCAGATGGAAGCAGATAGTCGATGCACCGAAATCCTCGGAGACCTCCAAGGAGGAGATGATATCGAAGCTGTTGGAAGACTCGCTGCGCAAGGCTCGAGAGAACGGAGAGATCCTGGACGAGAGTAGCGGCGAGGCTATTTTGAAGATTCTGAAGCAGAGTTTGCTCAAAAGTTCCGAGCCCGAGCCTGGATACTTCAGGCCGTCCTGTAGTTTGAATTCGAGTGCGTTGGATGGTGAATTGATCGCGACGAACATGTTATTTGAGGAGAACGCGTACGAGGTGATTAAGGAGCCGATCTACGAGGAGATTCCGGATGAACCGCCGCCTCTGCCGCTAAGCCCACCGCCCACGGAGGATTACCTGAAGGGTAGGATCTTCTTTGGCGATGAGTATAGAGGTGAGTTCGAATTTGGTTCTAATGATATTTTAAATATTAAGGGATAGTGCATCCCAAATCAACTTCATTTACATGGACACCTGACAACATTGGCCCGTCGTTGAAAATAATCGGCTCGAGACAGAGTTGAAAATTTAATTTAAATGTATTATCAAATGATTTAATTGTATTTTAGTTTAATTCGTCTAAAAACGAGAAGCTGGATTCCAGACTAATTCCAGATCGATTACCTGGTATATTTACAGCCAGATCGGAATATATTTCCAGGTCAATTTCGTGCTGGAAATCCAGGTCATTTTTCAAGCTAGATTTCTCAATAGATGTCCTGTCTATCGATAATCTCACCTGAATTCCACCTAAATCTTTTTGGATTTTATCTAGATCTACCTGGATTCCAGCTAGATATGCCTGAATTCCACCTAGATCTATCTTAATTTTACCTAGATATACCTGGATTCCAGCTATACATACCCGGATTCCAATTATATATATCTAGATTCAACCTAGATCTAACTGGATTCCACTTATATCTACTTGAACTCCACCTAACTTTTTCCTAGATCTACCTGGAATCCTTGATCCAGCTGCGATCCAGATGTCATTTTCAATAGGGCTATAAAACCGCTTTTCAACGCATAATTGTTTACCATAAAAGTGTTACATAAAAAATGATTTTTTAAAAGAATCTTGAATTTCCATCTGAAAATCGCTTGAAAAGCCCAGTAAAATCCAACTTGAAACCCATTTTGATCTGACTAGAAATCTATTTAGAAATCCATCCGAAACTAGCCTGGAAACCATCTGGAAATCTAGCTGGACATCCAATGGATTCCATGTGGGATTTTTTCGTATAAAATATTGTTCTCAGAAGTAAGAATATTAATTAAAGCTATCCTATTATCTTTTCCAGACTTGAACAGCGGACTCGTGACACCCCTCGATACCTACTACAAGCCTCTGACCAGCTCCTCCGCACAGTACCTCGAGTGCGCCTACCTCTCCAAAAGCCCGGACGAACCCTTCAAGAAGACCTCCGTGTCCTCCATGACCGAGCACAAGGACAACCTGTCCAGCAAGTTCGAGCTGCTGAACTTCATCATGGACTCGAAAGAACGCACGCGAGCCGGCAACGTGGCGCTCGACCAGGAGGAGGAGGCCGACGAGGAGGAGGAGGAAGAGGAGGAGGAAGAGGAAGAGGAGGAAGATCCCGAGCGAGATCTCGAGGCGCTGTACGAGCAGAAGGAGACAAGCCTGGGAGACCTGAGCTCCAAGAGCTCGCAGATCTCGAACGTGTCCGACAGCAGCGAGGAGTGCAACATCATCCTCACCAACTCGCCGGAAGCGCTCAAGGTAAGGATACGATCCTTTCTCAATCCGCTCACCTGAGTCTGTAATTATTGGAGGGGTATTAATGGAGATTGAAATGCCGTGAGAGTGTACGCGTCCGCGCGTATGCCGAGGCGCAAAAGTAGACTTTCGCGGATCGGGAGTCATGAGCGAGTTATTAATTGAGGGATTGAGGTAGAAATAGGGATGTAGTTCCAGTATTATGCCATAAAGTTCGAGTTATACCATAAGTAGCACGGTATCGGGATCTTACGTTGAAGGAGTATTAAATTACTTTATCTTGTCTGTTATTAATCATATATAAAATATCCTGGTGGGAAGGAAGCCGTTTTATACTTTCTCGGAATAATTTATTTGTAAGAAACTAAAATATTAGTAATTTTGTAATAATCCTAGTGAACAAAGTTTGTTTGTTAAACATTGCTAATCTTGAATATTTGTAGAATATAATAATCTTTATGAACTAAATTATTGAAAGCCACAGAATCTTATAAACGAAGAATTTACATGAAGAAATTAAAAATTAATGCGAGTTTCAAATTTATGTTGAATATATAAAAATTTAAATTATAAAATATGTGCGTGATGCTCTGAACCGACGATTAGAATCAATAAGTCTCGAAAGGTATGATGCCTATTGTAAAAATGATAAATAAAAGGAAGGAAAAATTAGTTTTAATTAGCGGTGCGCATAAGCAGTTATAAATAATATTCCCATGACTACATTATCTATGGAAAGGCCAGTTGTTTCAATATAGCTTCATAAACCATAACCACGGGACTTATAGCAAATTACAAAAACTTTTCATATAACCCAAGTCTTATAATATTATGAAAACGACTCTAGTGTTGGTTGCATATACATATCGCGTATTAAAATTTGAAGAATCTATTAGTCTCCATAAACAAAAATCACTAACTTAGGCAAAATTTAACAATGGCAAGCAAATAATATTATTCTTTCGGTATTTTTGACAAAGTTTAGTAAAAAAAAAGTTTTTAGTAAAATTTAATAAAATTCATCAAAGATAAGTAAAATTTACGAAACATCCGCAGTGCTACGTAAAATTTCAATAATCTTTGCATAGTTAAAGAAAAAAACGCAAATTCAAATTCAAATTAGCAAAGTTCAACAAAGTATATCGAACAAACAACACCCACTAGCGAATGCTTCTCAAATTAGCATCTTTCAATACAAAGTCCAGTTTCCACCAAGTCACTGAAAAATCTCTATTCCGTCCACTCCAGACTCGCACGGTGGACATCGAGCGCACGGACAGCGGCGTCGGCTCTGAGAGCAGCCAGGCGAGCAGCGGCCGCGGCGGCGGCATCGGCAGGCGCTGGCGCGCCGGCAACCTCAACTCCACCGCCGCCTCCACCGTCCACAATCACAATCACACCGCCATCACCGCCAACAACGGCAAAAACAACGGCAATCTGAGCGGCGCCGGCGTCAAGAACAGTGCCATAGCGACGACGACGACGGCGGCGGCGGCGACGGCGACGGCGACGGCGACGGCGACGAGTGTGTCCCAGCCGGCGGCAGCCCACGGAAAGCAGGACGCCAAGCACTGCGAGGACTGCGAGCAGCGCATCGAGCCGCTCATCATCGACAGGTGATTAATTACTGGCCATTGTTTTGGTTGGGTTTGCTTTCTTTTTCTCTTTTGCTTTGTTTTGCTTAGAGTGCGGTTGCGCTAGGTGGACTTCCAAGTGGTGGGGGCTTTTGTCGGCGAAGCTGGGAGAGAACAATGGGTTATGATAATGAATGGCCGAGTCGTAAAGTTGAGGGGGATTTTCGCGTTTGAAGGCGCTTTGGAAGTGTGGCTAATTAGCTGCGCTGTTTTGGAAAATTGATTTTCGTTTGAGGGAAGTTAGAAGTTGTTGATTTATGGCTTTTATTGGTGTTACCTTATTAACCCGTTGACTGTATCTGTTTTTCCTTTCATTTTTGGACTGTTTCATGTTTTATGATCTTGGAAAATAAGTTTTTAGATCGATTCCAATTTTTGTAAGATTTTATTGTTTCACATTTACCTTGATATTACAATAATCATTAAAAATTATCTGTCCCATTATACAATGGACAAGACAGTCATTCGGTTAATCGTATTTTCTTCAATGGTGTATTGGGGTATAAATGAATTGAGGATTTCGACACGTGTACCATTAACTTCTCATGGAAATGTAACTCTAAAAATACATTTACATGTCTCTTGAAATACGACGAACTAGAAGACTAGGCAAGCGTGCTTTATAATATATGAATTTAGATTTTTTCCAGCGTTAGATTGAAAACGGGGCATTAACTGCGAAATGTAACAGACTACACTTCTGCAAGTGCGCACTCCTCATTTCCAACATATTTATGTCAATGTTTAATTTAATGCAGCCATGCATCAGACTCTCAGCGGAATAAGCAGAAACATCGCTTTTTCCCACTCGGCGAATCCTCCTTATCCGACTTGTCGTACGTCAGTTTCATTATCGGCGCATAAATTAGAAAATCCATCAAACTCGTTCTCTCTCTCACTCTCTCTCTCACACACGAACGTCCTTCGCGCTTATTTATACTTAGCCATCCTTATAAATTGAATGTTGCGAGCGACAAAACGATCGTTACATATAACCGCGCGATTTTTCGCGTCTATAATCGTTTCTATATACGCGATGTATATAGCAGACGCTGCGCAGACGCGCGTGCGCAAGAGAGAGAGAAATCGCTTCTGTTGGGTTGTTGTTGTTGTCGTTGCCCAACCTCTAATCTGACATCGCGGAGTCGATGATTATCGAGCGCTAAGTAACCGCAAATTAAGGGTACTTTATATCCCGCGAGCGAGTCGGTGAGTCTGATTTTCCTTTTGCGCTCGGGAGAGAGCCTGCTGAGGCTGTATGCAAATGAGGTTGCGAGAGACAAGGAGACCTGTGACATAGTCTTTTTGACAAAAAATAATGAGAGGTATTAGATTTGTTACATCATACATTATAATAATGAAAGAAATTGCTTCCAGCTATTTAATGCTGTGCTTTTTTATAATAATAAGTCAATGCAATCTTAATTAATTACATCAACTCATATATTTTATTTATAATTTATATCGAACGTTCAAAACTAGAACAGAATAATGCACCACAGAATAAGACTATGACAAATTTCAACATTAAATGTTTTTATAAATCCAAGAAAGAAATGTAAATTTATCATGCAATGAAACTTGAATTTCATTATTGTATTATCTTTTTTAAACCTTTTATAACCAATTTCAAAAGTTTATCAAGGGCTTTTATTTTCGTATGAGCTATATTATGCATACAAATTAAGCTAATAAATTTTTTTAAATGTCATAGTCTTATTCTAGAGGTGAGATAAGCGCATTTATGCATTAATCAAATTTTACTTATTTGTCTGCATAAAAATGAACTTGTTCTGTTCTGATTATCAATTATCCATATAGCATATTAATGATGAATAAAATCAAACAACTTATGAAAAAATGATTATTTTAATTTTAGTATCAAAAAAGTAAATTAAAAGCAACTTTTTCGTATAGAATCTAATCTATTTTTTTTAAGTACGTAACATATTGAGTAAACCAAGATTTAAAATATTGGAATTTCAATCTATGTTATTTTAATACAGCATTCAATGAATTCACGATTATAGTGCTAAAAAGATACTGCTTTAAAAACTTCTTTAAACTAGTTTAATCGAACTTTCAAATTGATAAAACGTGTTTATTTATTGAAAAATTACGAAAATAAATGTTCGTATCCATAGACCTTTCTCTTTCAAAAAGCATTACTTTCTTAAGAAGCGTGATTTAATTCGTAAAATACATTTTCAAGTAGTAACAGACGAGTTGATAACATACAAAACGGTTATATCACACTTTCAAGCATTTCCGACAAGCCAACCAAGAACCAACTACCACTCTCAACCTCCAACCTTTGAAATTCACCTCGAGAATTTTCTCTACTCAACTCCTCGCTAATCTCAACAATCTCGCCCTCCCCTTGGTTTTCACCGCAATCAGCGCGCGTTTCCTCGCTCGCAAGGATCAAAAGGCGCCAAAAGACAGTGGAGCAGCACCGCACCGCCGATTTATCAGACCCCCGTACATGGCCTGCCGCGCTTTTTTCTAATGCAAGTGGAATAAATCGCTGACACACTTCGGGCGCGTTGCCGCTGCACTGCGTGGATTTAGCCGCCGGCCGTTGCGTAACGAACCACTGGAGTTGCTCGGGGGCAATGTGTGTGGAGAAAAAAGGTCGGGGGGAGGCGATCCTGCGAGCGAGGTTTTTATATTTAGGTATCCTGGCTGAATTTCGCGAGTGAGAGACAGTCTGAAGCAGCTACGGATTTTGTGATTTAGGTACTGGGTTTTTGTACGATTAGTGCAATGGTATTTTGGAACTGGGATGAACGGTATTCAGTATGGTGTTTGAATTAAATATACAGTGTAATGCAATTATCGATTTTGAAACTGAAAGATAATAATGCTAAAAGTAATTACTGAATTTAAACTGATGATGAAATTGATTAGGTACTAGGTAGATTAGTTTATTAACAGCAAGTAATCTGCGTAGTAATATTTTAATTGTTTTCAATTAATATTTTGATACGAAATGAAAACGTGTAATCTTAATAGGCTCATGTACGTTTGTATAGCCTCAAGCTAAGTTTTTTTTTTCGAATTTAGCATTTTTGTCCTTTTATGAAAATCGGTATGCTCGGCAACTAATTTTTAATACTGCGATATCAAAAATAAAACCTGATTCATATAACTTCAATAATTACAATTCAATGGATTGCGTTGCAACTAATATTACGATAAAAAAATCTCATTAATCAATTTTATCTACACTAATAGCTACCTCTTACAACCTTACCTTGTATAATTACGCTCACTCATTTTTCAAAACCTCCACTATCAGATCGGTACAACGCAAAACATCGCTTTTCAACCCAGCGACTATTATCTAACCTATCCAGCCTATCCACGAAATCTCTCGCACTTGTAACGCTCCCAACCAAAGCGCACCAGACCCGAAATAAAAACAAAAGAACCCACCACTCGGCATTATCAAAACGGCTCGCGAGCAACCAGCCGAGCGTTGCGCGATTATATTTTCTCCGCCGCGCGTTCGGGGCCGATACCGATCAATCGCTCCGGATAGATCGCGATTATCTCCGGCGATTCTCGTTATAATCCGCGCGCTCGTAAGACACATTTTCCCCTGGATCGCCCGAAGCCGGGGAGCTTTTACGGGCGCGCGTAGAAAGGCTGCGGTGCACACGCGTCCCAGTGCGCTGGATCCGATTTCTGATTCGGTGTAGGCAAAGTGCAGTGCGCGCCGCACGCGACAAGTGCCCAGACGTCCCTCTGGCAATGCACGTGTGTGTATAAGCGTTTCGCAAACTTTCACTCGCTATCAATTCCCAAGAGTACGTGAGTGTGTGTGTGTGTGTGTATCGCGAGGCGAAAGCTGCGCCGCGCGCTGTTATCGCACGCTAATTTCGATTTTTTTCTTCTTCTTCTTCCACGACTTCTTCCTTGGGCGACTTTTTCAGCGGGAGACGGTTTATGTACTCGCTGATCCGAAAACCTCTTTTATTGCCTTTTCCAATTATTCGCGCACGTGAGAGAGACGATCTTTCGAGCGGATCGAACACGGGTAGATCGGCTTTCGTCGCAGTTTTGTTTGTTTATTTATTTAACGATTGGTGATAATGAGGCGTGTCATTCTAATTATTTGAGATTGCTTACTTCTGATTATAGTAGGGATGATAATGTTGTTACAATAAATTATTTTTTTAGTATACGGAAGACTAGGTCTATTGAGATAGTTGTGATAACTGTCTTTGAAAATAATTTTATCTATTAAATCGTGTATGAATTTATTCGAAGGTAACGACAGCGCGAGGCGATTTACTCTTATCTTTTAATAAGAGATACAAAATAAAAATTTAAGAGAAATCATACATTTTTGTTCTAATTGCCTACCGATTATATTGCAGATTTATCACGAAAATCGGGTACAGTTATAATATTTTGTACGTTTTTTTTACTTTATTTCGTTTTGTGTAAAATTTGATTTTGTTAAATTGTCGCAAAGTTATAATACGAAGTTTGTATAAATTATGCTTGAAATTGTGTATAATAATGAGTATTAGGGTAGTAGTAAACGTAATTTCCAAAATTATATCTTTTCACGAATTTGAAAATACCTTTCACTTGAGTATCGCATAACACCCCAATATACTCCAGTAGAAAATCCAGTGTAGTCAGCCTTATCGTCAACCAACCAATAGCCGCTTTTCTATCACATCAAAGTTTTATAAAACACCATGATAAAAGTCTTGTACAAAAGTCAGAAATATTTATTATTATACGTAACTTTCACCTGGAATACACAATCGGCCGCGAGTTTCACATTTATAGCTCGCGCGCGCGGGCGCGCGCAAAACGCAATAGCACACGGCGTTCGCAGCTCAGATAAGTTAAGATATACCCACATCCTCGGCTATAATCCCATAAATTCAGCGCGTCATCCGATATCTTCGCCTACGATCGCGACAATCCCCGCGCGCAGAAAGTCGCTCTCCCAGCTAGCTACTCGCAAAAACTAATGCCACTTCGAAAGACACGAAGGAAAATCCGATCGACCTCGAGGATAGCGCACACTTGTGTCTTGCAAATATCCGATTCTCTATTTTTCTTTGTTTGTGTTTGTGCAGCAGCTGCGTGTACTCGCCGGTGGTGTGCCGGAAGTGCGGCAAGAAGCGGGCCGAGCGCAAGGAGATCATCACGGAGATCGTGGAGACCGAGCAGAAGTACGGACGCGACCTGCAGATCATCCTCGAGGAGTTTCACCGGCCGATGCTCAGGGCCGGACTTTTGACCCAGGAGCAGCTAGCCGCGATCTTTCTCAATGTCGAGGAGCTGCTCGAGCACAATCAGATACTCGCCGAGAAGCTCAAGGATGCCGTCGACATCGCTCAGGTTTTTGCTTGTTATTAATATACGCTTTCGCGATTTTAGAAGGTGATAAAGGCTGCCGTATGACGCGTGTGTTTTCTTATCTTTGCGTGTATTTCTTGGAGAATTTCGTGTTTACTGTTTGTAGTATTGATAATCAGATGGATTTTTTTTTGTTTTGTTCACTTGAGCAAATTGTAATGTGATATATTGGAGGGATATACTGGTAAGATATGGCCAAGAAAGTGAACAGTCTCATAAAACAAGGTCGATAAAACGTGTTTATCCGTAGAATCATCTTTTTGTGTAAGGTTTTAATAAGGTTTAGAAGGTTTTAAGCGTGTTTTAATTAGTAAAATACATTGTTAAGGAGTAAGAGACGAGCTGATGACATATATAAAAAGATATTCATTAGCATTCTTATATTATCTGCGTACATCTTCTTATTCTGCCTATATATAGCCTATACAACAATTTTAAATGTTTTCAGTAGTCTAGCTTTTAGTAATATGTATCAGCCTCTTTATCATAGAAATTTCAATCCATTTTTATGTCTCAAAAATTAAACAAATTGGTAGCAGCTCAAAAGGAGGATGCCCATGGTGGTTCCCAGGAAACATATGATATCAACAACATTGTTTAAAGCTTATTTTCCAATATCTAAAGCTTATTAAACTAATACCTATGGATTTAATTAAAACCATGTATAACGTCTAACCGTACTGGGAAATATCTACTTATATTTCCGAATTTTCACCACGTTTTTCTCAAAATTCCCTGTACATAAGGAGGTCAATCTTTTCTTTAATTCATGTTTTGGTGAGTTCTACACAATGTTATTGGTTTTATACGTTCCCTTCAACGGATAAAATATAATAAACCTGTAGACATTCTCCTTTTGGTTATTGATAATAACCTATCTTTAGAGTTTTAAATTGTAAAAATAGTATGAAATTTTCATTTAGTGAAAGGTATTTTTTGACTCCTCTGATTGTTAACGGATTTTATAAGAATCTCAAAAGATACGGATAAAACCTCACATAGCGCCACGTAAAACTGCTCGCTTCATAGACCCACAATTCTAAAAACATTCCGTATACTCTGACAGCCAAATACTTTGATAAATTAAAAAAAAAGAAATAACTCTTATAACCAAATTACCAGAATATCCCCCAAGTTTTGTTTACCAATCAAACTCATGATTATCACAATTGATCCTAGAAATACATTGAAACATTTATCTTAAAGCAGGAATCTGAAGACGACGATTTGGTAACGGTCGATTTAGGAAAGATCTTCCTCGAGTCCGAGAGGATGCTGCACGCTTTCGAGAGCTACTGCACTCGACAGGGAGGTGCGAGCCTCCTGCTACAGAATCTCGAGAAGGAGAAGGAACTATTGAGGATATTTCTTAAGGTTTCGCAGATGGAGAACACGGTTCTGCGCAGGATGAATCTCAATTCCTTCCTCATGGTATGACGTCCCCTTTTAAAATTCTAAATGAACCGTTAGTGACCACTGTTGTTCTTCTTACGCAAAATTATACTATTTAGAAGCTGCCCATAAATTACGTAAGACTTTTAAAGATCTCTATTAATCTTACGAAAATGTCTTGAGTAGACGAGTGGGTCTAAAATACTTAAAAAAAAAGCCTTTCGTAGTTTATGGACGGCTTCTTAGTAAGAAGAAATAGTATTTAAATTCTACAAACGGCATTGTAAAGACAGCATATAATACTTTAAAATAACAGATATGAATTACTTTTTTAATTTTATTTAATTTCGTTTAAATTTTTTAGTGAGAAAAAATTAAATTTTACATATATATTTATAATATAATTTTTACATAGATTATTTTTACAAATATGTAGAAATCAAAGCTAACGTCACATTCTTTACAATTTTTGTTTAAACGCCCATGTACGAATTTTTTATGTGGAGTTAGATTGATTCAAAGTTCTTCCTATCATTTTTATTTTAATAATTTACAGAAATTGATATGAGCTTATTTTACTTGAGTAACGTGTTAGGTAAAGTGATTGTTTTAGGTATTAGAAAAGTAAATATTATATATAGATAGAAAAATATCAAGTTTTTAATAGAAACAAATATTTTATATCCCATAGTCCCCTTAATGGTTGTCTAAGATTAATGACCAATAAAATAGAATTAATATTGAATGTAATATTGAATTTAATATAGGTTCCAGTGCAGAGGGTCACGAAATATCCGCTTCTTCTGGCGCGTCTCTTGAAAGCGACGCCCTCGGGAAGGCCGGAGATGCAAGAACTGAAGAAAAGACTCAAACAAGCTCAGACTAATATAGAATTACATTTGGAGCACATGAATGCTGTGAGTACAAATTTTTATAAAAATCCTGAATGAAATTGAATATAAATCGAAGATATTTACGATCGTTTGCAAACTTTTCCAACAGGAGGCCAAAGATATCACGTCTACGAAACTCTGGCGACGAATTTCAATCATACAGAACGGCAGAAGATCGACCGGTGAACAAGACATGGTTAATATCAAACTACGAAAGGTGCGTTGCATTTATCATCATTGCTATCAAAGTTTACAATTTAATAAAGGAAACATACATTAAAATATCATTATTAATATTGCAGATGGCTGTGGAAGTACTCGAGTGGGCACACGAGGATTCGAGGTTTGTGTTGGAGGGCCGACTGCTGGTCGCCCAACCGACCGACAACAACTGGAGGCGAGGAAGGACCGTGAAACTCGCTCCCGTTACTGCGATGCTGGTCACCAACGGGAAGGTACAGTTGAAAACTCATTTTGCTATTTTCTTCGATTAACCGTAGGATTCATTCGTTGTTAATTATCGAGTAATCAAACAAAATTTACAGCCGAACAAAGAATTCCTTGATTTCTCCGATGACTCTCTCTTTCCGAGGCAAATTGGCATCAAGGATGCGACTCTACTACTTGTCAAGGAAAAACTAGGACGGTACTCGTTATTAAGAGTGAGTATTTTATTGCGTATAAATTTTGATCTTGTTTCTATTTCGAATGAAACTAACATATTTAATGTATGTTACAGGAACCACTTTATCTTGATAAGTGTATAGTATGCTGTGAGACGGACCTCGAGGATTACTTTGAGATTCAAGAATTATCCTCCAAGGAGACCTTCATTTTTAAGGTAACCATTTGTTTGGCTATTTTGTAAAAAAGTATATGCATTTATATAATTATAATAATAATCATCATCTTTATTGTTGTATTTGTACACTTGACTTATTTTTACATATTACATATTTATTTTTTTGTTTTCCTTGCCTCACATTTGTGAGTGCTTATATTAATTTAGTACAATGCTTGATCGTCGTAAGTGATTATATAACAAATGTAATCAACTTATTTACATAAAAAAAATGCATAATGCAAAATAATATATACTTTATAGTCTATTTGGATTTTGTTATAAAATTATTCATTTTAATTTATTTTTCATTTTTTGATATTTTGTTTGTTTCTTAACTTTTCTCCATATATTAAACCAATCCATCTATGTGTCTTACTTCAAAATCTTTTTATCTTTATATAATTGTTTTATATTTAATGACTGTCTGCTGCATAATTATGGCATCTTCGCACTTTTTCCCTGTAATTTTCATCTCTTAGAGTAAAGCCATAGTCCCAATTACTGACGCCGAGTCTCTATTCGCTAAGACCCCGTTATTTTTCCGTATCAAGTGAAAAATATTCATATATGTAAATTAAATGATAGTTTTTAATGAAAACTTTCATCTAATCCACGTATCCAATATTTTTTCAATTTTAAATAAAATAATACTCGGGTGTCAGTGAATGAGGATAAGGTGTCAGTAATTTAAACACCGACCCTGCTAGTCGAAATTTCTTTCTTTTGCACCTCGCATTTCATTTATTCCATATTTATTTAATCTCCTCAATAACGCAAATCTGACGCAATCGAATTCCGCAGGCTGAGGACGGCGCCAGGACGAAACGCTGGTGTCGGACCCTGCAGGCCCACGCGCAGACGCTGGGCGCCTGGCGACGGCGCCGCGGCGCCCTGCCCAACATCATGATTTGCGGCGTCGCGCGAAACTGACTGCCTGCCTCTCCGCAAGAAAAACGGAAAGAGAGAGTGCGAGAGAGAAAATTATAGTGCGTCGCAGAAACGGGAGTTTCCTACGTAACTGTATCGATGAATTAAGAGGGACGATTTTTCAATGATATATATATACACCTACGACAGAGCCCTCCTCAAGTGGTGGACTGCGTCGTACGCGAGTGATTCCTAATTCTTTGAACGATATGTTATACCTGCGCGTAGCGCGAGAAAAGTGAGAAGACGGAGACTGTACGCTTCGTTACTTCATTGTACTCGGAGAAAAAGTGCACGATGAATTATAACTATTGCTCTGGCGCGATCAATCGTTATGCGTTATATTATACATAGCATGATTATATGATGATTATCTCCCCCTCTCTGTCTTCTATCCCCTTGATTAATAATTTTTTGTTTCAACTTAGAGATACAAATATTTAATTGTGAATTTCTTGTATTTTTCTCGAGACACGATCAGTAGCTGTGATATCGACCCGGTGTATTGGGATTTATATATAATATAAATATATGATATAATATAATTTTTAATCTTCTCTCGCTGCAACTATTATGTGCATTCCATTTACATTGCTCGATGTTAATCATACGAGCGCCAAGACTTTATATGAAGAGTGTAAAATGTAAAACGATGAACGAGTGTACATTGTACCATAGTTCCAGCCATTTGTATATATTATGAATGTGTAAAAAACCGCTACCAAGACTTTGTTGCATATATGGCTTGAGGATGATGTCACTTAGATGACTGTAACGAAGAAAAAACGTTATTTTCCGTTTATAAATAGAGAAAAAGATGAAAAAATGTATCGACGTCCGATGATGGAATTGTAAACATCTTTGAAAGTGGCCTTTTTGTAATGTCAAATTCGTTCTTTAACTATTTATTATAGGCAAACAGCAACGCAAGCTTCTTGGCTCTATATAATATATAAAAAGAAACTCTTAACTACTGCGCTTTCAGTGCACAGACAAATGTTACTTACAATATGTATAATAATAAAATATGATAATATTTAAAATTGTGCATTAATATAATAAGTTTACAATCCTTACTGATTATATCCCTAAATCTTACAATTTTTCGGTAAATATGAATTATGAAAATTACGAGAGACACTGTGAGGAAATATCCCAAATTGCTCAAATATTCAATTTTTGTACTGTATTTTATTATAGTTTATTCGTAAATGAACTAGCTAAATTAGTCACTCAATCGCTTGCGAGCATTCGTGTATTATTTATATTATTTTTTTTAAGCGAGGCAGGCCTGGGTTAAACCCCAAAAAGACTTTTTCTTACGTACATGTTCAGAATCTTGATCCTACACGTCACAATAAATCACTATTTTCAATACCATATTTATTAACGGAACTTTGTTGCTCACTTGATTCTAGGTGACATAATGAATGATAAATTTTTTTTTCGATGTTTATTTGACTCCTATTGACATGTACTACAATAAGTGCAAAGCACTTTTCTATTGAATTTTTGAAAAATTTTTTTTGGAAATCCAGCCAATTTTTTGAAAAATTTTTTTAATATTTTTAACAAAATTGATGGATTTACGAAAACAAAATTTTTAAAAAATAACAAAAAAGTGCTTTATACTTATTGTATTACATGTCAAAAGGAGTCGAATAACCGTGGAAAAAAGAATTTCGATAATAAATATGGAATTGAAAATAGTGACATGTAGGATTAAGATTTTGAGGTTTTACAATGGTAAAATCTAAGATATTATGAAGTATTGATAGCATACAATTTTTCAGAATGATTGATATTAAACATCAAAAGTTTTCTGGACTGATAAAAAGAATCATATTTTCGGTTTAACCCAGGCCTGCTCCCTTAATTAAATATTCACAATGTTGCATTATGGGAGTCTCCCAATGCGTGCCCCCTCCAGTACAGACACCCATGAGTATTGGACTATCGATAGAAGGCAGTAGCTTGCATACTGGATTAAATACATGTGAATGTTATATTAAAGTATCTATATGGTAGATGAGGTGACCCACGTCACACAATACTTGCGAAAAACCAAAAGAAAAGTGCCTAATTATTTAATTTTTTTAATGTGCAAAATAAAAATAGTACATGCTAGCATACTTCCAAAGTATAATTTGAACTTGCTATATGCGGATAATCCATTGTGATTATTGTCAAGCTCTCCTACTATTGCCACATCTATTCTTGAAATATTATACTCATTTTTTATTTACATAAGCGTAAAATAATCCAAGTACACGTATAAAGAAACTCAAAAAATTAAATAATGTATTGCGAATATGAACTTTGCGTTATGTCAATAATTAAATAGGTTAACCTTGTAAGACCGAGAGTATTTTAAAAGCGAGAAAACAGTTTTATTTTGCATTTAGTTATCCTTAGAACTTTGGAATCAATTATTAAAATATCGTTATAAAATGAACAAGAACGTATTTTACGGGAAATTTCGTATAAAAAAAATTAAAAAAAAACGAATTTTTTGAAGATTTGAAATGTGTGTGGTACCAGCGCAGTATTCGCCATAATTTTTTCTTTGTGACTGTTTTAATGAGCGTCATCTTAAATTTATTCGTCGCAAAATTGGTTTAATGATCGACAGTATGGCTCTCGTTTCGGGAGATTGAACTATTTTGTTGTTTATAAGAGCATAATTCGTAGCAAGCAATAAATGCAATTGTATGAATTTAAAAATATATGGAACGAATATAAATTTGTTTTGATAATACTATATTTGAATCAATATTGATATATAAATAAAATAACCTTAAGTGACATAAATTGTCATTCAATAGTACATTATAGATCAAACTTTTACTTATTCGATCATTTTGGTCTTTCAAACTTGCACTCTGTTATAGGAAAGAAATGACAGTTATGCCAGGCTGAATAGATATAAGAGGCAGTGAACGGTTACCGACCACAGTAAGAATAATAAAGGGTATCGAACTATTGTAAGTGAGTCGTTCATGCATAATTTAGGAAGAACTGTCGGGCAAGACTCGTACGCCTGTGTGACGATAATTTTCTTCCTGCAATTTTTTTCGTAGAAGTCACATCCACCTCTTGATATTACATATAAACATTTCTTTGTTTCATTCTTTCTCTGCATTACATTGTGTCTTAGTACAAACTTCACATGATAAACAATTTATTTTATAGACACTAAGCAGAAGCTACGTACTTCTTCTTGGCACAAAGAATTAAACTCAATAATTATTCTTTATTATTGTTCTTATTATTATTACAAATATTATTATTATTCAATAATAATAATTATCATTATTATTAATTTTACAAAAATCTATACTGATATAATAACAGTGTTTTTTATTTAGAATTAAGAAAAATCTAAAAACTTAAACTATGGGTGGGTTTTCCGGTCTCTGGAGGCGGAGCTTCCCTAGTGAATGGGAAACTAAGGGTTGACTATCCCAACCAATGATGTAAGCGTACAATACTTGACGTGGTGAAGCTGCATCCCTTCCTCTGACCTTTTATTGTCTTGTTAAAATGAAATAGGCGGTGCAAACTTCAAGACTATAAACTACAATAATTTATCAAATTACAGTTTAAAGGATTGTTTAGAATATAAAGATTATGAATTGTGTTATTAATGTGTTATTAATTGTGTTATTTATAACGTAATTGAACGCAAATTTAATGTAAATTCATATTTATCGTAAAACCTTATTACAATTGTAAAATATATGTATTATATATGTTATTCCTTCCTTGGTAAGTTTTGTTAGCGCTTCAAACTACGTGTGAATGTCGTTTGTGCATAATTTAGAAAGAACTGTCCGAAAGAACTGTCCGAAGTTTCGTGAGTTATGCACAAAAAAGTACATGGCGATAATTTTCTTTTTGCATTTTTTTTTCGTAGAATTCGCATCTACCTCTTCCTATCTCTTGATTACATATAAACAGTCCTTTGTTCCATTATAGCGCGCTATCTTATAGTTCAACTAGTTATCTTATAGGCGCTAAGAGAAAGCCACGTACTTCTTTCACGTAATTCAACTATGGATGGATTTTCTTGTTTTCTAGAGGAGGAGCCTTCCTAGTGTTGGAAAAGGCAAGGGTTAACTATTCCAACCAATAGTGTATTCGTACGTTACCCAACGCCGACAACCAGCTCAAGCTGCATTACTGCCTCCAACCTATCATTGACTTGTTAGAATAAGATAGGCGGTGCAAACGACGTAGATATTTTTTTGAGAGCGTAAGGTGTATAGCACGCTAATCACTATGCCATTGTGGTCCTTCGTCACTAGGCGTATCCCTTAAGAGTACGCCCTTTTCCTACTTCCTCCGAATGTCTCTCTTCGGCATCGTATTATTCTTTCTCTTGCAAAACTCGTCTGAATACGTGACAGTCCACGCATTCCGCTACGTGGCCTCTTCTTCCTTCTTTCTTCTCGCACAGAAAACAGTGACTATTTTGCGTGCAGTAAGCTTTCTGGTGTCCATCTATTCCGCCATTATAACAGATAATAGAGGTTCCATTCATCTGCTTTATTACAATCGATGCTTAGGTGTCTTAAATTCAGGTACCTATAACCAGAGCTGTGCGGAACAGCCGCGAAATTTATTCGATTCACTTCTAAAATTAAATGAATTTTGATTTTAATCAATTAATTTTACTATGATGCACAGAAAATATCATATTGATCATAAATAAAATTGAATCAAAAAGATTGAATCTGATTCAAAATGTCGATTCATTTGAATCGCGATTCATTTCTCGGAAAGACTGAATCCGATTTATTTTTAGAATAAAATGTCGATTCATTTGAAATGGGATTTGAATCTATTCATTTGTCCGATTCAACTGAATCGAAAATATGAATCGCGATTCTACTTCCTGATTCATGCGTGAATCGAGATTCGAATTTTTCCGATTCAAATGAATCGAGATTTGGAATCGAATATAATGTTCTCGATTCAAATGAGGAGGACCTAAACCATATCATAGCCTTATTTGTGTAAACATGAAGTACCATCTGGATGATTCCAGTGGTTTGGGGCCGTAAACACTATGATAACATGATTTGCGTAAAATTGGCCCTTTATTTGAAAAAAAAAAAATTGAATCCGTCTCAAAATCATAATTCTAGTGAATCTAAAATATGAATCGCGATTCAAAGAGAAATCGCGATCTTAAATCCCGTTTCAAATGAATAGAGAAAATTAATCGAACTCAAATGAATCGGATTCAAAATTTCAACTCAGATGAATCGGAAATGCATCGCAGTCACTCGATTCACAGAAACGCACAGCTCTGTGTATCTCCTGCTCTATAAATAGGAAATATTTTTCTTCTCTTTTACGAATATTGGTTAGCATCTGTCATTTCGTGCTGCAGAAGTCTGAATCAGTAGCTGTTGCATTGCTGAACGCGCCCTAAGATCTGTTATTACTGGTCAAACTCGCTGCACTAAATGTTCTAGAATATAGTGCACCATCCGGTGTCAGTGCAGGTACAACGTGAGATTAGACTCCCCCAAAATCCATAAGACCAGCGCCGGCCTCCATGATTCTCACCTCATGTATAATTCATGTCTCTGCTTGGCACCACTGTGCTCTTAACAAGGCAAATTCCTTGGAATACATTTTTTGTTTTATCACACGTCTGTTCTTGTAGGTTTATAATCGAGGTTTCCACCGCTAGCCTATGTTCTAGACGGTAGCCCTTACTGGCTGCTACCATCCAGACCAGATGGTATCAAGTGTTTTATTTTGCGGTTGTTACTCGTCCTCCTCCTCCTCCTTCAGGACCGGCATAGCAGAGTTAGAATATTATGTTTTATATAATTTATATTATTAAAAAAGACAAAACGTTTAATCATAAATACATATTTTAATTTATGTACTAAAATTAATATTAACCGTGATTAGTTAACTGTATGTAATAAGCTCAGAAATGTATCCCGTTATTGACTTTAAAAATTGAAACTGGGATAGAGGGCTTCGCCCGATTCAATAAATTATATTAAAAATAAAAAGTATTACAAAAAATAATTTTAAAAAAATGTTAAAAACGCTTTCATTTTGCAATACATTAACAGGTATAAAATAATTGAAATATGTTAAATTGCTTACTTTAGTTTTCTGTTATTAAAAAATAAATATAAGAACCTGGGACCCTCATCGAAAATTTTTTAGCTCGATATAGCTTTATGTACATGCTTATTTGTATTTATTTATCCTCTTTGAACAACAAAGATTCTATAGTTGAATACAAATTTTGCTATAATATTCTTTCATTGTAACATACCAGGTATCATATTTGCGAGAGTCCCACGTTTTTATATTTAATTTTTAATACAACAGAAAAGTAAAGTAATCAATTTAACATATCTTAATTATTTTATACCTTTTAATGCCTAGCAAAATGAAAGCGCTTCTTAAAAATTAGGTGTCTTTGTCAGATCCCAATAGAAATAAGAAATAATGAGAACCTTATTTATTAATAATACTATATTAGTAAACATATTAGTGATAAACATTTTATCTGCATAATACTTTCTCAAAGAGAAAGCTTTTTAACAATGAAAATTTTCGGATCAGAGATATTGATAAAGTTCGATATTTTAGAGTATCCACAGTCGGAAAAATATATTTTTAAAAAATGTATGTACACCTGAAGACATTGATTCTTAGCGAAAGTGTTTGAATTTAACCTACAAAGTGTAGATATACCGCATATATAGATATACTTTGTAGTATAAATCCAAGCACATTCACTAAGAAGCAATGTTCTCGAGTGAACATGTGTGTGGGTCTATGTGTGTGAGTGCGTATGTATGCGTGTATGTGTGTGTGCGTATGTGTATTAGAGTGGGCCGAACAAAAAATTTTTTTTATTCGATTCCGATTAGTAATAATCTTTTTCTATATATTGAAAGAAGCCATTTGCTGCAAGGCGGAATTATAAGAATGACTTTTTTATTTAGCGCATTGCCATTGAAAGTTCAGATTTGGCATTTTTCGATTTATATACTAAAATCGGAGATAAAAGTTCGCATGCACAATCAAAACATATAAAAGTCAGTTTTCTTTTCAATATATGTCAAAATTAATCTTAAATTTCTTTTTCAAACTCCAAATACGCTTTCTTATCGTGGTTTGAATTTATATATGATGATTTTTAATTTATTTTTTACTTCTATTTATGCTAAATGTGACGATAATGATGCAATATAACCTATGTACTGACGGCATATTGACGTCAATTATTTTTTTTCATGAACTTGACAATACAATAAACTATTATCCAAATTTTCAGAAAACATTTTCAGTTTAAAAAGAAATTATAATTTTATATATCATTTCAATTTTCTAATTTCTCATATTTTATTATTCTTTGAGGATTTCAAACCGCATTTGGTAATAATTGTTTATTGTTTATTGTTTATGCGAGGTCGAAGTTCAAGTGAACTTTGCAAATGTAATGTATTACCTATACACATTAGACCTGGCCCACTAGTTATGGTGTATCCATTCCGCCCCCTTAGGAGAATTTAGTAAATGAAGTATGCATCATAACTGTCCCTACAGTTTCAAATGGAATCCGAACCATCGGAACCGCGTTAACAAACATATGAAAAAATCAATTCTGAAATTTTCACATGCCCGGGATTTTTTACAATTATATGTTAAACTGTATGTACAATGTCCTTTCTATAAAAAAAAATTTAAATAAAAGAAAATGCAAAAATAAAATTTTCCGTAACAAATTTAAAAAGACTTAAAAAAATTTTAATTGCTTCATTTTTATTCTTACAGGCCAGAACAGATTCGAAAAAATATATATATATTTATTGTTTATTAATAAAATAAATTCTTTTCACAAATTAATTGTATAAATAAATAGTGCACAATATACTCTTAAATAAGAATGCGATAAGATAAGTTAACAAAATTTTTTAAAATAGCAAGTAGTATATATTGATCAAATAAAAATGTTTTTAAATAAAATCACATAGCACAATAATTAATTGAATGAAGGAATGTATCAAATTGAGTAAATTAATCAAATAAAATAAGTTATTGTAATTAAACGTGGATACATTCTATCCTTATGAATGGTACTTGCATTGTACGGTTTAGTATGGCTGGATGTTTTTGCTGTAAAGAATACAGTAAAACTAACCAGCACTTTTTATTCTTGTTGTTAATCCGGACCTGTGAACAGGGAATACCAATTCCCTCTGCAGCATTTGCGGCGTTATAGTGTGTTATTGTGTAAATAATTTCTACTCTGTATCGAATTTAGCAAATGTTATATGTAACTCTGGAATAAATAAAGAAATAAATAAAAACAAATAATATTTTACAACGCCTCTCTCAATTCTTCTAATTTTTCTAATACGAGTTATTATTCTTCTATGGCAGATTGTTTACAGTTGTGTTTTGCTGCTTGCTCGATCATTGGTTCAACTTTTTGTTTATACCTTCTAAATAGTTTTGCAGGAATAGTTGGGATATCCAAGCACGCTAAAACTTTATTTAATTGTGTACAATCGAGGCTACCATGAAAAACACCTGTAATATAATTATAATACATCTTTTAATTTAGTACATATTTTTTTGGTATATAAATAAAATTTATATGCTACACGAGACATATACAGAAGTACATGGATAATAAAGAGATTGCATACCTAATACAGCAGTTGTTGTTACATCATTATGATCTTTTTCTTTGACGAAACGTGTTGCACCATTGTTGACCTCATGTTGATTTCCAGTTCCTACTTCTGTGTATATCATGCTAATTTTACGTTTGACCTGCAGTTTCGAATTCAATCTTACTATTGTTTCTTCCTCGGCAGTTTCTAGAGACAACACGTTATCACAATTGCAATATTTTAAATTTTTCCCAAGTTGTTCCAAATTCACAATACGATTTCCTGGACATGGATGTACAAGCTTTTCGTTTGTAATGAGGTTATGCCACACAGCTTGTTTCTCGGTTAAACGTTCTTTCCGTTTTCTCTTGAACGTCAACTCGGACTTTTAATAAAACGCCCTTTATACCATAATTGATTTTCCATTATACTTTTAATGAAACAATCTCTTCTTTTAGGTAAAACATTAGATTTATATAGGTACTACGTATAACGCACTTTATTTACATTCTTTTACATACATGCAAGTCCGCTGTTCACCGTTAAAAATGCAACGTTAATTGACACATGTATTTGCGTAAGTACTACGCGATTCGACATACCATCTCTTTTACCGTAATTAGTATATATTTTATTGATTTCAATTATTATGAGGGTAACAAAAGATTTAAAAATTAACGATAGAAAAAGGGCATTTGAAGTTCAAAAATGAAATTTAAGATTAATTTTGACATATAAATTGAAAAAAAAACTTTTATATGTTTTGAATGCTCATACGAACTTTTACCCCTGATTTTAATATTAAAATCGAAAAACGCTAAACCTGAAATTTCAATGGCAATACGCTAACTAAAAAAGTCATCCTTAAATTCTGATTTGCAGCAAATAGCTTCTTTTAACATGTAGAAAAAGATTATTGCTACTCGGAATCGAATAAAAAAATATTCTTTTCGCCTCACCCTAGTGTGTATGCGTGGATGTGTGCGTGTGTGCATGCGTGTATATGTGTTTGTGTATGTGTGTGTGTGTGTGTGTGTATGCGTGTGTGTGTATGTTATGTGTATTTGGACATTCCTTTTTTAAAAAAATACGCAACTTTTAAGAATGTATCCATTTAGAATAAAATAGCTATTTTAGAAAATCGAAATTAATCTATTTATTTAATACGCGTCAGTTCTATTCGAATTATGTATTTCTATTTATTCTACAGCCTGAAATCTCTTTGAGAAAACCTTCTGCTAAGGCAGTTAGCAATGGTTTTTTCAATTAGAATTTTGTTATATTTAATGTTTTGACTGTATTTAATAAATGCTATTTAAGGTACATCGATTTTACTACAATTACGCATATCAACGTTTGAATTATTTTCCAACAGCAAGAAGCACGGAAATATATCCGAAAGAAGTCTTTAAAATCTAAAAGGAATCGATGCTATAATTATTAGCCTCGAATCAATATGAGAAAATATATCATGATTATTGAACTGAATAATTTTAAACGTACCTTGAGATAAGTATTGAGAGACAAGTAAAAGAATTTTCCGGCACTGAGTTGTAATGGAACTTGCGACTGAACCATAATTGGAATAATATCCCGAGAGTATCTACTTGGCACTAAGTACCAACCGGAACGATAAAAAGCGTCGCAAAACCCTACACTCTAAAAATTGGTTATAATCAATACTTTGTTAGTAATTCAAATTTCTTCTGTAACAATGGCTTACATGTTTTGCAAGAATTTCGCAACCAATGCAATATACTAGCATTTGACACATTAGGCTCAGTAGAGATGCTGCTAAAAAGACGATCTGCGTAACTTGATCTCTTTGGCTTTCATCATTTATTAACTAAATATTAAATATAAAAAACATTATTTACTGATATTGCTTTGAATTAAAAGGCTATGACTGAATTAAATTCTGTAAATGAACATAAATGTTTAAATAGCGCTGATAGACATTTATCTCATCCTCTTTATATGTAGAATAATCACGATTATGTAGATATACATAGGCAAACTAGACAGTTACTACGAAGACGTCTAACGGTCGTCTGTGGATAAAACTAGATAAGAGAAAATTATGACAAGAAGAACGACGAAGAATGGTGAACAAAGATTTATGTTTTATGAATCTGAAGTATAAAGTTACTTAAGCAATGTTTTGTTTAATAAGTATTTAATATAATACGTTTTCTGATACAAGAACTGAGTTACATATGATGAAAGTATATATTAAAAGTAGAAAATAATATCTGAATAATTATATGAAAAAAATACGAGATTTTTTAGCTAAACAGTTTAAATGCATTATACTATTTATTTTGTTTATATATAAAGTCAGTAGATTCCTTATAATTGATTCACTGTTCCATTATAAATATGTGCATAGACTTGGATTCAAAATCTGTATGGTTTATATCATCGAGCCAGACGAATAAGGTTCTAATTTATGTCGGTGACTAATTGAAAAACGTACTACCTCGGAAACTCAATTTTCCGTTTGGATTTTGAGATGTCAGCATTGGTGAGTTAGTACTAAATTGTATATACCTATAATTCAATAAATATAGCTCTTGATTTCGTTATTTTTTTAGAATTTTCATATCTTAATGCCGACATTTTCTTATAACTGCATAGCTTTAGGAAATATGTAACATTAACAAAATCACGTGAATAAAACCGTAAAAGCTCATTTAAATCCTTTTATTTCTAACCTAATTATTTTTGTTTATATTACATTCTTCGTTTTCTCTCTGCGTAATACATTTTTGGACAGAAAATCTTATACCTATAATTCATATTTGACTTACTCATAAAATACAATGTTACGAAATATGTTTATAATTTCAAATTCGTTCGATTTTACATTTTATTATTTCTTGTAATTTTTGGTCAAAGTTTTGGAGTTACATTTCTTTAATCAATGCAGTTATGAGTAAATGTTAAGACACTAAAGATATAAAAATTCTAAGAATCAACCAAATAAAGATCTTTATTCGTTGAATAGGTTTACAATTTAATATTAACTCGCCAATGCTGCCAACTCAGAATCCAGGCAAACGGAAAATTCAGTTCCTGATGTAGTACCTTTTTCAATCAGCCACGGACGTAGTATCCTTTTGTAGCCGAAATCGACGTAGTACCGTTTTGAAGCCGAATTCGGCGTAGTAAGTTTTCGAACCCGAGCCCGATGTAATGCCTTAATCATCTAGCTCGACGATATAAAGAAAATTACATATTGTTATACAAATTTGTGAATAACTGATTAAATTTCTATTTTCAGAAATAAATAGTATATTTTAGTGAGATTTATTTGGATTATATATATTGTATTTGAAAACAATCATAGTTACAACATATTACATTGTTCATTGTACAAAAAAATTGTCTACGTGAAACAATATAATTTCACAATTTTATCTGTTATTGTCTAGAATAATCTAGTCTGCCTTTAAAGGCCTTTATAGATGGCCTTTTTAGTGGCCTTTATGAGGGCGCCATCATAAGATTTCTGCAAGGGAGGTCTCGTAGGAATTTTTATTTTCTAGTTAGACATTCCAAATTTATTTAGGTAAAATATAATACTTTGTAAATATATAGAAATTTAATTCAGTAGTTATCTCTTTAAAGAAAGTTCACAGTACTCTGTGTGATATATGTAATTCATGTATACCTCGTGAGAGGGCACTTAGTGATGACACTTTGCGAACGTGCGTTTTAGCCAGAACGATTTGGGCTCCGTCAATGTGAACATGGTTATTCCATCATACAGTCAATTATATCTGTATAACTAACTATGAGCTTATTTAATAAATCTAATAATTAATACCATACTTACGTGAGTGTTTATTATATACAACATGACACTATGAGTCAGCAAAATCAAAGTTTTAATATCGATGAAAATTTATCATTGGCTATTTTAAGCCAATATTCAATGAAGCAGCATAGACATTTATGTTCATTCTTAGAATTTAATTTAGTCTTGACCGCTTCAATGTATTCTTCAACACTTACTTCTACGACGCGAAAGCCCAAACAATACATGATTTCTGTTATGTAAAGAGTCTGTGTGAAGATTATGAAACTGAACGTATTTTCTACGGCATCGACAAATCTAGCGAATTGGAAAAATATTTATTTTGTAAATAATGTGTGAATATAACAAAGACCTTTTTTATATGTTATAGTAGTACTTAAGATAAAACAGAAAGTCGATTTAACATACTTGATTATATGGATATGGGTGTCAACAAGCCGTTTCAGATTCGATCGAAAAGAGCGTCCCTCGGTATTCAACCAGTCGACTATCTCCTCGATGTCAATTGGTAGGAGATGGTTTATCTCTGCGCCAAGGATCTCGCACTGTGCGCACGCGTGGAAGATGAGGGTACCAAAGAAGTTGTCAGACACGAGAAAGTTGAGTCCCAGAAAGGAGCCGGCGATTACTTGCGTCAGGTAGACGAGCTCGAAGTACGGCGAGCGGGTAGATTCAAAAGGGTAGCAGGTTTGGAAAGGGAAATTCCTCTCGTATCCGGCAGGATCGGTGATGTTGTTGATGATGCGAACGCTCTGGCCGAAAAGTGGCAGAGTCATGAAGCCCATCGCGTAGAAGAACATCAGGGTATAGCTGGTGATCGTGAAGATGCGCCCGCGTCGCGCTTGCTTCTGCATGATTCCATGCTCCCATTGGCTTTTCGACCGTCGCCAATCGATCTTTGCCCTTTCAACCACTGGTCGGAATACTGAATGAAATCATTTTTCGAAGATTACGCTTGTAACTTACGAACAAAGGATTCCCGACCTTTTTAACTGTTTCATGATTACATGTTTTTACCTTGTCGATTGTGCCAGAGAATAAAGACCTTGACGCAGGAGATGAAACCAGTGACGCTCACCGTCATGTTGTCGAGCACCAACGGTAATTCGTGATAGACTTGAGAAAGCGCATATACCATCGGAATCAGAATGCCAAATAGTATCAATAGTATTATGATAGGAATGCGAAGGTGCTTGTTGCTGCGACTCTCAAGATCATCGTTCGGCCAAACGCCTATTAGATCGAGAATCATCTGATTTGCACCAAATGCCCACTGAAAATCTGCTCAATCTTTATTTTTCCTTCTTTTCAGTCTAGAATGCAGCCTGATAAAAGTAACGCATGAGTGGCATTTCAGGTGCAAATAAAGGATAAAAGCACAGGAACATTAAAGGAGCACAAGGAAAAACAGGACCGACAAGGCGGAGAGAAAAGAGGAATGAAATAAAATAAATAAAAAAAATATTTAAAAAACGCTGTTATTTTGCAATGCATCAAAAGGCATAAAATAATAAATGTTAAAGCGGTTACTTTACTTTTCTGTTGGATTAAAATGAAATATAAATGCGTGGAGCACTCATATATATGACATATGATATATTACAATGAAAGTCAGCTATAGCCAAATTTCTATTCAACTATAGAATCTTTTTTGTTCAAAGAGGATAAATCAACACAAATAAATATATGCATGAAGCTATATCGAGCTCAAAGGAATTTTCAATTGAAGGTCCCATGCTTTTATATTCAGTTTTAATCCACCAGAATAGTAAAGTAACTTATTTAACATATCTTAATTATTGTATGCAGTAAAAAGAATCTTATTATATTCTGATCACCATTTATCAAGCGGCGCGGTAGCACTTTATTAATCCTACGGTTTAATTTCTAAGTGGAATTCCGTGCCAAAATGATTCAATTAATTATGAGAAGAGAAAAATTAATTATTGGGTTGCATATTATAGGTATTCGAGGTGGCTGATTCCAAATTTTACAGTAGTTTCTCAAAATTCAAAATGGTTGATCGAAAATGGCGGACCAAAACTACTGAAGTGAAGTAAAATCAGAAATAAATATTAAAAGAAATTAAATATAGAATGACAAATTGAAAAACTAAAATCAGAATATCAAAAGATTAAAAAATTCTTTTTAAATTAAATTGTTAAAAGAAAGGAAGGAGTATAAAATCAGACTAGGAACCTAGACGCACTGCATTCCTGCTGCAACAGATTCTAGATGTAAGTATTTGATTTACAACTGGGAAACGCGTACAAATAGTTTTGAGTTTTAAACCAGCTTTAAAGAAAACACATTTTATCTCAAAGTTAGAGGCAGTGATCCCGATAACATATTTAATCAAACTATCTGATGTATGTGGAATTGCTACTTTTTTAAATTTGAAATCAGCATCCTCGAAAACCTATAGAGTTTTAAGTAAAACCGACTTATACGTCGTGTAGATTTACTATTTTTTATGAACCATTTTGATCTGTCATTTTATGTCCACCATATTGAAACCTATAGATCTCGAGTTTTAAGCGAAATTAACTTATACATGTGGATGTACTGTTTTAGCAATCATTTAGATCCGCCATCATGAATCCACCATTTTGAATTTTAGAAAAGTGACCTCAAATTTTAAATCAACACACCCAAATACGTCCAAAATATAATTTCTTTTAAATACAAGTTACTAGTGATAATAAAGGTTATTTAATTTCTCAAGATAAAATAATTCGAATATTATTATAAATTGTTTATTAGTGTTAATTTTGCAATATATAATTATTATAATACATGTAAGTATTCACTTGAAAGTACAACCCTTAAACTTTTATTTCCACTTTAATTTATACTGATACGAGCTATCTAGTTATAAACAAATATGTCACCCCGAGTCTGACTCGCGGTTAACCATCTTGGCGCGGCTCGCTTACCCCGAGTCAAACTCGGGTTAAACCGCAAGAGGGTTCATATGATCCCAATGCATAAGTCAAAACTAGTACACATTTTGGATAAATACAAATAAAACACTATTTTTTCATGATTAGAAACAGGGACGTATGGATAGATGTGTAACGTTAAGCTATAACTATTGTCACGATTATTATAGGAATTTAATATTACAAATCTATATATTAACTTTAATTTGCAGTACATTAAAACAATTGACATATCTGTAATAACAGAAAAACTTTGAGTGATGAGAAATAGGGACGTGAGCAGAAATTGCCAGACTTGGTGAGAAAGCGTGGGTAGTCGAGGAGGTAAAATAAGTCAACACTGAATTTAATTATACAAAGACTATATTGGAGATAAATAAACTTTGAACTACGCATTCTGCTCTAATACAAAACTAGTACAAAAGGAAGTAATGAAAGGTTTAGCACATAAGAAAAATCTGGCAGAGAGGGGGGAGGGAGGGGAAGTCAGGAGATACGAAAGCTCCAGTCGCGCTCCTGCGTGAGAGGCACGAAGAATTGGCGCTCCGCCAACACTCCCTCCTTTCGTGGCTCCTAATCACACGTGTAGGATTCTGTAACAAACAAAGATACATAAACTCTGACTCTGATAAATACTGTTATATCTTATGTCTTTCTTAAAATTTTATCTCTGAGGTATTTGTGATTTTATGCAGGTATTTATTATCCCTTTAACTAGGACTATATTCTGTAATATGCTTCTTTTAATGTGTTCTCTGAAAATTAAATTAATTTTAATGTGATTTCTGAAATTATATTAATTTTAATGCGTTCTCTAAAATATGCTTCTTTTAATGAGTTCTCTGAATATTAAAGTCAATTATTCAATTTCCTTTCCTAAACTTCTAATACAATCTCTGAAAACTAAGCCTTTATTAATTATATGTTCGGTTGCTACCGAATCTGCTATAAATCTAATCATTTTTGTTATCATTTAAGAGTGGGTGTTTGCTTACCTGCAAAGTTTGCATTGGCATTTGAATTACTGTTAGCTGGTCTCTTTTTTTTGTTGTAAGACGTGTTCCTATTCTGATCATTTAAAAATTTTCCTTGAATGCTACTTTACCTCTACCTCTTGTGTGATGTGTGTGTGTTTGTGTTATTTTTGTTAGGATTTTCATTGTCATACTCATACCTCTGAACTGTGTTGGGGCACTGATCGCCCTTGAGCTCCTGGATCTCGTTGCAGTAGTAGCAGAGCGTGAGTAGTATGATCAATGTCCCAACCTGTTGCATCTGAAGCATTTTATTTCTCTGGTCTCTTTTTGTTTTCGAATTGAAATTTGTGCTACATATTCTCTTACCTCTGATTGTTGGTTACTCTGGGCCTCTAATTGCAACAAACAATTTTTCATATCTTCTTTTGTCATTTCTGTACCTGTCTGTCTCCTAACCAGGCATGTGGATCTCAGTTCAGTGCTTGTTTCACACACTACATGGTAAAATGCAAATCGTATCTCTTCTTCAAGGAGGTAAAATAAGTCAACACTGAATTTAATTATACAAAAACTATATTGGAGATAAATAAACTCTGAACTGCGCACTCTGCTCTAATACAAAACAAGTACAAAAGGAAGTACACAAGAAAAATCTGGATCTGCTGATGAGTCGACCGACGTACAGGAGAGACCGAGCTGAAGTAGCGTTTACTGTGGCGAGCCCGGGGGGAATCCATGCAAATGAACAAACCAAAGGACATTCAGGTGGGCACATAGAGTGTGCGTAGCTTAGCAAACGATTGGCAGTTAGAGATACTATTTAGGGAAGCAAATAGATACAACCTAAACATTGTAGCTTTACAGGAAGTTAGGAGGGAGGATATTAGGAAGGAGGGCACGGTAAAGAAACGAATCAATCAGTACACACTGTTACATGGTGGATTAGAAAAGGCCGGACAGCTGGGAATGGATTTCTAATTAAGGACAAGCTGAAACCTGCTAGAACTGATTTTAGTTTTATAAACGACCGTCTAAGCACCCTAACTGGCCAAAGCAAATGGTATAAACACATCTTCATTAATGTTCACTGCCTAATTGAGGACGCGGACGATGACATGAAGAACTCCTTTTATACGAAACTAGAACAAGTATTTGATGGGCTCTCAACATACCATGCAAATGTACTGTTAGGAGACTTTAACGCAAAAATCGGTAAAGAGGAGGATTATAGGCCAACTATAGGGAAAGAAAGTTTGCACGACATCAGTACCGACAATGGAATAAGATTAGTTAACTTCACTGCATCTAGAAATCTAATAGTAAAGAGTACTTACTTTATTTATAAATATCGACACAAAGCACCTGGATATCATCGGACAAAAAGACGCTTAACCAAATTGACCACGTCTTAATTGATAAAGAACGCCATGCAAACATTCTCGATGTCAGAACTTATCGTGGCGCAGATTGCGACACCGTTCACATTTTGGTAGTAACCAAGATCAGCGCTAGTATATTAATGAACTAAAATAAGAATAAAGCCTGACGAATAACCGAGTTTACCTTGCAAAGACTACAAATTTACGACACCTTCTCCAGATATAGGGAAGAACTAAAAGACAGACTAAGTAGTATAGAGAATAGATAGATATATAGATAGATACAGCTTTTATTTCTGTATAAGACAAAAAATAATACATGTGTGTCACATATTTACAATACAATAGTTACAGTCATGATATAAAATTACGCAATCTTATATTTAATAAAATTTTATATTTTAGATATATAATCGTAAAAGACATATTTTAGAATTACACTTGGTAATCGGATCACAGATCGTCGTTAATTGTAAAACTGCACATGATCTCATTAGGTTTATATCTATTGCATCCTTATTTAAAAGCATTCTTACTAACCTAGCATGACTAGAATATAAGAACTCATTCAATTCACGCTACTAATACATTCATGCTAGTAAATACATTCATACATGTAGCGCAGATAGTCAAATAAATTAATGTGACGCATTCATAAAAATAATGAGTAGCCTTACACGATATACCAGTGTTAGTGTTGTTGTTGGTCACCGTGAGGTCGGAAGAGGTGCAAGCGCACGGCTGCTTTAAATTATTTTATTTAGGGTTTACACCGCAAATCCTCTGGGAGCAAGTTCCATAATCACACGCCCCCTGTCAGAGCTTCTGGCCTGGTTCTGTCGATGCATTGAAATACGTGACAAGGTGGTGGCCAAGGTACGGAAGAGCCTTGGCGATCACGCTCTGGGGGATGCCATCTTCACCCTTGTCTTGATAGGAAAAATGAGCCACTGTTAGGACAACATCCACAAATTTCACAGTCCTAACCTTGAAGCCATACTCACTGGCTGTGGCAGCAATATTGCTCAGTTCTTTTTCGGTTTCGCTATGGAAGACTGATACTCCCGCAAAGTAATCATTCAACTCATCGGGACTGAATCCGTGAAGACCGTCCTTAGCTCTGGGAAACAGCCCGAGACCTTGAATTTCTTTTCATATGTTCTTTTTACTTCCTAGCGTCTCAAAGACCTTGTTCTAGAGGAAGCGCTCGCGCGCTTCGTTTGTGCGCTCCTCTGCGGTATTTGTAAAGGACTCGTATTCTATCCACGTAATAATAAGGGGAATAAGGGGGATAGGGGTGACATCGAGGCAACCTGAGATGATATTAAAAATGCAATAAAATAAGCTGCTAAGATAGTATTAGGAAAACGGAAAAAGCACAAACCTAAACCGTGGTTTGACGAAGAATGCGAGGAATGGAAAAACAAAAGGCAACAAGCGAGAGCGTTTAATCTTAATAACACAGAAGGTACCGTACCGTACAGTACAGTATAGTCCGTAGCATAAGAAAACACGCCAAACGAGTTTTCAGAAAGAGAAAGATAGAATGGGAAAATAAGAAAATTTCGGCTATTCAGGAAAACAATAACAAAAATAATATTCATAAAATGCACGCAGGGATAAATTTGATAAGGAAAGGAAAACAGAAAAATTCCGATTTTCTAAGGGTCGAACAAGGGAACGTAATAACCGATACAGCAGGGATACTAAGCAGGTGGAGACGCTACTTTGATGAGCTCCTCAATGAGCATGAGCAACAATCCGTCTCGGACTACAGCGAAATCCACCCTGCTACAATGAAAAAGCTAAAAAATAACAGATTCACGGGAGAAGATCAATCACGAGGAGAACTATTTAAAGAGGGGGGAAGGCCACTTAATTAAATAATTCACATTCTTATACGCGCCATATGGAAAATGGAAATTATGCCTATAGAATCGAGAGACTCAATCATAATCCCAATTCATGAGAAGAGGGATAAAACAAATTACAATAATTACAGGGGGATTTCTCTGATATGTACATGTCACAAAATATTGTCCAATGTACTATTATTAATATTTTTACTATTAATATTAATACAATGTAATATTAGCGAGACTCAAACCCCTCGCGGAGTTAATCCTTGGAGATTATCAGTGTGGCTTTCACCGAAATAGGTCGACTAACGACCAGATATTCACAGTTAGGCAACTCTTAGAAAAAAAAGGGAATATAGCAAAACGGTACACCAACTTATTGATTTTAAAAATGCATACGACTCGATTATATGGGCTAAAATTTACCATGTCTTAGTACGACTAAGGATTCCAAAAAAGCTAGTTAATTTAATAAAAATGTGTTTAGATAATAGAAGGGCATAGTTCGCGCAAGAAACAGCCTATCAGAACCATTCGAAATACACAATGGATTAAAACAAGGGGATGCGCTATCAACATTTCTGTTTAACCTAGTACTAGAATACGTTGTCAGGGCCATACAAGAAAGTGGGAAAGGAATGATACTGAACGGTTTCCGGACGATATAGATATAATAGAACAAAACAGGGAAACTGTAATAAAAAAAGTTGAAATACTAATAAAAATGACCAAAAAAAAAATTTTCGAATATATTTCAATAAAATATATAAATTTACCGAAAAAGAAAATGTAATATGTGATGAATAATTAATTTTCACCTAAAAATATATAACCAATTTAATTAAAATTTTAAGGTGGTCAGGTTCTCTTAATAAAGGATAAGAAGAATTTAAAAGAAAGAGGGAAATGAGGAAACATTTTGGGAAAAGGAAGAAGAGTACATGTAAAAACTGTATCAATGTATTGTATTACAATGCATTGTTTTGATAAAAAGTTTGTTAGTAATTTTTTAACATAGACATATATTATCTGACTATTATCTGACTATTATCTGACTATTGAACAACAAACTATAATCGTCTGTGCATAAATTAAATTATCGATTTAAAGCTATCTTACATCGCAAAAATCGTTATAATACGAGTACAAACACAAATTAATAGAACTTAAACTTATTTTTTATTTTGAATCTTCATAAAAAATCGCTGCAAATTGGCAAAATTGGCACTTAGCTTTCATAAACTGTATAAATTATTCCAATATAAAATTATTTTTTCTATTTAATACTGTGGTGAAAAAAAAATAACATGTCTATTGCTTTCTAATATGTTGATATATATATATATATATATATATATATATATATATATATATATATATATATATATATATATATATATATATATATATATATATATATATATAGATATATTTAAATTTTGACTTTTGTGAATTCAAATTTTATCTTAATTAAATATTATTCCTTGTAAATTGAATTGTAAAAGAAAACATTAAAAATATATCAATTAATTACAAAATGCTATACAGTCTTCTCTTATTTTGAAACTATTAAATGAATTTTTTTTACAAGTTATTGGAGTTAACGCATATTTTTGTGATAAAAACAGGGGTTTTTAAATAATGTTCTTTGCGCACGCGTATTAGACAAAATCTATTTTAAATAATTCAAGAAAATTTTTAACTATGAATGAATGAAAGTTAATATTATTAACTATGTTTAAACTCAATTTATGGATTGAAATAAATAAAACATTTTTTGAACGTATACAAAAGTATAGCATAGATTATGAAAAAATATTTAAATTATGTATTTACATCAAATTTTACGGCACATATATACACACACGTACACACATACACACACACACACACATACGCACACACACAAACACACACAGACACACACACACACACACACGTACACACATACACACACACACACATACGCACACACACAAACACACACAGACACACACACACACACACACATATACACACACTCAAACACACACACACACACATATACACACATATACACAAACGCACACACACCCACACACACACGCTCACACATACACACAGACATACACATACACACGCACACTCAAACACACATACACACACTCACGCACGCACGCACAAACACCTCCATACGGACATTTTCTAAAAATAGTGTATTTTGATTCCTTATGTCTCAAAACATGTTTCAACATGTTTTTAGAAAAACTTTGTTTTTACTATCACAAAGCTTCCTTTTTGAGTAAGCAAAATAAAAAAGACACCTTGTTTGATGAGAAAAGACCAAGCTGTTCCCGAGATATACGCTATCAAAAATTAAAAACGAAAAACATAATCTTAAAGACATGGAAACTCAAAAACTTTATGGAACTTTATTAAAAACATTCGATCAAGAAATGCCTAGTAAAAAACTACATTTTTGAAAATTCATACTGTTTGATGTCAAATAAGTTGTTGATAAAATCCTTCGCAAAATTTTGTAAAATCACCTTTACAAATGACCTTGTCTTGTTCCATTAACGCTTTGACGAAATACTGTAATAGTTCAATACTTGCTTGCACTTGTTCGTGTGCCTCTTTGCCCACACGGTGCTATTGTTACTTGGCGAATTCAATGCGGGACATATGAGTATTGCGATAGTATAGCCTCAAACGCAGTTAGACTGTAGACAAAGAACTAGGAATGAAAGGCAGAAAAAAGAAAGCGTACGTGGAAGGAATTAGCGACGAAAGTCTTGGGGAAATGAAACTTCCAATAACCCTCTCTTTATCCACCTATTAATGCTGCATTATTTATATGAACTACGAGACTTGTAGCAGTGGAGTTTTCGCTCGTAGTTGTATTTTCAGTTCTTTGTCAGCCTTTGACAACTCAACAGCCTTGTACATTCATATAATAATCTTATTTAATGAATCTTAGCAAGTTTTTCTTTATTTATATTTTACTACCCTGGTAGAAAATAATCCAAAAATTTGTAGATCTATCTAGTGTTTGAGCACCTCGATAAAACTAGAAAATTCTCTACCATCAGAATAGTTCAAGACAAATTTGCGACTGTAAAGGGTTTATTATTAAAATTTATGAGAAATACAGGTTCAAGTTTTCAATATTTACAAGTGTTCAAAAAAACCTTGTAAATGATTGTAAAGAATAATGAATATATTTATATATATAGAGACGTATTTTTTCTCAGAGCTAACAATCAACATTTGATGGGCATAGACGCGGACAGAAAAAATTTTCAATTAATTGCAGTATTCTCATGATTTTAAAATAATATTTTACGATATAATGGCTTAAGTCAAAAATACATTATATCAGCATGTATTTTCTCTTATAATTGAGTTTGACAAAGTAAATCATCTGAAATATCAGTAAGTATATTACAGTTACTTAGAATATCATCATAAAGGTCCGTAAGTAATTTTCAGCTCTGCACATTTTCCTGATAGATATTGGAAAGAATCAGTATCGCAAAACGGGATATCTTGGACCATTTTTCTAAAAATTTTTACCACTTAAATATTTATCTTTACTAGTAAAATTATAGTTATACATTACTTTAAATTATTTCAAATAGAATGGCGTCATTTGGTGCACGATTATACCAAATAATGTAATTATAGTCACTGCATTTATTTTATACAAATTTATTTTTTACAATTTTGGCTCATGTTGCCATAGTCATTGATATAATACTAAAGAATGTTACGCTGGGCACTGTTATTTTTTTACAGCAACGAACTAACAATGAAAATGCACACCTTGCAGGAACCGAATATCGCTCAGACTTTGGGGGGTGATTGCTTGTACCCAAAAATAAAGACTAGCACCTGTAATTTATTCAAATGAACACTTGTTCTCTAAATATAAGATATTTTAATCCAAATATGTGTTATCTTACAAAAGGTACCTGTTTTCCAAACCATAATTCTGAAACTTTTATTGTAGAAAAGATACCCAAAAGATAATGAAAGTACACTTGAAGTGTACGACACTTCAAGAAAAAAGGTTACCTCCTGTGCATAAGCATCACGTATGTATATTGTATACGCTTGCTCTGTGTGTGTGCTATGCACACCAATAAAGGATTCGCAGGAGGTGAAGCCTAACACTACCACGCCATCTGGATCAATCTTACAGGTTCCTAATTTCCATTGAGTTGCTGTTTGAAATAGGGCTTGGCACGCAATATATTGGTATTATTTAGCACTCATACTAAACTTTTATTCCTGATGGAACATATACGTACCAGGAACTTAAAATATTCATATCTTTCGTCAGAAGTAAGATAACGAACATTATCCGGGCTCATTTTAAAGATCATGTCAAGAACTATTGAAGAAAAATTTAACAGCATTGTAAATTTCATCCGTTCGCATATACACCAGGGTGAATCGAAAAAAACGATTTTTGAGATACCGATTTCGAGGAGGGCTAAAACGATCTCGAAAAACAATAAAAAAAAATGTATTTAGTTATATTTTGATAAAATGTTCAAATTACCGAAAAAAATACAGGTAATATATGATGAGTGACTTAGTTTTACCTTAAAATGTATTATCAATTAATTTATAATTTAAAGGTGTATCTGTCCCCTTAAGGGGGTGCATCAGTCCTACTGTACCGTCCAAATACCACTAACTCGAATTCATCGTCCCATTAGGAAAATACGAATCAGAATCGATTGTAAGGGAAATCGAAAGAAGGCATGTGTATCAATGCTGCTAGAGTCAGCTGATCGCGTAGCTAACTTCACTCATGTCGCAAAGCAGGTTATTTATAATCGAAAGTAAATTATTTCCGTTTTTCGATTTTTCTTATAATTAGACTGATCCACTCTTCATTTTCACAAAATAAAGCGATCCTGAAATGGAACGTCGTTGATGGTATTCGGTCGGTACATTGGGACTGATGTACCCCCATAACACTCTGTAGAACCTCCGTGACCCACTGAGTTAAATGCTATGTCATTTTTGTGTTGACCTTCAACGCGACAAAATAGAAAAAAGAAACACAAAGATGTCGTTTTAGGCGCATTTTTGTGGTTTATACTACGCCAAACGAGTCAATATGGCACAAAAAACCTTACAAAATAAAAATCTTAACGTTAAACCCAACCAGCTCAAGCTCAATAAGACCCTAAGCTCTAAGACCAACTACCCCAATGTCAAGAAAATATCGAACTCTAAACTCAACTACCACAATATGAATAAAATCCTCAACCTCAAACTCCAAACCCAACTACTCCAAGCTCAAGAAGACCCTAAGCCCGACAATTAACTACCCCATATCCGAATCTATATAAAAGCCTAAAAAGTGAACCCAACTATCTGAGCTCGAATAAACCTTAAACCTTTAAGGGGGCAGGCCTTGGATAAACCCAAAAAAAGATTACTTTTTTACGAATCCAGAAAATTTGTTATATTTATAAGCAATCATTCTAATAATTTATATGCTATCAATACTTAATAATATATTTAATTTTACCGTTATAAGGCCTCAAAATCTTAATCCTACACGTCACAATAAATCATTATTTTCAATAGCATATTTATTAAAGGAACTTTGTTCCTCACACGATTATAGGTGACACGATGAATGCAAAAATTTGCATTCATCATGTCACCTATAATCGTGTGAGGAACAAAATTCCTTTCATTAAAATTACATAATTTTTTCATAGTTATTCGACTCCCTTTGATATGTATTACAAAATGAGCAAAGAATTTTTTTGTTAAAATTTATTTTATTTGTTTTTAAAAATTTAAAAAGTTTAAGATATTTTTGTACTTTCATAACATACAAATTTTCAGAATGATTGCTTTGAAAAATATAAAGTTTTATGGACTAGTAAAAATAGTCTTTTTTGGGTTTAACCCAGGCCTGTCTCCTTAATCAAATAATCCAAATTCAATAAACCCTAAACGCAACTTTTCTAAGCTAAACAAACCCTAAATCCTAATTCTACTACCTCAAGCTCATTCCGGATCAGTGCCAAATTCTTGATTATTTTTTTATAAAAAATATGCCTTAAATTTATTGTTACAAAATATTTTTTGACGGCTTTAGAAATAATATTTATTATTTAGAAATGTGTGTTCAAAGTCTATAAAACTTGAGTGATATTTGCTTTTAGGGAAATAAGAGCAGATCAGAAATTGCTCTTAGCTGATCAGGAACTGGGTTCTTGACAGTAGTTGAAGAATCTAAGAACCATAAAATAATAATGATAATTATTGAGCTTGGAGTAGTTGGGAATTTATAATTTTATTGAGGTTGGTATCGTTGGATTTAGGGGTAAGTATTTTATTGAGCTTAGCATACTTGGATTTAGAGTTCAGCGTTCAGGATTTTATTGAGTTTGAAGTAGTTGGATTTGGAGTTTAGGTTTGAGGGTTTTATTCATATTATGGTAGTTGGGTTTAGAATTTATGGGTTTCTTCACGTTGGTTTTAGAGCTTAGGGTCTTATTGAGCTTCGGATGGTTGAATTTAAGGGTTAAAGATTAAGGGTTTTATTTTGTAACGTTCTGTTTACGGCATATTGACTCCTTTGGCGTAGTATAAACCACAACAATTGGACTTAAAATGACATTTTTGTGTTTCTTCTTCTATTGTGTCGCGTTGAAGTTGACATAGCTGTTGACCCAGTGGATCACGGAGATTCTACAGAGTATTAAAATTAAAATCTTGATGACAGGTTTTATAAATTTACAGCCCCCTTCCTTAAAAAAAAATCATTGAGCCCTGAAACATTAATTTTGACCGTGAATGTTCAGAGTAATTTTCACCCATACACCCACACACATACATGCACGCCCGCACGCATGCACGCAAGCACGCACGCACACATATCCGAACAGCCTTTTTCTAAAAATAGTGTATTTTGACTCCTACACTGAGAGAAAGGATTCCTTGTGGCAAATGAATCGTGTACTTGCGGAATCGAATTCTTACGTACTTGCCGCAAATGTTCAATTCTTAATAGTTAAGAACTCGAACTTGAGAAAACTCTGCACGAGTAAGATAAACATGCCGAGTACGAAAGGTTATTTGACAATTTTTTAGCATATAATGATGCTTTTCAAGTTCTTCAAGTTTTTCTTAAAGTCAGGCGGTCAGCTGTTGACAAGCGATTCAAGTACTCAGTTCTTAACTATTAAGACTATGCGTTTAACTGTTAAAAAATATTCATTTGACCGTATTCAAATCCACAAAACTTAACAATTAAGAAATATTCTTTGCCGCAAAGAATCCTTACTCTCAGTGTAATGTCTCAAAACATGTTTCTAACGTGTTTTTAGCAAAACCTTTTTTTGTACTATCACAAAAAATTACGGTGACAGCTTTGAGTTATGTCTCACACTTACTATAGAGGATAAAACCGAAAATATCGACATTTGAATACTTCAAATAATGAAATCTGTCAGTATTAGACTTGATCAATCAAATAGTACATTATATAACAAGGGAAAACAGTCGAATATTTTTCCGACGGTTGAGTTTACTGCCCGAGCGAGTGAAGCGAAGCGAGGGCAGTATCACCAAAGGGAAAAATTGACTTTTTTCTCGAGTTACATATAGTACTTTATGTCCATCTCAACTGTGGCTACTTTTTGACTTGGAAAGTGGGACTAATGGACTGTTAAAAGACAATAGTGTTAAAAGACAATCAACATTCAGGGTTATTGGTAGAACTTGATGAAATAAAGGAATTTGGACTAGTGTTTAGTAAAGTAACTTTTTTCCCGCATGTGTGGGGAAAAGTTGATTTGCAGGGGAAAAGTAACTTTTTTCCTGCTAATCATTTTTGCGGGCAAAAAGTGTAATTTTGGTCTCGCTTTTCAGGGAAAAAAGTGATCATTTTCGTTGAGATGGGCATAAAATCATTTTCCATATTTGTTTCTTATATGATTTAGAAACTTTTTAGCCCTCCTCGAAATCGTTATCTTAAAAATCGCATTTTTCGATCCACCCTAATATACATCCTCTTAAAAGTTAAAAAAACAGGGTAAAAAAGAAAAATATACAAATCCTGGAACCTAGTTCAATTGGACCGAAACTGAATTCATAGGGGTTTTTCGAGTCGCTGATTACGAATCCGTAGACAAAATTTCAATATTCATAATGGCGGATACAAAATGGCGTGCAAAAAAGGGAAAGGAGGTTTCCCATAGTTGGCCTATGTCGACCCTAGGTAAAATATCGATGGAGGACCTATAGAACTGATATGAATATGGAAGATTTATAAAATCTTAAGCAATTAAACAAAAATTTCCTTCTTTATAAAGCGACAAACATAAAAAATAATTAATTCTCTTAATTTTTAATACTTATTGTCTGATAAAATCTTGATTTTTTCACTCAATTTATCGAATTTGGTCCTCTTTTTATAAAGTTTCCCTTCACTTCCCCGCATTAAATTTTGATTTTGGTACATAGTTGACGGCGTAAGGTGCTTATGCCATAAGTAGCTTACGCAATGAACTATGCACCTTTTGACGGCCATTAACCGGTACGTTCTAAAATATAGTTGTTACCCTGGGTGTACATTAATACTTAACTATGAATAAATTAGGGCGTTACAATAATTAGTCGAGAGCTGTAAAGTGTTTTTTGATTGACGCCTTAAATGCTTTTAAAGATGGTAATGTGCGTATTTCGAAAGGGAGTGATTTCCACAAATCGGCACCTTGTACTTCGAAAGATTTTCGACCTATTTTAGTGTACTTATGTATAATAGAGAATTATTTTGCTTCACCTGGGTGGTATACTTTCTAAAAAATTTCAAGTTATACAGTACTCTATTAACCATTTTTGTGACCTAATCCACGAGTGACATCCACATGACTTTAGAATCTAGACTAACACCCAAGTTTGTAACGGTTTGCAAGAAGGGGACGAAGATGCCGTCTTCCAAACTCATTTCCGGCATACCCTGTGACTCAAGACTATCAATGTACACGAACTGAAAGTAATAGCTTTAGTCTTGGTCTTGTTCAACCTGAGAGTAACACCCTCGGCCCAATCAGCAACCTCTCGCCCAACACTAGATAGAATTTCCACACCATCAGTAATGTTGTCTGATTTTATTTGAGTATATTTCTGAAGGTCGTGAGCGTAGAGTAGATGTCTTATCCGTCTTAGGTCTTCTTCTTCTAGGTCTTTGTTGAAGTTTACGAAAAGCTCTTTGATGTCATTGATGTAAATACAAAACAAACACGGATCCTTGGGGTACTCAAAGATTAGTTGACAGCCAAGATGACTTGGTGTCATAGCGCGTTATAATGGCTTGTTTCCTACCTAACGTATGATTTTATCCAAATTAAAGCATGCCTGGGGTTTCCCAGGACTCGCAGCTTTGCTAGAAGTTTGGCTGTCGAGATAATATCGAAAGCCTTGTTGTAGTCGAAAATAGTAGAAATACAAATCTCTTGTTTATTCCTGTACTTGCGTCTTATCTTACTTCGAATTATTTTGTTTATAGCCGGACTGCATGGGATCGAGTTGTTTAAATTTGGTCAAGTATGCCATTATCAGGCCATGCATAATTTTTTCCAAAACCTTTGAAAGAAATCACAATAGTGCAGTTGGATCAATATCCGACGCTAACTATGGTGTAGCACACTCGTTAATCGGCACAACTCGTGCCTTCTTCCAAAGGTCCGGGAATATGCCCTTGTCTAGAGAAGAGTTAAACAAGTTTACAACGTGCTACCCCATGACTCACAGTGCTTTCGCAACTATATTCTGTGCGATGTGGCCCTCGCCCCGCGCTTGTGAGGAGAAGTGCGCGGGCGCGAGCAGAACATCTGCGATGCTGACTGGCTTGATTTTACACCCATCCTCGCACGCAGATGCAACTAGATATTCAATACATTTTTCGACAATCAATAATCGTATCACGAAAATTTACAGTTTAATAAGCTGGGGGGATTTTACTTTTTTACACCTAGAGATAAATTATTGCAAATTACTTCTACAGATTTTATTTATTATCTATTTTTTGACAATCGGTAACCGATATCTCGAAAATATAGATCTAAATTTTTATTTATATTAATATCAATTAGAGAATTATAAAAATATAACGCGCTTCTTAAGATAAGTTTGTACTGCAAAGACAGCTCGCACTCAGTGAATCGGTTATGCCGGGAGTGACACGCACCTTGATGTTGTCCAATCGGAGTTCTATAAGACGACTGAAGTGAAATACTTGTACAGCACTATTTTTTGTTGCCATCTTGCAAATGTAATTGATTGCTCAAGTATTTTATCGTGAATTTAATTGTTTTGGTTAAATATCATATAACAACTGCAAGAATTCACTGTTCTAAGAAGAAGACTCTCTATGCACTTTCGCAAAAATGTGGATCCAGCACTTTCTCAGACAAAACAAGTAAAATAATTAAACCATCATAATAATAATATGTTGTGTCGCGCGCGTACGAGAGACGTGATACAGACCTGCATGTTGTTTTGAAAAGTTGACAATTATATTACACTTAAGCGAGATTCTCGTCGTTATCAGAATCAGCGCGAATTCGGATAGTGAATTCTAAACCTTTACAATGACAATTTCTAGCGTAAAACTAGAATTATTGAAGTTTTTAAGTGTCTTAAGGTATGCAAAAGTGTCAACAAATCTTATTACAGATTCTTTGTAGTAATTCGATCAGATAGCTGCGCCTGACATAGTGTTATTAAAGTTTTCAAGTAATTTAAGGATTAACAAAATTGTAGCATCTCCCACCACCATTCCTTAGTTTGAAATGTATATATAAGCTGTCCCCGTGATGCTCTTTATAAATCAAACGAGTATTACTACCTATCAGTATCAATGTGTAACGATGGATAACCAGGATGAAAGTCGGTAACAGTTGTCTAAATTATTTAATACAATGTATGAATTAAATAAGTCACAGAACTTGTGAGGGGTGTTAATGTGGCATTATATTTACCACCAATAGAGGAAAGAGTTGAAGAAAAAAATCAACGATATTAATAACTATTTTTGAAGAGACGCTGACGACTTGCGAGATGAAATATTCCAGGGATCTGGATGATACCAGTATTCATTCAGATAAGTTTATTTAGATACAGCAAAATTTATGGACACCATTTTCGATGGTTTCACTAAACGTAATCATCGAACAATCACTATAAAGATAGTAATTTTCAATCATTCTCAAGAAGTCTCAACATGTGTAGATAATCGTATCACATTTGAAAACTATGTGATACAGATACTATGGTTGTATGATATTTAAATCAATTATGGATCTCATTATTAATAAGAGTAGAACTATGTATGAAGCTCAGGTACAAATATTTACATCACGTATTGTTGGCTACCAAGCCCAAAAATGGTTAGATTTTAGGTTATTTACGATTTATTGTAAAATATCGTTATTTTTATGTTTCTCAATATAAATCTCTATTAAATTTATATTTTCTGGTGTGGAAAATCCGAATTTCTTGATTACTAAGTCTTAGAATAGTGATTTTTCACCAACAGTCATAATTAACCCAAAATAAGGCCATTATTGGGCTTGGTAACTAAGAGATTCGGATTCTCTATACTGAATAAGAATATGAAAGTGTGGTTTATTTATATAGACTACATATTTAATAAAGAAAAACGTAAAAATATCGACATTTTATCAAAAAATTGCAAATAATCTAAAATCTGACCATTTTTAGTCTTGGGAACCAAAAATTCAAATTCTCCTTTATGGAAAACATAAATAAAATTATAAATAACAAAAAAATGGCCATCTTTGGGCTCAATAACTAAGAAATTCGGATTCTCCATATCGACAAACGGCAAGGCTCTCAACTCAAATAGTTTATTAAATTATATATTACAAAATTAGAATAGTAGTTTAGAATATGATGATTATGTTTTTTGTCCTTTGTGTCGTTAGAAAATGCAAAACATTTTTATTTTGCTACTAAGTTAATGTCAACCGTAATCTACTAAAGATTATTACCAAGAGATTTTGAGTTTTTACCGTCACGATAATACACTTTTTGAAATTGAAATTGAAATTGAAAGAAGATAGTAAATATTTGACATACACTTATAAATAAAAAATTATAATTTTGAATTAATTAAAATTAAATTTTAATTAAATGAAAATTTGTATTTAATTAATTAATTAATTAATTAAATTTTAATTAAATGAAATTTTTTTATAATTACTTAATTAATTAATTAAAATTAAATTTTAATTAAATGAAATTTTTTTATAATTACTTAATTAATTAATTAAAATACTTTCTATCTATTAAAAAAGTTATTAAAAGATAAAATCATTTCACCTTATAGGCGAGTGGCACAGTGTCGCTATTGTAAAACTTACTCTTGCTGTAGGTGACATTATGAACGAAATTCTTTTGTAAAAATTGTATTCACGATAACTTTGACGCATTTGTATTTGTATCTTCTGCTCAAAGTTTGCTGATATATCAAACGTGACAATAATTGACTTGCAATTGAATTCCCCTTACTCTATCTAGATCCTTCTCTTTCTTAGCTCAGTTTCCATATCCGCAGACTTTTAGATACATTTTCCACTATTTATATCTATCGATCGCGATGATTCAACGCAAATTCTCTGTAAAATCATATTTATTGTAAAATTGTATTATAAAAAAGTATTTTAGATTGATTATTCATTGCTTGGTAAGTTTTCATAATGTGTCAGACTATGAGCAACAAAAGAGCGAAGGGTTTAGCTACAACGGTGGAATGACCTGAGGACATCGAACCTTCATAAATGAATGTCGTTTATGCATAATTTGGAAGGAACTGTCTGGCAAGTTTCGCAATTCGCGTGAAGAAGTACGTGGCGACAATTTTTTCTTCCTATTTATTTCGCAGAAGTCGCATTCACCTTATGATATTACATATAAACATTACTTTGTTTCTTTGTTTCTTCGCAACACAGTATAATATAGTACGAGCTCTATATTGAACGAGCTATCTTATAACGGACTGAGAAAGAATCACGTAGTTGTTCCTGGCAGATAGAAAATACAAGTATACTTTTATTATTGCTCTTATAATTTTATTGTTACTAATAATATTATTAAAATAATAACACAAACTATTAATTTTCCAATAATATACACTATTATTGTCTGGAATATTTGTATTTGAAATTTATAATAATCGAAAAAATTGAGTTACAGGTAGGTTTCCTCTTTTACGAGCGATTTTCTGACTTATCTGATACATATTATATATTATCATATTACAATACGTTAAAGCATTATTCAGAGTGTAAAGATTAAGTTTTTGTTGCGTTGATAAAGTACGCAAAACCTTTTATAAAAAAATATATTTCTTATTTTTGTACTATTCACTTCATGCATAACTGATGGAGCCATCTGGATCGGTATTAAAATCAAAAAAGGAGGATGCCCATAGTACATAGGAAATTTGCCTAATATGTGGGCCCAATAAAGCCTATACCATCTTAACGAGAGTAAAGAAACATGAATTTTAGCGGCGCTCATAGTTTTTATTAATTTTCATTAAATAAGGGTTCAAATTAAAGATTCCGCTAAACACTATGAATCGAAGTAAATGTCAAATTGAAGCCACCTCACTTTTCGATTAAAGTAAGGGTTGAACGGATTCCAAAAAATTCACCCCCTAGGTTTTTTCGTAAAATGGGGTGCCTTGACAATTTGTTTCAGATGGCCGGTACACAATCGAAAGCTAAGACTAAAATCCACTTTTAAGCCCTTACTGAATTGAGAGCCGCATCATTTACTATCAGTATTATTAAGATTAGTAATTGCGGTTAAATGTACCCATTATCACTCGTTTCAGCCCTTTGGCACAGTTTTCGAAGGTGCATCGGGGTCAAAAATGTAGATTGTAAAATTCTTGAATTCGTCAGCGAATCAACGTGTCTTACATGTAATTCAGTATAGATTTGTTCAATGTTCAAATTGTAATATAAAACTTGAATCTGTATTTCACGTCATTTTCGATAATAAACACTTTGTACTCTGAAATTTGACTTGCACTTATAATATGTGAAACAGACAAATTTATCAAGATTCACTGATTAAAATTGACTATATTGGTATATAAGGTTGTTGCGTCGTCAAAGACTGAAGAATAACTGAGAGAAAAACAACGCGCTAAAACTCCGATGTAACAAAATGCTCGTAGCTTATTTAAATTCTGCCTTTCATTCCCAGTTCTTTGGCCATAGTCTGACTGCGTTCAATACTATACTATCATGATATTCATATATCCTGCATTGTACTCATTGCGCGACAAAGCAACGTTTGGGCAAAGAGCCACAGCTACGACGAATAAGCGCACACAAGTGACAGAATCGCACAAAAGTGAAGGGTTAGAAGCATCGTCTTAATGGAAAACGACTGCGGATTGTCAAGATGATTTTAAAGCGTTCTGTGCGAGGGCTTGTTATGTCCAATATATATTTCAGCACAAAACTCCAATACCCCATCCAGCAGGAATACTTAATGTCATCCGCATAATCCTCTTTCCTACGTTGTCGCTATCCATGAAGTTTACCGAGCACATATTTCGCGAATAAAAGAGTATATCAATACTTTGTTAAAAATTAGAAGATTTATTTCAATCAAAATGCAGTTGCTATACTTGCATTTTTAGGTAAAACCGCGCACCAAATGACACTTTTAAACGCTAAATAAAAGAAACGTATATTCGTTCATATAAATTTATTTTTTGAAAGGCAAGTATTTTGAACATCTTTTTCACTATAAATACTTGGTAATATCTTTCGGTAAATACCGATATAAAGCTTCAAAATCTTGATCGTTCATGTCACGATAAATTACCATTTTCAACACCTTATTTATTAAAGAAATTTTGCTGCGTGCACGATTCTAGGTGACATGATAAACCAAATTTTGTTTCAAAGGTTATTGGACCCTTTTTGACATGTGCTAAAACTTAAGTAGAGTACTTGTTTATGAAAATTTCTTTTCATATTCTTTTTTTTTATAAATAAAATTAATTTTTTGAAAATTAGTAATTAGAATTTATTGAGAAATAGTTCGTTCTTTATTATTATTTTTTATTATTTTTTATAAGATCCAATCAAATTCATAAAAAAATTTATCAATCTTTTTTTTTTAATTGTTATATCTAAGAAATTTTTTGTTTTAATTTAACGAAAAAGTGCTGGGATGAGACATTTTTTAATATATATCAATTTTTATTAAACTGCATTCTTTAATTAAAAAGGAGAAGAAAAATGTCTGCAGAATTTCAGTGGGCGTTCGGTCTGAATCGTTTGATGCTCGACGTATTTGGCCTTTGGCCTTCTGAGGATACTGACTCTCGCAAGCACCTTCGCTCACCCATAATGATACTAGTAATAATAGTTGGCCTTGTGATGCCGATGATGTACGCGCTCTCCAAAGTTTATCACAATTTACTACTTCTGATCGACAACATAACGGTGAACACCACTGGCGTCACCTCCTGCGCCAAGCTCTTTATTGTCTGGTACAATCGAGAAGGTGAAAACATGGAGATATGAGAAAATAAACATTATCAGCGAGCCTCTCGTTCATAACCGAATAACGAAATTTTTTAATAATTACTTAATCTAGTATTCCGGCCAATGATGCAAAGCATACTGAACGACTGGCAGCGCCCGAAATCCGTGTGGGAGCACGGGATTATGCTGAAGCATGCACAACGCGGAAGGATCTTCATAATCTACAGTTATGCCACAAAGCTTATAACCATAGTGGGCTTCATCATTGCTCCCCTTTTTGGCATAAGCGTCCGCACCATCAACAACATCACTGATCCCGTCGGGTACGAGCGATTTTTCCCTTTTCAGAGCTACTACCCTTTCGATGCTACCCGCTCGCCCTACTTCGAGATCGCCTACCTGATGCAAGTTATCGCCAGCTCCTCGTTGGCGGTCATCTTTATCCTGACCGACAACTTCTTTGCTGTCCTCGTCTTTCACGCGTGCTCGCAGTGTCAGATCCTCTGCGGAAAGATAACCCAACTTTTGCCCACGGATGCCGAGTGCATTGTCGACTGGATGAAGACCAAGGCACCCGCTTTTCGATCAAATCTAAAGATGGTCGTTGATTCTCACCTGCAAATAATTAGGTATATTAAAATACTAAGTAGGTACTTTGCGTACCTACTAATACTAAGTATAAAAATAATTCTATTTTTATATTCATGAATTATATACAACATAAATGTATTTTCATTTTTAACTAGATTTGTAAATGCCTTAGAAAATACATTTAATATCGTAATCTACGTACAGACTACTTTCTTAATAATACTCGTTTGTTGCTTAGGCTTTGGAATCGTACAAGTAAGTATTAATAATAAATTTATAATTAAAAATCTATACATCATTGAATAATGTTATTATTCAGACAATTAGACAGAAAAGCAAAAGTCAAACAGATATGCAGATCCCATTTTTATCAGTGACGATTCTAAGCTTATTATTGGAAATGCTAATATATTGCTTAGCATGTGAGTTTCTTGCAAAATATGTAAGTAAAAAGATGTAACGTAAGCTATGAATATTTTCATCAAGCTGTACCGATATTGGGTTCTTTGCCAAATCAATTTTATTGTTCTTAATACAATAAATATATTAGGAAACTTCAGCTTACATGCACAGAGCATGTATGAATAGTAATATTTAGGATATTTAATATTGATAATGACTTTTTTCTTTAGAAAAAGGCACGTTAATTATGCATCGGACCTTACTAGTTTACATAAGATACCGTTGAGGTTGAAAGCGAGTTGATGCAAAATCGCGTGTTATCAGAATTGCTCCAAACTCAACTAATATTGAGGGCAGTGGTCCGACAATGCGCGCGCGCAATCAGTCCCCCGTCATCGTTTAGTTTACCAGTTACTTCACTTCCTATATATATATATATATATATATATATATATATATATATATATATATATATATATATATATATATATATATATATATATATATATATATATATATATAGGGCCAGCGACATTCGAGAAAATGATGGGTACCTATAACACCATTTTTCTCGCTGATTTTTTATATGAAAGTACAGGTAGAAAAAGGTCGTCACAAGTTTCAGTCCTAAGGTCCCCCATGCGACCTTGTAGAATATTCTGACTTTTCGAAAATGGCAAAGAAACGGCTATATCCAAAAAATTCTAGGTAGCTTCCATTATCACCCTTTTGAACGTACCAAAAAATGATTTCTTCGTCTTTAGGCCAAATTTCAGACAAAAATATGTCACATTTAAGAATAATAAAATACTCACGTTGAGAGACTTATTTGCACGTGCGCATTCTTTAGATTTTTAAGTTATGTTTGATCTCTTGTCATTTCTACACTTTGTGACTTCGAAAAACTTTGTATTCCTTTTTTGGTACGTTAAAATTCGTTACGGATAACCAAATATACACCAAAAGTAAAAGTCATACTATTAATGTCTGACGTAATTTACGTGACGCATTATACATTATGTTGAAAAGAAAGATGACATTAAGACCTTTAATTTGTGTGGTTGCACCATCTTTGTCGTCGATTTTTTATATGAAAATACATGTCGAAAAACGGCTATTTTCAAATAATTCTTGGGAGCTCTCTAATACCAATTAAAATGTACCAAAAAAAGATATTTTTGTTTTTTTACGAACTTTAAGATAATAAATATTAGACACACTTGTCAGCTCAACGGGTCACCCCTACAAAGCTGAATATAAACCTCTAATATTTGTGTTTTTTAGGTTATGTTTGATCACTTGTCATTTTATGAAATCGATAAAGTTGTAGGTCTACTATATCTTGAATTCTTTGTGTTAAAAAGGCCCTTACTTCTGTTCTGGATACGTTCAAATCGGTTCCTTATGGTTAAAGATACAGCCTCTGGAAAATAAGGTGCTTGTTGAAAATCATTAAGTTGGTGCCCCTGTATCCTTTTTCTCTATGTACCTTTCGAGCTATAGCTTTTAGAACATAGTTCAAACTAATATCCTAGAAAATAATGCACTTAGTTTAGCTCTGCTTATTCCAGCTTATTTTTTCCACCTAAAGTAAACGTCATACTATTAAAGTTCGAGGTAATTTACGTGACGTATTATACATTATGGACAATTCGATATACATCCAAAAGAAAGCTAACAACGATACCTTTAATTTGAGTGGTTGTAGCATTTTTGAGGATATTCCGATAAAAAGTTACGCTTGATTCAAAATTACGAAAAAATTTAGGTGACGACTTGCGGTCTTACATTTCGTTACCTAAAGTTTTCATAATTTTGAATCAAGTGTAACTTTTTATCCCAAAATTCTCGAAAATGCTGCGACCACACAAATTAAAGGTCTTAATGTCATCTTCACCCCCCCCCCCAGTATCTTTTTATTATGTCACCGCTACCGCTTACGTTCGATGATGTTATTTTTTGGACATGCAACTAACGTTTTTTTTTAAACACATATACGGGCATTACTGATTTTACTCAGATAGTGGATTATAGGCCCGATCTCAACTCGAGAAAAATTCGGAAAAACATTTTCAGAACACGCGTTTTAAGCGCCCTTTGAAAGCAACTATTCTGACATTTTTTTACTATTATTACTTGATAATATCTGTAATTTTATCATTACAGAACCTCAAAATCTTGCTCCTATGTGATAAGATATTACAATATTATGATATTTGTGACGTGCACGTTTCTAAGTGACACGATCAACAAAAAATTTTTTTCTAACGGTAATTTGACTTCTTATGACATGTACTAAAACTTATTTATTTTTCACAAAACCAATTTTTTATTAAATCACTAAAAAATTTTGGTTAAATTGATTGGTTCTTCGAAAGGTAAAACTAAAAAAATTTTAATGAAAAAATAAACTATAAAAGTATTATATGTTTAGTATGTACCAAATGGAGTCAAATTCGAAATATACTGTCCGTCAAATACTGTCGCAAATATTTTTATTGAATCGTGTCACCTAGAAACGTGCACGCTGCAGTTTTCTCAATAAATATAATATTGACAATGGTGTATAAAAAAATTCTCTTTTTGTGTTAAACTCAGGCTGACCCCCTTAGAAGGCATTCCCCAAATAATTATTATATAAATAAATTGATTATTAATTAGTACGTTAAATATATTTAAATAATCTTTCTTTCTGGAGTATTATTGCAAAGCATAAATGTAAGTTTTTAATTAAAAAAATTTAAAGTAATACTATTTTTATAATTATCAATTTTTAGAGTACAAGGATAAGTGACACCCTTTATCGTTCAGGTTGGTATTTAATGCCACCTAAATGCTCTCGAGATATGACTCCAATTATGATTCAGTCACAAGTTCCATTACAACTCAGCGCCGGAAAATTGTTTTACTTATCTCTCAATTATTTCCTTAAGGTACGGTCGAAGTCAAACAGTAAAATGGTTATGATATTTTTATTTTTAATTGTGTTTCTAAATTATGGCATACATTTTTTCAGATTTTAAAGATTTCTTTCGGGTACTTTTCTGTGCTTCTAGCTGTTAGTACATAATAAAATTTGCATTAAATCATCAAAAAATTGAATGCACTTATAGTAAAATATATGTACCTTAACTAGTATTTATTAAATAATGATTTCCTTAATATTTATGCCAGGAATATAGGCAAAATTATTTCACTTTAGTCAAATACTCTATTCTATTCCATACGCATCCTTGGACTATTCTAATACTAAGATATTATTTCACAACAATTATTTAAATTAATGATGATAAAATTTTTATTTCGAACCAGATGCAGGCTAAAATATACATATCGGTTCAACCATAATAAGCAGTTTTGTTAAACCACAGCCTTTTACAATGATTTTGTTTGATTGTTTGATTATGTAGTAAAAGAATAAATCTACGATCAATGAGGAATCAAATTAAGTGTTTGAACAACACTTTTGACTCTAATAACATATTGAATCAAAATTTAGCAAAGCGTCTTCAAGTAAAGAAGACAGTCCAAAGTTAGTACGAAGTTAGTATAATTATTGTATTTTTTAACTAATTAAATTTAATGAATAAAATTTCAGAATAACTTTGTTTTTAGTACTGATAATATGGTAAAATTTCTTAATGTCATTATTTTTTTGATTAAGGAGCAGGCCTGGGTTAAACCCAAACAAAGATTTTTTTCTTACGAGTCCAGAAAACTTTTTATGTTTAAAAGCAATCATTCTGAAAATTTGTATGCTATCAATGCTTAATGATATCTTGAATTTTACAGTTGTAAAACCTCAAAATCTTGATCCTACACCTCACAATAAACCACTATTTTCAATACCATATTTATTAAAGGAACTTCGTTCCTCACACGATTCTAGGTGACATGAAGAACGAAAAATTTTATTTTTTCATGTTTATTCGACTTCTTTTGATATGTATTATAAAAAGAGCGGAGCACTTTTCCGTTATTTTTTTTTTTTATTATTTTATTCGGACATCCAACCGATTTAAAATTTTTTTTTAATATTTTAAAAATCGGTTGGATGTCCGAATAAAATTAAGAAAAAGAAAATAATGGAAAAGTGCTCTACTCTTTTTATAATACATATCAAATGGAGTCGAATAACTGTCGAAAAGAAAATTTTCGTTCATCATGTCACCTAGAATTGTGTGAGGAACGAAGTTCCTTTAATAAATATGGTATTGAAAATAGTGATTTATTATGAGGTGTGGGATCAAGATTTTGAGAATGATTGCTTTTAAATATAATAAGTTTTCTGGACTTGAAAACAGAAATATTTTTTTGGGTTTAACCCAGGCCTGCCCCCTTAATCAATGCGCAGTAAAAGAAATGCGCACAACTTTTAAAATTCAGACATCCCGCCGAATGTTTTTTGCTCAGAAATATATTATATGATCTTTGAACACTCTCTGTTTTGTTCTGTGTTAGTTGAATGGGTTAAAAGATTAATTATGAAAAACTTGAAAAAAAAATACAAATTAAAGACATAAAAGAAGAGAATACTTAATTCATTGACCGATTACATAGCCAAAAGAAATGAGAGACCAACAGATATCTGCTTATCGGTCCACACTGCCTTCTCGCGCGCCATGCGAGGATAAAATCTTTTTCGCATCTCCTCATTTTTCGCTACAAGAGAAGAGTTGAGTTGAGTTTGTATTTTAAGGGGGTGTCAAACCATTCAAATTTCCCGCCGAAATTCCTAACCTCAAATTCTTTAACAATTGATTACAATTAATAAATAAACTAAATTATGAAAAACCAAAACACCATTGCCCTCCATAATACAATTATCTACCAAATTTATATTAGTCTATTAGTCTAGACTCGAACCGTCAAATTTCGTTCGAAAACCATTCGTACAGGTTTTGAAGTTTTTGTTTGAAACTTCGCACAGTGATAGATAATTGTATTACGGAGGGCAATGACCTCTTAGTTTTTCATAATTAGACTTACTGTTTTAATTAAAGCCAATATTTTATAATTCACGGGTCGGTAAGGTAGGTAAGGATAAAAATTGACTTTGATACCCCCATAAAGAACTATATTAGTCATACATATGCACACCTACTAGTTGACCTACTGGTTTATACATACATACTTGTACAATTCAACAGTCTGCTCAACCATCGTGCTGCATTTAAGAGGTTTTATAATTTTAAGAGGACAAACTTTTATTTTAAGGATACAAGACACTTTAGAATCTAAAAAACTTTTTTATGAGTCTATAAAATTCTTCTGTCTGACTTGTCCATGGTAAGGTAGTTTTCTCATCCTCCGAAAATCGCACTTTGATACTGCTGTCGGTCGAATAGAATTTCTGCTATCGTTTGTATTAGAATGTATCTCCTTGCGGTTTGATGTAATAGTATGTAAGGTGGAGTTATAGTAAAATATCATCAACAAAAAATTGATCAGATCAATGTGGACTATTTCCGATATAATGGAGGCCTAAGTTATTTTCGGTCACATAGAAACCAAGATAATTAAAAAAATTAATTTTCTGCATCCCTGATTTTTTCCAATATTTCTCTAAAGATTTGATGGTTTCGTCCTTACGGGGTTATACTTACAACGTTTAACTTCTTATTTGTTAAATTTAAACTAAAAACTAATTAGTGTTCTGTAAACGCGCCTTTTACTAAACAGCCAATCATACATTATTATGGCTTCGCTTTATAATATATGATTGGCTCTCCGATCGTCACTTTTTTATAAAAGGAAAATGCATTTTATTATGTACGCAAAATTTGTAAAAGTGAATAATTCAATAAAAAAGATTTTCTATTTGCTATAACTACAACTTAAATTATTGAAAGGTACATTCACGTATTTCGTTATAATAAAATCTCTTTCGAAATCGAATAGAGTTATATTCAATATTTTTCGAGTTAGAACGCGGAATGGTGTAATTCTATATGATCACACATACATACAGTAAATCCACACTCTCTAAATTTAAATTTTATCAAAGATGGCCGACGGTAGTTTTCAGGATTCGCAACATCTCGTACAGTAATTTCTTATCTTTAAAAGCTACTCGGCAGTCACGAACTGCATGCTTTATACGCAGCATGCAAAATCGCGCACTATACAGTGCCGAGCAGTCATTGCGAGTACAGACGCCGCGCCCGGAGTCGTATAAACAAGCTTAGTTTACTGCTTTCATTTTAATCATGGTAGACAGTTGTGATTTTTGGTACATATATAACATTTTTTATCCTACTGTTAACAAGAAATACAGAGCGAGACAAAAATCGTATGCTAGTAACAAAAACACTTGCTTATCGATATTTGACAAAAATTATTGGAATAACTATTCGTCAGTTACTTTGATGGTTGGATGTATGACAGATTTCTTTGTTCTGGATGTATTATACAGTTGGGATATATTGAATGTAAGTACATAACTTTTTCGCATGCATCTTCTAAAATCTTATAGTTACATTTTGCGTAGCTGCAAAAATTATTAAGACTTGCAGACGTTCGAAAAATAATACAGAAATCTCCAAAAATTCCAAATTTTTAGTAAAACTGGATTTTTGCATTCGTCTTACATTTTTACCTAATACTACTCTGAATGTAGTACTTTTATTAGAATTTAGAACTTTTACTAGATTTTTGTAAATTTACAAGTTTCTGTAACATTACAATGACTGTAAAATTACTACACTCAGAGTAGGATTATTTCTGTCCAACTCTCAGACTAGTAAATTTACTATAGACTAGTAAACCTACTACATTCAATGTAGGGATTTTACAGTGGCGTTGTTTTTTGACTACTCTCAGACTAGTAATAGACTTACAATTGCCGTTGTAAATCTACGAACGACTTTTTACAGTGTAGACTTTCGAAGAATGGATAGATAATATAAATAAATATAAAATATAAAAGGCAACATGCAGGGTCACAGTTACATTTTTATTTCAATTTTATTCGAAAGTTTATCAAAAAATAATAGATTTCTCAAGACAGTTTTTATTTTAATGCGATATTCGAATTTTAACAGAGTATTGAAGTTACGCTTGATTTTAATAACGATTCAAACGCCTGTGACGTCAGCATCTTCTCGGTCAACGCGCTATATCGGCGAGCCCCAAAGCTTCATTTGGAAAAATTAAAACGTCCGTCAATTTCACGGATCTCAGTCAATTTTTATTCTCCCTACCTTACCGACCCGGGAATTCTAAAATATTTATTATAATTAAAGAATAAATTAAATTATGAAAAACTAAGAGGTTGCCCTTCGGTTTGTAATTATCTACCACTGTGCAAACTTTCAAGTAAAAATTTTGCGGATTACATCAATGACATTGGAACGAAATTTCATGATAAAACAGAGATCTACAAAAGGTGATCCGAAATTTCGTTCCAATGCCATTTATATATGCAGTGATATTATTACCTGAAACTTAGCAGAGTGGTAGAATGTTACAAAAGAAAGGGCAATGATGTCTTGGTTTTTCATAATTCGGTTTATTTACTAATTGTAATCAATTGTTCATAACTCGATCAAAGATTTGAGGTTAGGAATTCCGACGGGAAATTTGAATGGTTTGACACTCACTTAACCGAAATGCTAAATCTGTTAGAAAGTGTTATATGACCGACACATAATAGCTGAAGCAGAATAGACTCAAAACAAAGTTAAAATTTTGTAAACGGTCTGTTTCACTGGACTAATTAATTATGTGACGGTCACCCAACGCTTTCTAAAAGATATAGCATTTCGGCTAAGTATGTGTGACCGTAATTGATGGACGTTATTTAGTTTTTCCAAATAAGGTATAAAAGCACCAGTACCTGGACAAATCAAAAATTGGGACCTATAGTGGGATACGGACGAAAAATGACTGTTTTCATAAAAAATACAGTCATAAATCGTTATAGTAAAATTTTGTATCTATTGTGTAGAGTATCAACTATTCAAATAAACATGAATTATTCCAACTCTGCGGCAGAAATTATATTCAAAGCTTTTACTAAAAATGTGTTCTGAGTAGGATCCTAGAGTAACAATGGGCGCTACTGAATCGTGCAGATTTGACTTAATCCCGAGGATTGAGTTTTGCATTCAAAAGAAATATTTTAGTCTACCAGATCAAGTTAATGTTTTTATCAATAGATGACACGCTCACGAATACGATTAAAGTTGTATTTAGTGAAAACAATAATTATTTTCTGTACAATTAGGTGTCCTAGTTCTGGTTCCATAGTTTTGCGAGGGAGCAGTAGTGGGACACTCAAAATATACAAATTATAATTAGATTCAGTGACTGAAAACTACTTTAGAGCTTACTAAACAAGATATTAAATAACAATCAGTAATGTCAACTGGAATGAATTTCGGAAATAGTGGATTTCGGAAATCTATAACTTTTGCTTGGGAGGTGTAATCCTATAACCTCAAAAAGTGGGGTTACAGGTCTCTGTTTATCAATTTTTGTGATTTTTAATTTGCCGATTCTTACCAAACTACAAAAGCATGTAAATCAATTAGTATTATCGAATAAATTGAGAAAATGAGCTTATTTCTATTTGTTTGCAGAACGGTAACGAATAAAGCTACTTAATAACTGTCCCGGTATTGGTGCCAATTGCTTGTCCCAGTACTGGGTCAACTCGAAACATCGTGTCCCACTACTGCAGCCAGGAACTATTTTATTAAAACCACTATTTATTCGCATAGAAAAGGTTTAAAAAAAACATTTTTTTTCAATCGATAGGAAATCTCCCGGGCTACACGATAATACTAATATATTATTTTAATTTTGCTATCAGATTTCAGAATTTAAGTCTTTCTAAACGGGCATCCCAAAAGTGTCCCAGTACTGGTGCTTTTACCTTAAAGCTTTTGAGCTCGCCGATAGAGCGCGTTGGCCAAGAAGATGCTAACGTCACAGGTGTTTGAATCATTATTAAAATCAAACGTAACTTCAATACATCATTAAAATTTAAATATAGTATTAAAAAGAAACTGTCTTGAGAAAATTATTATTTTTTGATAAACTTTTAAATGAAATTGAAATGAAAAATCATGCATGTCCCCTATACTGTATATCGTCGTCTCCACTCAGATTCAGACTCAGGCTTACACTCACACTTAAGAGAGTTAAAAGCCGATCTAGATTTTTGATAGCTTGTGACAATAACGAAGAAATTTGATTGGTCAATATTGACCATAAGCTTAGAAATAATCAAGATGGTATACTACAATTTTAAGAGTGTAAATTTGAATATGAGTGTGAGCATGTGAGTCTGAGTCTGAGACATTGAAAATTGGATGTAAGAGCTAGCCTATAATGGCAACAAACTCGATTTCAAATATAACCAAAAGAGGCAATTCTTGGATTAAAAAAAAATTGTTTGATGATCAGTTAAAATTAAAAACTATACTTATATTTCAGTTTATCGTAATGGTCTGCTGTGCATTCTTTCGCCGATTGTTTCGACCGAAAAAGAGCATTGAAGTTAGAGATTGTTCATCGGCTATATTATTGTTTGTAATGTATATAAAAAATTATGACTTCGGTTTAATTAGCGTAAGTAATGATACTATTTTTTTCAAAGTCAATTATATTCTACTTAAATAACGTAAAATTATGTTAAGTAAGAGTTTCAGCATTATAGAACTGTTCTATTTTTTATAAATAATTTTTTTACAGTAACTTTTTTTAGTAACTTTTAAAATTTCTTTTAAATCTTATAATTTTTATACAGATTTGTCTCTCGATGTTCTCTACACATCTAAGCAGACAACATAAGGGAATACCGAACGCTAAAGATAACATAATATATGGGATAATAATATTAACATTACTTCTGAAATGGTACAGTCACTTTATTGCTATTAATATCAATTTCATGGTTTATGCTGTACTTACATCTGCTTTTACTCCATTCAGGTACGTTAAAATTTATTAATTTTGAGTATACGCATAATATGTACTTAAACATTTTCTCCTACAATTATTATTTTAATTTTTAGCATTATTATGTCAATTGCATGTCTATCAAATATACTTACGTCAAATGGAGACAAAAATGTATTAGCAGTGAATGATAATGGAACACTATTATCTATGAATAAGAATATCAGGAATGCCGGACCAAAACCAAATAATTTCACTTTTGACAAAAATTAATATTAATATCAATCCATTAAAAAATTACCTAAAGATACATTGTTCATCTAAAACCAGATGATTCCATAAAAAAGACTTTTTCAATTTTATAATACTGAACTCTATATTTTTTTTACCGACGTGGGAAACAAAGTCGACGACAAAAGTCCAGTGGAAGAGCCGAGGCAGCAAGATGATCATCTCATATTCAAAGTTGTCCTCTCTCAGTAGAAAAAGTCAGCGTGGAGTTAGTTAACATGCAGGTTGAATCCGCTTGAATTCATCTGAAATCCACTGAAATCTTCCTAAAATTTAGTAAAATCCACTTTAATCTACGCGGGCCTTTTCTACTATCCGTTATCATGTTAATCTTCGAAACAAATCGGACAGGCGTTACTTTTCGTAGGGAGCGTCGATATAATCAAAATATTCATCTCAACAATGTAAATTATATAAAATAAAATATTTTAAGTTAAAATGAATATATTTTCATACATGAGTGCTTGCAATAGGGTAGTATTTCATTAAAATTATAAATAATATTAAACGAATAAAAAGATAATAATATCGTAATCAAGTTACAGAAGCAATCCAAGGCATCCAAAAAAAGATTACTTCACTGCATTTGGATAAACTTTTTTGTCATTTTCATTCTTTTTTGTATGTAAATATATATTGAATAACCTTCATGATTGCAAGTTGAAAGTAAAATATTACCAATTCATGTAATACGTCTGCAAGCATCATTGATTTTAATGCTTTTTGTTTGCAAACTAAACTTTTCTTATATCTTTTTACCTGTTCGATTGAACCCCAAAACAATTAAGTGTACCGTTATTCCCCATTTGCATGTTTTCATGTCTTACATCGTAAATTCGTAACCATTCAAACGATTTTAATATTCCAAAAAGCAAATTAAAGTTGAAGAAAAAACCTATAAAAACTGTCTAAAGAAATTTTTTTTAACAAGCAGGAACATAATTGGTTGGCGATTTGAAAAAACTATCCTTAAAGAATTTACTGTTTTTCATCATCTTAAACTTTGTTCTATTTTTAAAATTCTTTCTGCATGGTAATGGTTAATGAAATTCTGTAAATAATCTCGCGCATTCACTACTAGTAAACATTTATACGACCCAATAGGTTGTGCCGCTTATAAAGCAAGTTATCGCAACTGCTCCTTTATATCCCAAGCTCCGTTAAACCCCAGTCTCCCCTATTTATGTGGATAATTCACCAACATATATGTAACTCTGGAAAATCCTTTTATATACTAGAAAAAGTACCCGTGACCCAATTACCGTCGGTACATTATTTCAAAAATTGTGAGTTTTAGGGACCTATCTTATCGCTATGGCGCAGAACAGAGGGTTGAGTGTAAAATAATTGCAAAGTATTTGTCTAATAAGTGTGAGCATGCTACGGGACGAAGGAGAACAGGCAACGGCAATTTTATAAAATTTCATTCCAATAATTTTTTAGGGTGCCTTTGTTTTTAACGTCTGAAACTTTGCACATATTAGGTCCATTATTGTTCAATAAATGGCTAGTGAGATTGGGTTTTAGCTACATATACACAGTTTTGTTTGTAAAGTAATAAAGCATGGTTCGGTCGGTAATCCAGGGAATTGACTTTCGGGCCCCCTTAAACATATTTGAAATTCTTCTGAAACAGTTCTCCTATCAGTAAACTAACTACTTTTTTTAAAATAATATTTCTCCTAAAGACTGGAAAGGTTTTTAGTTATGCTCATCCCTAAGAACTCAAAAACAAAGTGAAAGTTTAGACCAATATCTTTAGCCTCATGTACCCCCTTATAAACAAAACCTGCAGGGAATCCTGGAGTAATTCCTGCAGGTAATTCTGCAGGAAACTCTGCAGGAGACCTGGAGGATTCCCTGCAGGATTTCCTGCATGGTTTTCGAACTGTTTTCCTGCAGGAATTCCTGCAGGAATTATTCTACAATGGGAAATTGTTTATAATCCTAAAATTTAAAATTGTTGAAAACAATAAAATAATTGAAAAATGTGCCTATATTAGGTGTTATCATACAGATGATAAGACTAAAACTCAGAGATTAAGCTTCTTAACGTTTATTAATCAAATTGTTAAACAAACAAATTATTTTTAATTTTGGATTAAAGAAGTTTAATTCCTGAGTTTTGGTGTTACTCGTATCATCTGGATGGTAACACCTAATGTAGGGACGTTTTTCAATTATTTTATTGTTTTCAACAATTTTAGATTATAGGATATAAACAATTTCCCATTCTAGAAAAATTCCTGCAGGAAAACAGTACAAAAACCATGCAGGGAATCCTACAGGGAATCCTTCAGTTCTCCTGTAGAGTTTCCTGCAGAATTCCCTACAGAATTTCCTCCAGGATTTCCTGCAGGTTTTTTTCATAAGGGCCTATATTAAAAACTGTCGAACGAATGATTAATGTCAGACTATTATACAATATTCAAACTATGATCAACCATATAATGAAAAACCGTGAGTGTTTACTCACAGCATTGATAAAACAGCGCCCTATTCGCATGTCCAAGCAAAAGTGACACACCTAGCGGCAAGTGCCAAAAGCACAGAAAAGTATAATAAAATAAAGCAGCTTTAACGTAAAAGTCACAGAAAAAAATTAGAACATGAGTATAAATTTATAAAATTGAGTAACTAACAGCAGAAAATGAAGAAAATGTAATGAATTTGGATAGAAGTGTTCAATACTTCAATAAAAGTATGCAAATGCATTTGTGATTATAAAAATCGGGACTTTATTATACCTTTAAGCCCTAACAACAGCGCCCTCTAGCGGGACTTGAATATGCGAATATAAATAGTGCAACCAGCCTGTTAAATAAGCATGTGTTATGATTTAATAATATTTCTCCACTTAGACACAATTCAAATATTCGCGCCGTAAAAATAACATATCGAGTACTCGAATCGAATCGCGTAGTTTCGATTAGCGAGTATCTTCAGAGTGCCAGTGAGCGCAGCTGACTTCAATGCCGTCCACCGGCTCCCTTTCGCGATTTCGTCGCCGCCCGTATCACCACGCGTGCACAACACCGTTCGAAAATGGCGCTTAACCTCTTAGTCAAAGTGCATCCCGTAGTTTTGTTTCAAATCGTCGATGCCTACGAACGTCGTGGCGCCGAGGCTCACCGAGTCATCGGCACTCTGTTGGGTAAAGATCTGTTTTTTTCAAAAATCGTTAAAAAAGAAGTGCTTTAAGAAAGTGCAATCGCCCTTGGAGAGCTGCTTATGTTCACTGTCATGGAGTGTTTATTCACAGACAGAATGTCTGATTGTTGTTGAAAATGATGAACATTTAATGAATTTGTTTTACAGGAACTGTGGAGAAAGGTGTGGTTGAAATAACGAATTGCTTTTGCGTGCCACATAAAGAATATGAAGACCAGGTTGACGCAGAACTCAACTATGCAATGGACCTGTACGAGTTGAATCGCAGAGTGAATGCGCAAGAAAATATTGTTGGCTGGTGGGCGACTGGAAATGAGGTAAGAGAGTGTGATTTATCATTGTTTACTTTTAGATTTGGGAACCAAATTAATCACGTTTGTTCAATCATCAGGTTACCAATCATTCCTTTGTAATTCATGAGTACTATGCTCGTGAGTGCAATAATCCTATTCACTTAACAGTCGATACGACTTTGGATGGAACGACAAGAATGGGTATCAGAGCTTATGTTTGTGTACGATTGGGAGTTCCAAGTGGTAAAACTGGCTGTATGTTTACACCAGCCAAAGTCCAGGTATAAATTTTTTTTCTTAAATACACTGAAAGCAAGCAAAGCTAAAGTACTGCATTTAATGCTAGAAATAAAGATATCACCTCCCAGCTCAGTAATTTTATATTCAATCTTACTGTATCCAATACTGGAGCAATAATCTGTAGTATAAAATTACTGTGATGCCATGTGGTATATTTATTTCCAGTATTAAATGCAGCATCTTAATTTTTCTGTTTTAGCAGTGATACAGTAGTAGAACTGTGTATATGACTATGTAATTGTACTACCAATTGAAGTATAAATTTATGTTATTCATTGTAGGTACAAAGCTACGACCCAGAAATTGTAGGATTGCAATTATGTGCCAAAACCATCGCTCAAACTCAAGGAAATAAACCAGGTGGTGTTGTAGAACCAATGATGGATCTTGCTCAAATTGCTGAAGCTAGTTCCAAACTTGCTTCAATGTTAGACAATGTCCTTCAATATGTTGATGATGTACTGTCTGGAAAGACACCTCCAGATAATCAGGTATTTATTCTTTATTTTACTGTATAAATTAAAAATATAAACTATGATATTCATACTGAATATATCTGTAGGTGGGACGAGCTCTTTTGGATATGGTCAACTCTGTACCCAAGATGACTAGTGACCAATTTGATAATATGTTTAACAGTAATGTTAAGGATCTCCTTATGGTTGTTGCATTATCGCAACTTATCAAAACACAATTACAGCTGAACGAGAAACTTACATTGTTAACAACACTATGAGCAAAAAGGAGTATTTAATTTGTTATTTCATTGATTGATAAAACATCTGGAAGCATAAGGACAGAATAAATGATAAAAGTTGTCATAAAACGTTAGTATTTATTACTCTCATCAAACAGTTGCACAAAAAAGCTATATATAAAATTGTGAAGAATAAATGATACAAAATTGATTACAAATATATAAATTGCGCGTATCTCATTTTTATACAGTGTAAAGCCATTTCAAATAGCAAATAAATTATTCAATAACATTTAAAAATAAAATAAATTTTAACAATGCTAAATAGTGTTTGATATTTCATCTTTTGTGTTATCTATGAGATTAACCCAGTCAGGTACACGATTAGATTCAAGATAATTTTCTTTGGAAATACACCTAGACGGTAAATCTGCTATTCCAAAGATTGCACCTCCTAACCATGCAGTGTAATTTGGTTTACTTGGAGCAGAGTGAAATTTAAATGTTCTTACTTTTAATTTTTCTGCATAAAGTTCACTTTTAACTAAATTTAATAGTTCAGCCTTCAATCTACTTGCAAAACCTTTTGCCATTGTGGTCCCACCAATAAGTAAAATGTTCTCTGCTAATTGTCGCCTAGTATCAACTGGACACTGAAAAAATATTGTTAAATATTAAATAAGTTATTTAAGCTTAACTATAAATTAGTTTTATTTATAAATTTATCATTTGTTACCTTAATAAGAGCATCTAGAATCATGGTTGGTATGCTGAGATTGTCATTATCCCTTTCCCATAAAATTTCAAATGCCTTTTCCCTCACAGTTCCAGGAATATCAAATGTCTTTGTCGTGTAATACTTAACATTTGGTGGCGGTGTAGGTGGATTATCTGTTTTTAGTTTACTAGACCTCTCCATAGTCGTTACAAAACAAGTTTGAACCTTGATGTCTTCGATTAATTTTTCTTTTAATTCCTTCTCTAATAAGACAACTGTCATGTCTTTTGTAATACATCTGAAAATTGATCATTTTTATCAGGATTAAACAATAAAAGAATTCTTACAAGACTTACTCGTGAACAGCTTTGCCCGCTAAAGGGAGAGCTTGCCATGCTTTTAGAATTGGTACACCCTCGAACACAGGAATAAGAGATGCTTCTTCATAGCCAACATCTAATACTAATGCAGTATCCATTCCTAAAGTGCTGATGGTGACCAAGTGCGTTGGAAGTACCATTAGTGACCCAACTTCAAAGTGTCGAAACAATACTTTTGCTAAAGTATTCCTAAATCTCGATGGAATCAAGGGCGACTCCAAAAGAACAATTCTTATGTCTTTTGGGCTTATCACTGTGCGCCTATTGAATCGATCAAAGTAAATTATAACAAAATAAATAGAAAATAAGTAGGATTATAGAGACTGTTATTACTTAAAAAATATTAAGTGTAGAAATTCAACAAGAAGTTGGTACAAGTCGTCTTCATCTTTGTAACTGAAGATTTTTCTAACTTCTTTATTCTCTGGACACTTAACTTCTGTCCTTAAGATACCACGAGGCGCTGGTTCACCCGCGTAACCATATCTAATTCATAAAAATAAACAATGACAAATAATCCAATTTCACAGAACAATTAAAAAACTCAAAATTCCTTACTTTGTGTAGGCACTCCCAATATCAAAAACAATAACTTGCTTATCCGAGATATATCGCATCCCTTCATATCCGCGCAACATTTTACCTTCTACTTTGCTTATCGATTATTTAAATAAATACATGTCGATTACATTTAATTTAGAAAATCTAAAGCCTATTTATGACGACAATGATTTTGGAGCGCTCAGTTTGACATCTCAGGTGATATTAGGTCGAAATTTTGCAAATGGCGGAACAGTAGGATCGAGGAGTATTGCACATGCTGTTATTGTGTAGGTGTAAAATCATAAATATTGTGAGAAGTACATTTTTATTAACGATTTCAAGATTGTTGGTGTATATTGCAGTCGTCAAACGCTTATATGATTTATTTAGTAATCAAGATTTAATAAATCAAGTATTATTTATATACTTCAATAATATGTGAAGAAAGGTTATATTTTAGTATATTTACGTTTACATTCGAAATTGTTATAAAATGAGTTTTTCACGTTGTAAAGCTGTTTTACGACTAGCACAAATTTCATCACGCAGCGCAGAATGCAATCATGAAAGTGGATTGCGATTTTATAGTACAAAAGTTTTTTCATCTGCATCGCCACAAGAATCGCTTAAACCTCATACTTCTAATGCAAGAGCAGAACGCAAACATGAACCAAATATCAAACCTCCAACTTTTACTGCAAGAGCAGAACGCAAACATGAATCAAATATCAAACCTCCAACTTCTAATGCAAGAGCAGAACGCAAATATGAACCAAATAGCAAACCTCTAAGTTTTAATGCAAGAACAGAACATAAACATGAACCACGAGTAAGACATAGGAGAAATTATAAATTGCGAGAAAGCGCAAACTATCAATACGAAGAGCATAATCCGGATATGAGTAGCACAAGGGCTTTAAATAATTTATCTCATATAGATGAAGATTACAGAGTAAAACCTGAAAGGTTACATGAAGAAGAAATACGTGAAGTTGTTAATTCAGAATCTATTAATAATAGCTTAAATACAGAGAATTCAACTACTTTAACTCCTGTTGTAAATGAAAATTTTAATTCTGATTCAAATATTGAAAATAAAGTATTTACAAGATACAAATTCATGGAAACACCTGATGGACTAGTTAAGTATGATTTATCAGCTGACGAATTTAATTTAGCTGAATTTGTAAAGAATTTTAATACTAAAGCGTTAGGACCTCTTGACGAATGTAATGAAGATATTTCGGATTTTGGCCCAAATTTTTCACCAACATTTAATTTTGCTGCTTATGCAGACAATTCTAAATTGATTCAAGAGTTTGTAAAATTAGGAGTGAAATTATATAAGGTAGAAAAAAATCAGGATCACATGAGAGCACTTCTGAGTGTGGATATGAAAAAGGAACTACCAATTTACATTCAATTTCTCCATGATTGTGGTGTACCAGCTGATTCTTTAGGAGATGTCATAACAGATAATCCAATGATTTTAAAAGAAGATTTGGATGATATGAAAACTAGGATAAGGTATTTACGGGCACACAATTTTGCTAACGAAAGTATAGCAAGGATTGTCACAAAAAATCCTACATGGCTCTGTTGGGCAACAAAATGTATAGATGAAAGGCTTGGACATTTTCAAAATGAATTTAAGCTTTATGGCCCTGAAGTAAGATTCTTAGCAACCAAACAACCAAAGCTTATTACTTACAATTTTAAGCACATTCACGAAAACACATTTGCTATTAGAGAGCAAATGGGATTCAATTATAAAGAAACAAAAATTTTGTTACTTGCAAAACCTCGTGTATGGATGAATAGTAAGTTACTGAAATTAATTAAAGCAAAAAGTAATAATAATAATTCATTTTATTTACATTATATTTTAATACACTTTCAGGTCGAAAAAAAATTGTAGATACTTTTGACTATCTTCATAACACAATGAAATTATCACATCTAATGATAATTAAACACGCTGCTGTTTTAACTTGTCGCAAAAGTCGTATAAAGAATAGACATGAATTTCTTCTGGAATTAAATAAGGTCCAATATGATCCTACAAAACCAGCATTCATTGCTCCAAATTCATTAGCAGCTGGTTCGGATGAAGAGTTTTGCAGAGATATAGCAAAAACAGCAGTAGAATCATATAATTTATTTTTGAAAACTCGTTAATATAATGATGTTACATGTAAATAAATTTTGTTATATATATATAAACAAATAAATTATACATTTTGAAAATATTTAAATATCATTTCCATAAAAATACTTGAGGTACTTTAAATTGGTTCAAGTACATTACATTACATTTCGCAATTTTCACAATTTCAAGTTGTTTTTTACTTTACTAAATAGATATTTCTAATAGACTCTCATCTTTTAGTTTTTAAAATTTGTTATTTGTGTATAAAAAATATTTTCAAAATAATATAACAAAAGCACCTTTCGGAAGACTATAAGTTATTACAAGACAAAGTTTAAAAAATCGTAATATCTTTTACATTTAGAGATTCACTTATTTACAATGTGCTATGAAGTGGTTGATTTTATCATTAGCATCTTACATAAAGAAAATATCAATTTGTTGTACAAATACATAAAATACAAAAAAGAAATGCTTGACTATTATAAATCTTAATTTGGACTAGTTCATCTTAACTGAGTTTTCCTAGTTCCATTTTTTTCTGTATTGCTCGTACCGAATGATACAGAAAAGCATCGAGAATACTGGCAACAGTAAAAGTGCCACCAATAATAGCACACGTGTTCGTCAAAAAATGACCAAGGGAATTTACAGTTTGTGTGTATTTCACCATTAACGGACTCAATTCATAGCTGAAGAAAAGTCCGGGCATTCCCGACTCACCGGAGAACTGCTTAATACTTCGGGAATGTTTAGTGACTGAAAATTGATTGGTTTGGAGAACAGATCCATCCAATCTTATAAATGTAGTAGGAACTATTTTGATGTAATGATGGTACATCATTGCCCCTATAACAAAATAAAGAAAAACATCTTTGCTTAGTAACTTGTTTGTTAAATTTACCTATATACTGACATTTACAGTTTTTATTTCTCTGGGCTTTCTGCATAACAACACAAGTCCACTTTTTATAAAAAATGAGTTGAACGTTTTTGATATCATTACATAGTATATTTTCAGATAAAAATGCAAAAAATCAAGTTTAAAAATAAGTGACTACTTATATCTACTGTTTATTAATTTTTTTAACATTAAATTGAATGGAAAATAAAAACTTTAAATCTTTATCTCAAAAACATAAAAAGTGTACTTGAGTCGCTATGCCTTTAACACACAGATTTGTATTCGTTAAAAAATCAAATTTGCTATTTACAATACTGCTATAATACGTAACTGTCTTTAATTATGAAAAACCCATAAAAATGTTACTCGAATTCTGGAAGTAAGCAACGACAATTCATATATCGCGCCGTTAGGAGCCATGGGTGCGCACAGGGTTTCCGCGCATCTTTCTTGTTTCTCCCGTCTCTCTCTAGCGCACAGCGTGCTCGTCTTCAATATGGCGACTCCCTCGTTCCAGTCGAAAATACAGTGCAAATAAATTTCGCTTACGAGCTCAATTGGCTCAAAATTAATCGGTCAAGAGGAACGAATTACAAGACGTAAGCGAAGTATTGATGGCCCGCGTTGAGGAGCATTATTTTTTCACGATATTTTTGTTCAGGAAACAATGCCAGTCGTACCCGGCGGAGCTTATCAGCACGGGCCAACGTGTTTCGATAGGATGAAAATGGGTTTCACGATTGGCTTTTGCGTGGGGATGGCCTCTGGCGCACTTTTTGGCGGATTCACGGCACTAAGGTAAAAAGTACCATATTTTTGTGCGTCAAAAGCATTGAATAGCATGTGTAACTTTGGCTTGGATTGCAAATGTTTACCCGGAAAAGAGTTGTGTGTTATCGTCATTATGCACTATTAATAATGGATTTTTATGTGCAATCATGCACGAATATATCGACATACATTTCGATATTTCATTTTTTTTTCGAATAATTTGTAGAGTATTTTATTAGCAAATTTTAAATAAAATTATTTGTTTTTTTAATATACCGTTCATCTACAATTCTTTTCCTGGGTAAATTAACTTTAATAATTAAAAAAATGACTTAATACCTAAGCAATCTATAATTGAAAAGTTAAATAATAATGAATAATATGTTAGGCATGGTCTGCGGGGGCGAGAATTAGTAAACAACGTTGGCAAAGTAATGATACAAGGAGGAGGGACATTTGGAACTTTTATGGCGATTGGAACTGGTATTCGATGCTAGTATACAGAAGACATTGTACATAATAATTATAGACTGCCTGGCATTGTAAAACTCCAGCATATATTGTTGTTTTTTTAAATAAAATAATTTTAAGAAAAGAAGAGCACGTACTTTCTGAAGAGACGACTGTAGTGTTATCAATAGGATTTGTTTTCCCTGGAATATTTGTTCCAAAGCTTAAATGGCGAATTCTGTGCGTTAAGTTGAATTGAGATGAAGAGTAAGGTTGAACGTCGTGTACTATAATAAAATACATTCAAATTTTTTCCTTTGACAATGGCTTTAGAATTCTTTCTTTCATATTTGTTTATATTTTTTAAAATCTTACCATGCAAGTGATCTATTGTGATACTGTCACCAGGGGCTATGTGAAAGCTCCCTCCTACTCTATTGACTTCCATGAAACCATAAATTTGACATCCTTCTTTGAATGTAAGTTCCTTAGATCTGTCATTTTTACATTGTGCAAAACGCGACGTATCCTGGACTGCCCATTTTCTACTTCTATATGCGTCTTTAACCTCTTCACATGTATTACAACACCTGTAGAATAGGTGAGGTTGGTTATTATTTGTTAGGCTTGAAATTTTTGTTTCTTTTTACTTACTTTATACCTAATTCTTGACTTGCTGCTCCATAACAGTCGCCACACTTCGCTGTTGTATTATCTGGCTAAATAAAATATTTTATTTATACTGATATGTACAAATTTAAACTACAAATTATTAAACTTAACACTTATTATAACATACTTTTTCAGTTGTTCTCTTAGTATCAGCAATATCTGATTAAAAATATCTAATTAAAAATGATCAAATAAAAAGGTAATATCAAAAATAAACTTTAATAGCAATTATTGTACCTGTTTTAATTGGCTCTTCAATAGGTTTACCATCAAAATCTAACCTTCTTTTATAAATATTATGCTGTATTTCTAAATGCTGCTCTCCAGTTATATCCATAGCATCTAACGATAACACTGTAAGAAAAGGTAAGACCGTCGCATTAACTTTGAAATCCATAAAATTGCACTAGCAACAAAATTCCAGTACTCACTATCACAAGCAATGGTTGAAATAACAATGTCCAAATTAATTTTCAATTTGGAGCCTCTGGAAGTGTCAACAAACAGTTCCTCCTTCAAACTAGGAGTCAAATAGTTATAAACTTCTGAGAAAAACAGCAAGACCATGATAATCGTACTTGCTATCGTAACTGAAAGCAACCATCATTATCCTAATAAACTTTGAGATATTCCTTAAATAAATAAAATACAAGCTCACGTCGTACCACAATGTTTACATTCTCAATCAAATCCATCCTACATCACCCCCGTGCCTCACTCAATCACAAGCTAACAACCCACCAAAGCAAGATCAAATCAAGCCACTAATCTTCCAATCTCTATGTTATTCTTGCATCCGAAAGCGCGTATATTATCCTCGAGAAAACCCATCTGACGTGCGAGGTTAAAAAAGCGTGCCACCATCCGTACTTACCGACGGCGCCGCCGTAGGTCTTGACGCGGAAGTCCTCGAGGGTCTTCGGGTACGCGTCGAACTGACGCAGCCTCTCGGGGATGTTCATCGTATTGTATCCCGGGCTGGATCACGGGCACAGCATCTGCACTATGTAACCCCGGCGCTTCGACAACAATAATCCACTCTCGCGTGCCGTGCTCGCTGCTGCAGACGAGGGACCAGTTGTCGTGGCACACGACGCGCAAGCGCTGATTCCCGCCACCTGCTATCAACGCGTGGCACGCGCGCGAGAGAGAGAGAGAGGAGAGGATGTGGCTTTTATTGTATGTTAGAGAGGCAATTGCCGGCTTGGTTGATGCTATAACATGCTTTGGCTTTTATTGTGCTTTAGCTTTGGATGTAATCATCGGTGCGCTGCACTTAGGCAGCGCTTGCTGAGTGGTTGTTATTGTTTTAAGTAAACGCGTTTTTCAAACAGATTTTTAGCATGCATAATCAAAATTTGAAAATCTGTTATGATTTAATGAGACCGTTATTTCTAACGTTTTTGAATGTTTAGAAAGTTCAATTTTGATTTGTGTAAATTATAGAATTATGCATGCTATATGCTCATTTCACATCATTTTTTTATAACTTTTTTTTATCTTTGTCGAGCTTATGTTTATTATTCATATATTAACAGTAATAGTCTAAAAGTAATAAAAGTTGGCTGCCGATAACTTTATTTTTGTACAATATTTACCAGAATTCGAATTTAGGAAATAGGAAAGGAAAAATATTATGTATTGAAAATATTTCCACTTCTTTGGAGAATTGAGTTTTCAGTGACTTTTGGTATCTATGCACGGTAAACTTTCATATTAAAAGTCAAAGCTTTACAAAAGTTCATCTATTACTTTTCTTTTTTCATAATCTATGCTTTTATTTTACATTGGTTTAAATAGTAATTGAAAAATGAATTCTTCATTACCTCAACATTTTCAAAAATGGACTTAAGTGGTTATTCCTGGAAGCCACAGATTTAAAATACTCGAGGGACATCAATGGAGAGATATGAAATAAATTTAATCCAGTATTGCATGTAACAAAGATTTTATAAATTTTATTCACTTCATTCATCACACTTTTGGATTGAGTTTTTCTTCAAATCCATAATACACTTATCGTTTATTTTTAATATCGTAGTGCCATTTCAATTCTTTTTTTCGTCATTCCCTTTTAATATTCGGCTCATAACGACTCTTTCTACAGTAAAAAATATATATATTTATTTTCTTATAATTTGATTTTCCTACAAATAATGAATGCGTGTCTTCATCGTTTGTGATGATCGTTTGCTTTCGAAAATGAATCTTAATTAATTGTTGTTACGTGTTTTAGTGCGATATATCACAAGAGAAATCGCGCTGTTCTTTTTTTAAGCAAGGACCATTACAGATATTTCAAAATTTCTTAGTTTCTCTATGTATTATACATTCTATTTTTATTTCTTTTAAATGTATTTTATGTAGCGTAAAAAATATTTATTGCGCTACATAGTATTTATGTAAAATCGTATACGTGTTACAATTATTGTTTCGTTTACATGAAAAATAATTTTCAGGCAATAATCGAAGTAAGCTGTAGACAGAACACTACACATAAAAATAAAAGATTTTGAAAAACCAGTAATCGGTCGCAGATTTTAAGGCACCGCGTGCCAGGAATACGTATCTAATTATGATTCAGTGCATTATACTGTGCCAATACAATCAGAAGATAAACGAAAGAACGAAAGCATTTTATAAAAAAATATCAATAACATGAGATTCATTTGACTCGTGTAAATCATCGGCGAACTTATAATTAGTAAATGGACGGCGCTCTGATGCAAAAGAAATATAATAATAATAATAATAAAATCTTCGCAGACGCGATCATCGATCGGGTAGCGAGATTTCTCATACACGTAAACTAAACGACTTATCATTGAATCTAAGCTTGTACTTGGTAAGTTTGCGATTTCGCGAACCGCGCGATCGCATACAGTATTACAAAAGAAACGCAGTTTTCACAGAATATCTGTTAAACAGCCTATACTCCGAGAAAGCTGCCTCCCTCTTTCGTCAGTGATGTAAAATAATAATTTTTAAAAGTATTACTTCATTACGTAATAATAATAATAATAATAATAATAATAATATTAAAGAACACAAAAGAACAAAATATAATAATAAAAAATAAAATGTTCAGCAGTATAGACCGATATCAAAAGTTTTCGCGAACAACTCGTAACCGCGGAATGCCTGCCTCTGTCTCCATATGTTTGTTTTGCTCGTCTCCCCTTGTATATACAAATTGGTAAAAAATGTAGGCTCGATTGTTGCTGATTCGTTAGCTATATATATTTATATATATATAGTCTAGTAGATCCAGTTGACGGGGACCCACTGGTCCCCGCTCGCGAGGGCGTCGAGGGCCGCCACGACCTGTCGGAAGGTGTGATCGAAGTCCTCGTTAACGATCACCTGGTCGATGTACTTCTCGTAGGCGCGCTGAAGGGCCGCCGACTCTTCGACCGTCGATTTCAAGTCGTCCTCCTACGTGGGTCAGACAATCAGAATGTAAGTTTGCGGCTTTTGTGGAGGAAAGGTGGCTTGTTCGAGATAAAAGATATACTTCGTTGTGAGGGGGTGAGAAAGCCAATAATCGACTGTAATTTAACGGATACTTATATTTAGGCGAATTATGAACTTACTTGCACTTTATAAAGTAATAATTAATCTATGTGTGAAGTTTTAGGAGGTAAAACTAACAGCGTTCTAAAAAGTTATTGGAATCGAATTCTGACAACATTTGCCAACATTCCAATCGAATAACTTTATACAGAGATCCATTATTACTTAATTTATAGTACCCGTAACTTTGGGATTTGTCAAAATAAAGTACTTTTGTTTGTGAAATCATAATATATGAATAAGTCGATAATGCAGAGAATTGACTTTCGGACCCTCTAAATATGAAAATTAAAAAGAAAGATTTTTTTTATATGTGGAGAGTACATTATCTTTTATCTTAAAATGTGCTGAAGATTCGATTAGCAAATAATTATTCAAGCTATGGCAGTCATGGAATCGAAGATGCAATAGTACTTGGAAAAAGAGATAAAAAGAAAACAATTGCGTGCAAAATACAAACCTCGTACAGGGATGCCAAAGATTCCAGGGTTCTGGCGCGTCTCGAGCTATATCTGATGGAACTCTGGCGATCAAACTAGCAAGGCCAACAATAAACGATGTTACATGATAAAAGGAAAATCAAATGCAAAATCATATAGGATTAAATAATAATTGGATTGAATATGATGGTAGAAATAATATTTTAACTACGAAGGAGTTTTTTAAATTCTAATGGGACTATAATAATTTGACAAAATCAAGATAAATTATTATAACGCAACTAATTACGTAATACTAATGGTTCAATTTTGTTAAAAATGTCAAATGCAATTTGTAAATGTTTCCATTGTTATAGCTCTAATGTAATGTATTATTAAGTAGTTGGATTATAAAACAAGGCAGATCTGTTACATTTACGTTATTATTAACAATAAGCAATTCAAGAAATTCTGTTAATATTCGAATATTGGAACACCACTGTCGCAAAATACCATTTATATGTTATGTCAGTGTCTGAATTTTTAACTTCTAAATTTGAGAACAAACAAATACACTGTAACTTAAATAAAAGAGTCTGAAAAAATTATTTTTAGAAGCGTTTATTGTGCTTAAAGTAGTAAGTACAAAATCTGTATTTCATTTTGATCGCATTTTAATATTAACTTTTATTGGAAAAGTTAGTTTTTGTATTTAATTTATCAAAGCAATTGCCATAATTGAGGCAATATTATTTGGAGTTGTATCTGCGAAAAACCGTGAGTCTTTGGAATTTCGAAAATTTCGAAGATCATAATCAAAAACACTCTTCATTCCTGATTTTTCCGCAGCTTTCTTCGAAAATAATGCCGAAAAAAATCCGTAAACTACGTCAAATTCATATTTTTTAGCCCACTTAATACTTTCTTGTACCAAAGTTGTAGATAATCCTTTCTGTCGATGGTTTCTATCGACGCAAAGGAATCTTAACTTTAATAGTTTCTCAGCATTTGGAAAATTTTCTGGAATGTTTGCATTTTTGTATATAAAGTAAAGGCAAGAATAGTAATCGTTAATAATTTTAGACTTTACTAAAGGTGTTTGAAGGTTAACACTAGAGTTTTTAGAATCTAGTAGTATAATGACACCGACTATTTTTTTGCTTTTTCGATATACGGCAACAAGACTTGGATTATTTGTAAGATTATCTTCTAGTTGTTTATGTGTGGTCCCCTTAATGATTTCTTCTTCAGCTTGCGAAATCTTATTTTTATTTTTGGATATAAAGCTTTGCGTAGTGGTTTCTTCAGATGCATAATTTTCTTGTAGTAATGCAACAATAGTATTTATTTCACTCTTCTGTGTTTCTCGGATTAAATAATCTTCGTTACACATGTTAACTTGTTTGAAGTTTTGCGTATCGATGGCAAAATATTAAATTCAATAGTTCACTATTTTGAATTACTTTTCACTAATAGTTGCGTAGCATCTAACAGAAATAGACTGCTTTATTATACTTTGAAACAGCACTGAGAGCTAAGTATAACATAATCATGTTGTCTTTAAGCGATAACATAATCACGTTTTAATAAGCGACTTGGTAGGGATAAATGTTTGCATTATACTTTTTGTAATTTGCAGACTCAGATAGCCGAAGCGCTGGGAACCGATTTGGTAGTTTGGCACTCGGCTTTCTCAAAAAAAATCAGTTATAGTAATTTTAATAAATGATACTCAATAATATACTTTATTGCCTCTATTCTACAGTACATCATATTATTTTATGCATGGTTTCTGCAAAATACGTAAATTATTATAAAATAAGATTGTTTGGGATAATTATTCGAAAGAATTTAATTAAATATATTAATAAGGTTAAACAATTCAAATGTAGATAAATTATTACAACATAAGTAACAAATAATAATGATTTCATTTTTATGAAAATGGAAAAAAATTCTGTATTTTATTCTGTATTTTGTAAATTGAATTAGTTTTTTGTGCTTATCAATTATTCAGAGCGATTGTCATTATTGACACAATATTATTTGGAGTTACGTCTGCGAAAACTAATGAATCTTTGGAGTCTCGAAATTTCTGAAGATCACAATCAAAATACTCTTCATTCCTGAATTTTCGGCAGCTTTCTTCGAAAATAATACTGTAATAAGTCCAAGAACCAAGTCAAAACCATTCTTTTCAGTCCAGTTTATAGCTCCTTAAACCATAGTTGTCGATAATCCTTTATGTTGATGTATTTATCAATTGCAAGGAATTTTAACTTCGATATTTTCTTAACTTTTAAAAATTTTTCTGTAACATTTCATCGGATTAGATGTAAACTGTAACTATCTGAAGTTTTCGTTCAAAACGATACTATCTGAGAGCTCGTTTGAAAACGATACTATCTCAAGTTTTCGTTCAAAACTGTAGTATCTCAGATTTCGCCTGGAAAAGGTATTACATTCAGATGACCCTACGCGTATTATATTGACATTAAAATTGCTTAGGCCCCCATAAACATGGCGTATCGAATGGATGGTACCCCATGTTTATGGAGGCCTAAGCAATTTTAAGGTCAATATGATACGCGTAGGGTTATCTGAATGTAATACCTTTTCCAGGTGAAATCTGAGATAGTACAGTTTTGAACGAAAACTTGAGATAGTATCGTTTTGAATGAAAACTTCAGATAGTACAGTTTACGTCTAACTCGATGATTTGCACTTTTGTATATAAATCCTATGTGTAAAAAAAAACAAATCGCATATCAGGTTAGATTTTAATTAAAGTGTTTCTTTGGATTTTGGAGACTTTTTCTCATTTGACGGGCTTACATCTTCCAATATTTAATTATACCGACTATTTTCTTGCTTTCTTGATGTACAGCAATAAGACTTTGGTTATTCATTGCATTATCTTCTTGTAATGCCTAAAGACTTTTCTTCATAAGCTGTTCTTCTTCTTTTGAAATCTTGTTTTTATTTTTGGAAAGGAAGCTTTGAATAATGGTTTCATCAGATCCATAATTTTCCTTTCATGATGACAGAATATTAGATGTTTCATTTTTGTCTGCTTCTCGGATTAAATAATTTTCCTCGAACATGTTAACTTGTTTAACTTTGTACACCTTAGTAAATAAAGAACAAGTTCAGTAACTGATTATTTTAAATTACTGTATTGTTAGATTGCCAACTGTATGACACAGAGTAACTTTTTTTTCTTGAAGACGATTCCACAGAAACATACTGATTCGATATTGTGACAAATACTTTCACTGAGAGTTCAATCTATTCGAAAATACCACGTAAATGTCGGAAATATTCTCATTGCAGTAGCTTTAATGTAACGTCTTAGCGAATTAGCATTGTACTATTAAACCAAAAATAAAAATAAAAAAGTATATTTAAAATAATTTATTGTGCTTAAAATATTAAATTCAAAGACTGTATTTTATTTTGATCACTTTGTAAATTTAGCATTTATCAGTCTAATTATCATTTGTGGTTTATTTAACTATTTAAAGCAATAGCCATGATTGAAACAATATTATTTGGAGTTGCATCTGCGAAAACTAGTGAACCATCAGGGTCTCGAAAATTGCGAAGATCATAATCAAAAATACTCTTCATTCCTGATTTTTCCGCAGCTTTCTTCGAAAATAATGCCGAAAAAAATCCGTGAACTACGTCAAATTCATTCTTTTTAGCCCACTTAATGCCTTCTTGTACCAAAGCTGTCGATAATCCTTTTTGCCGATGGTTTTTATGAACGCTGAGGGTTCTCAACTTTAATAATTTCTTAGCTTTGGGGAATTTATCGTAAACATTTGCACTTTTGTTTATAAATTCAATGTAAGAATATATATTATTCAAAGTTTTAGATTTAAGTGCAGATATTCCCTTCAATTCTATAGACTTATTTTCATTGGTCGGGCTCGAATTTTGCAGTATAATGAGGCCGACAATCTTTTTGCTTCCACGATGTATAGCAACAAGACTTGGATTGTTGGTTAGAATATCTTCCAGTAGTGTACGTGAACTTTGCTCGATAAGTTGTTCTTCTTCTTCCGAAATTTTATTTTTATTTTTGGAAATGAAACTTTGAGAAATGTTTTCATCGTGCAGATAATTTTCATCTAGTAATGAAATTATGTCACTTGTATCATTCTGTTCTGTTTCTCGGATAAAATAAATTTCTTTGGACATGTTTACTTGTTCAAATGTTAACACATCAATAGAAACTTACAAGTTTAAAAATTGACTATTTCAGATAGTTATATTGCCAACTCTATGACACAGATAAATTTTCACTTGTAAGAGACGATTCCACATAAATATACTGCTTCATTACTTCGACACATATCTTTACTGAGAGCACATTTACTTGTTGTTGTATTATCAGGTGTTCACGTGGTAGGTATTCGAGTAAAAAAGACTTTATCTGATTTTAAATAAACTTATATTGTATGTTTATTTTTGAAAATGAAGCTTTGAGTTCATTCTTTCATGCAGATAATTTTTTTTCTACTAATTAAATTATATTTATGGTAGTTATTGGCGAAATTGGGATTATTTAGAGAGGTGTCAATTTTTATTCTAACAACGCGTATTTTTAGTACCAGAGCTAATTATATATCGTGATATATATGGTCTATTAAATTGAACTACTAATGCTAGGCTTGATTATTAAAATCCAGGACCAGCATCTCTAATGATGTTCTTGTCAGATCAGTAAATAATATTATGACTATATCACATATTGATTAAACTAGTATCATGAGACTAATTTAAAAAGGTATTTTACAACTTACTGTTAGTAATATATTTCTGCCTTGTTTTATAATTGTATTATATGTATATGATATTTGTAATGAGCATCTATAATTTGAATTTGTAATTAGTGTCTATAAAATTAGACAATTAACATTAAAACCTCAGTTATTATCAAATGAACATAAAAGTAAACAATGTATTGTCGCTCTCAAGAACGCGTTCAACTCAGTATTATTTAGGAAGTAAAACATTCCATCTAAACATTGATAACGTATAAAAATCATATAAATGGACTCAAAGAACAATGTTTGAAAATTGAATTTTTTGAACGAACAGAAAACTGATTGTATTATATTTTCTCAAATTTTATTATTTTTAAAAACTGTATTCTACAGTATTTGTCCTACAGAAGCAGGAAAACAGTAAGGTGCGAGCTGTTAATTGATATTTTCATTTAGAATATGGGTTTACGAACGTTTAAATTTGGATTTTTCGCATCTACTGACAATACCAATTCAAAATAGTACATATTACAAGATACCAAAAATGTTAAATACATATAACAGTCATTTCTTTCTTTGCCAGAGCATCACAGATTTTGTTAACATTGTTCTTTCCAGAGCCTTCATCATTACCAACGACATATTAGGACGAAATTATACGTATAAATCACAACCACTAACATGACGCTGAAACCAAAACTAAGCACGTCATCGTATATACCAGGCAACGTGAAACACAAATAATAAAAAGAAGAAACGAAACATCTCATCCTTCATACCAATCCATCTCAACCTAACACTAATAAAAAAAAAGGCTTACCGTGAGATTGCGATTGCTCGCGCCGGTGGACCTTCCCAGATCGTAGAGCGACTTGAGCTGCTCCATGCCGGGCGCGGCGATGAATATCACGTAGGGCATGAACTCGGTGCTGTTGTGGAGGATCTTGAGGGCGGCGGGACTGCAGTCGAGGACGCACATCTTGCCGGCGCGTATGAGCTCGCGCACCGAGTCGAGCTTCGTGCCGTAGAGGTGGCCACCGTGCTCGCCGTGCTCGAGGTACCGGTGCTCCCGGATGTCCGTCTCCATGGACTCGCGCTCCGTGAAGTAGTAGCTCTTGCCGTTCTCCTCGAGGACCCGGGGAGGCCGCGAGGTGACTGCCAATGTACAGGGGGTGGGTTTGTTAGATTGTTGTGTATTTTTGTATATAATGCTGGTTCGATAGAGAATAACTGTATTTTTCGAATGAAATATATTGCTGTTATTTGAAACATTATTAAGAATTATCGTTCTAACGATTTCTTTTTTATAGGTTTAGCTATCTGGAAATTATTCACCTTTAACACATATGATACTCAGCATTATAGGTATACTAAGTGATCAATTATTTTATTAATATTTGTGATATTATTTCTTTGGTTCACGCAAGAATTTTTATCCTTCAGAGTATTCTTAAGAAAACTGGTAAAAAAATTGTTAAGAAATATGAGAGAAAGTTAGAAATTCTGTATGAATGTGAAAAAATGTAGTTCTTTTATGAATTTAAAGCGTGCTTTTTTAAATCTTTCTCACTTTCATTAATCATTTTTTCAGAACCTTATAATTAATAAGTTTTACACCTTTTATCACAGTTTTTCATATTTTTCATTGTTTTCGCATTTACCACTTACATTTTCTTATTCTATAAAGATACTGACAATGTTTCAGATATGTAATCTGAAAACATAACTTTTGAACATTGTAAATGTGAAAAGAAACGTGCAAGTGTGAGGGTGTGCGTGTAAATGTTAAAAAATGTATTTAACAAAATTTATATAAATATTATACAAAAGTGTTAAATAACATACTATTTTAATATTGAATAAGACTCAGAAACGAACCCTTTTGCTGTGGAAGGATTTTCCCGAGAACCAAATAACATTGTGGCAAACAGAATTCCTATTTACGTTACAAGATAATAAGTTTATTTTAAAAAACATGGGTCTTGGACACAGAAAGAAATTCTGTTGGTATAACTAAGTTGGTAAAACTCTTGTCAAAACTAAGATTCTTCTTATAAACTAGATGTTTATCTGTAACTTAACATTTCCTTTTTTGCTAAAACATCTCTATGACTGTAAAACGCTTTAAGTGCCTTAATAAGTTCAGTAAGAACCCAAAAGAGCGAATTTTGATCTACTCATTGTTTGTCAGTATGAATGAGCATCGTAATTATAAATGCAAATAAAATTCTTCTGGATATCTATATATCTATATAGAGAAAAAAGTCTCTATGTTCAAAAAATTTCTTTTTCCTCAAAAGGATCATTTTCTGAGTAAATATCTAATCTTTCTTCTGTTTAAAACTACGAGAAAGTGTGAAAAATACACCTAATCCATTTACATTTTCCGACATTTTTACTCACATTATTATGCATTTCTTATTGTCTACTAAAGCTCCTTCTAAAATGCAATGAACGGTGCACAAAAATAGAATTCCTTCCGTTCACCACAGAAAGCAAACCCCATCTACAATTAACCTCCAAGCTCTTGAAAACCCAAAAACCAAACACAAAAATCAACTCACAAGGCACGATGGTCCCGAACTTCTCCGGATCGCTGTTGATCAAGCGATTCTTCAGGGTCCTCCTGCCCACGCCCCTCGGCCCGACCAGGGCCAGTGTCTTGCGCCTGAACGGCGGCATCCTCGCCACCTCCTCGTACAGCAGCAGCTCCGCCGCGTCGAACTCCCCGTTCGACTTGGACTGGTACATCTTGCGCTTCTTCTTCCTGGAGATCCTCGTGCCGCATATGCTGATCTTGTGGACGAAGTCGGCCTCGGGCGGGACGAAGGCCTTGCGACGCTCCTCGAGCTCGAGGGAGGGCACGAGACCCGGGGGGCCGAGACTGTTGCCCTCGACCCGGCGCGCCTGCCACCAGTTCGGATCGGCCTGGTCGACGATCTGCAGGATGTCGCCCTTCAGGAAGGGCAGGCCGATCTCACGACAGGGGAGGAGAGTGTCCTCGGTCGGCTCGTACTCGAAGAGCGCGCGCATGTAGCACTGGAGTGGAGTGGATGGTTTAGTGAGGTTTGAGGGGGGAAGGGGGGAGTGGCTCGATTACTGTGATCTTTCATGTTTTTCGTTGAAAGTAATGGAGAAGCATCTGCTTGTACTCGGTAGGGTAGTGCGCTTTGATATAGATTACTAATTCACAGAGTTATCTCTGTGATTTGATAATTTTTTAAATACACATATTGAAGAGCACAGTAATTGGGTCACTTACCTTAGTAGGTTTTAAATGCAATTAGGGCTTTGCATTATATTTTTATTTCATATTTTGGTAGCTTTATGTAACAGAAATAGGTCGTATTTTGTCTTTTTTTTTAATCTACAATCATTTAAGTGGATAAAACAAGTTGAACAAAAATGAGTAACATAATAAAAATCAAGTATACTAAAATTGTTTCTAAACTATATGATTGTTAATTTCTAACGTATAAAGGTGTACATGTTAAAACTAACAAACCAGTCTGATCGGTCATATTTTAACTTTATTACTCTTATGCATGTAATATTTTCAACACTCAGTTTACTATTTTTACAAATAAATGTATATATTCAAATTAACAAACTCATTTTAACAAACAAAAAAAATAACATTTATAACGAATTCGTTTTTAACCGTTTAAGTATATACAAAATAGAAAGAAAAAAATACGACTTTATTATTTTATGTACTTTTACCTCATAGTAAAAATTAAGTTTACATTTTTATGCAAAGGCCTAATTACGACTTGTATTGATCAGTTAGTACATTATTACGTGCATAGGAAATATTGCTGAAAATTTCTGATTAGTTAAAGACATAAGTAACATTGACGCAGCTCCAAATGAAGATTGTGCATTTATATTTTAATGTAATTCTGACAAATATATAACATAATGAATGAAAGTTAATAAATTCAGATTTATCGGAAAAATGAAATAGTTTTAAAGTTTCTTAACCATTAAATTAATATATTCCACTTAAATAAACAATTATAATAATATTTTAATAGTTTAATAATTAAACTATAATATTTGTTTGTCTATTCTACATAATATATAAAAAATGTTCATGCCAAACTAAGTAAACAATAAAATTAAATGGATAAAACATTTAAATGAATTACGTAAAAATAAATTTGTGTGACTGAAAATACCTTGCTATCAGTCTCCTTTTGGTGGTAAATCGAAAGCCAAGCAAATAAATTGGCATTGATAAGTATATTATATACAGAAAGCATGTATAGAGAAGAATATATTATTCTTTGGTGGAAAAAATTGTATCTCTTGATAGATTAGCATAGAAGATAGAATGTTTTCAATCAAACCGATATATAAGGATGGTTTTCAAAAATGTTGCGTAGTATTATTATAATATAGTTTGATCGCGAACTATGATTCCCATTAATTCTATCAATCAATTTTATTTGAAATACAAAAGTTCTTTAAAATCAATGTTATTGTTCTTTTTATTGTTTATCAACTTCAAGTGAACCATTGAAATAGGTACAGAATTAACACTCTTATGACAACAAATAAAGATCAAACCGTACATTTTATAAAGAACTCAAAGTGGAAGGATGTACAATGCAAATACTAGTTGTTTCAATTTGAAGTCGAGTAAAATAAAAAGATTTCCATATGATAAAATATGGTTTGTTTTTACTTTTAGAACGTCCACGGAGCTTGCATTTAGAAATTAGACGCTTCATTATAATTCAATTTATAAAGATCTCATTGTAAAGTCCAAATATTGGTCATATAAAACAACGCAGATGATTAATGCACCTACAAAAACTGAAATCTCTTCTTCATTTAACTATAAAACCCTGTATATCACCCAAAAACCCAGCACTCTTGAAAACCACCCCAAAACAATATCCAACCTCCTACGAAAGCAATTTACCATAGATTTGATTGGCTTGTTGGAGTCGGCTGCGATGCCGGGCGCCAGTTTCAGCGACAGGTTCTCCTTGGCCTCGGCGATGGCCTGCTGCAGCTCGTCCGGATTGCGCACCAGCTTGCCGTTGACCTCGAGGATGACCTCGCCTGCTCGAAGCAGGCCCTGGAGGGCCGCGGTGCTGCCGCCGAGGATGCGCGCGATTATCAGGTTGCCGTTCTCGTCGACTTGAATCGTCAGGCCCTGCGAAGGATGATCGAACGTTGTGAATGTTTTTGGATATGGAGTGAATTTTTTATATAATGTACCGTTGAGGACCCAGCTGCTGATCATTTTTGTACGTAAATGGTTCCCTCAAACTTATCATTACAACAAAAATAGTTTTAAGAACTGATTATTTGCTAAGTAAAAGTTGCTTTTATGGAAACAAGAACTGATCGGAATTTGAGTCCGTGACGGTAGTAATGGAATGTGTACGAGCTATACCGTTTCATTAAATTACATACGTATTGGATACTCTAATTATTAGGAAACTACGGTACTAAACATCCTCTATTATATTTCATGACGTTCCTATGAGAGTTTTGCGTCATTTTTAATATAAAAATAAAATCTAAGAAAAATGTTTCTACTACGTGAATTGAAAAGTAATGACAGCTAATTCTGGCACAGTACTTACAAATCATTGATGTATACAAGTTACAATTGGGAGAGTGAATATCTTAATTTTGTCTATATCATCCAGACCTCTAAGATTTTTACTACATATATATAGATACAATTTTCTTTCACATATAGCCAAAGCTTAAACCATTTTTAAAAGAGGCAAGTTTGAACTAAACTACCTTCAATATAGTACAACTTTTTTTAACTTTTCAACATTATTTACTGATGATCTAGATATATATGTTCTTGTTGTCTTAACATTATATATTTATGTAATAGATTATCCATCAATAGCTTATCTATAACTATATTTTTACATTTAAGATCATAGTAAAAGAATAATTGTTTGTTTATATTATAAATTATTTTAGAAATTTTATTATTTACGGCTACTATCCATTACATTGTATCTCAGGGATGAAGCTCAAAAAGTCATATCATAGATTAAAAAAAAATAAATAATCCAACTTACTAATTTATTGATTTATGTATAATTTTTTCATCCTTTTTTCGTTGCTTTAAACCATAAATACTAAATAACTTTAAAATATTTATTAATGAAATCATCTGTTATTAATATAAATGTGTATCGCTTAATTTCCTTAAAGTAAGATATGACTTTACGAATGTAGGCCGTGCAAGTGCTTCTTAATATTACACAATTTTGTTATTATATAAATATAAAATAATGTTATTAATTTATCAACAAAATATGGCCAATAACGAAAAAAGGTGATCATTCTAAAATTATTAAACTGTAATAACAAATAATTAACATTATGCTGAACTTAATATACTTACATACATTTTTAGTTATATTTACGTATATTTATATTTATATGTATATTTTTAAATATTATGTTTCGATCTCATTTTTCTTTATTTTTGATTTTGCAATTAATTATAAATAATAATATAAAATACAAACAATATATTACGCGATTGTATTAGTATTTAAAACTCAATAAATTCAAGACACTATCAATACAAGACTAGGCAAGATACAAAGAATTTTCCAGAATTTTCAAGTGTAAGACATTACGTTTATAAACATTTTCCCTTTATTCTCTTTTAATCCAAACTATTCTAAGAAATACGAATAAGTGAAAATTACTGAGAATAAGTGAAAATCGCTTAGAATAAGTGAAACCCGCTAAGAATAAGTGAAAATCACTTGGACTAAGTGACTAGTCACTTCCGCTTATAAAAAACTGAGTGAATCCGAACTCACTCAACGTGACTCTTCACTTATTCTAAGTGACTTACACTTGCACCTATACAGATCATAGAGAATGAGGCACAAGCGGAACCTACCAGTGGTTCATCGGGCTGCCTCCTAAGTCCAACGATCCTGACGGCCTCGGCCGGCCTGTCGTCGTTGCTCGGCATCGTCCTGAGCAGGGGCCTCCTCTTCTCCCTCTCGCCCTCGGGCTTTCGCGCCTCCTCGGCTTCGCGCTCGCCCTTGGCCAGTCGCGCCCCGACCACCGCGTCGTGCGTCTCGAGGAGGGTGCGCAGGTGCCGGCTACGCAGCAGCAGCAGGAGCTCGCGGGACTCCGGGTTGCGCGAGGGCTCGAGGCCGCGGCAGATCTGCTGGACCGTCTCGCGGATCGAGCTGCAGACGGGACTGGCGTGGACCGGAGGATGCTCCAAGCGTTCCTGGACCTGGGGACGAAGGATTTCGGGGTTTGAGTGGTTGTTTTGTGGTTTTTCGTTTATTTGTTTGTTTGTTGGCACGGGAAGTTGAAGCGTTTTTTGCATTTCGCAAATTAAATTATATTGTAATTGATTTTGAAGTTTCAATTGTGACATTAGTACGTTTCGACACGGGTGCGGAAGTAGATTATCTGCCGCGTGTGACGTTTTTCGATTGAGCGAAGCGAGAGTGAAAAGTCACTTGAGGTAAATAATCTACTTACGCACTAGTTTGGAGGCGTATTTTATACCACGAGCGCCGAAAAATCATATCAAAGTTGTGATTTTGAGGTTAGAGTGGTATAAAATAATTTATTTAAGAGGATGCGAAAGACAAGTAGAAATTTGAATTTCCCGCCTTGATTTGTATCGACCGAGAAGTGAATAATTATTTATAATTAGAAAAATATTCATATTTAGGCGAAACCCAAACGCGCTTGCCCTTCATTGAATAATAATAGACCATTTTATGCTTTTCTTAATTCGCGGTTTCTATGTACACTCGACGTGCAAAACATCTGATTAGAACGATTTGGATTTCTTGAAATACTGCAATTTCATTGCATCGAATGCACGTTTTAGCTAACCTCATTGGAGGATTACAAGCAAATTCAAATAGTTCGAATCAGATATTTTCCACGTCGAGTGAACTATCGCCATGTAACTATTTCAATTCTTGAACAAATTTACAAATTCAAACGGGATTCTATTCTTCGTGAATTTTCTACAAAAATAAATCTTTTTACTCATATATTACTAATGACATATATTATAAGAACACTAATATTTGTGTACAATAGTCACATTGACAAAATTTTCTGAGGTTGTGATAGACGTTCTATAATCACGTGAAAAAGTTATTATAATTATAAATTATTCGGGGCAATCGTTTATACAGAATACTGTAGGTATTAATAAAAAATTATATGCGATATGAAATAATAATAAATTATTAAGATATCGATTAATTTTTTCACTCATAAAATAAATCAATAAAATCATTGACAAAAAGTGATTTATAATATGTTCTTCCAGAATCCGAGGTTACATTATTTCTACACTAAAATTTAATTAAGCCGCTCGTGATTATGAATAATGATTCTGGAAGAACAGATATTAAAATGAATATTTGGTAAAATTACTTTATGATTAGGAAGTAATATAAATGAAATTATATTACCAAGAAATTTGAAAATGAAATTAAGAATCGGTTTTTAAATGAATGTAAATGAGAAATAAGTTTGTTATGTTTTTAGAGGTACGATGATGTCATCCTCTAGACGGGCTCAATTAGGAGTATACGCATAAATTTAACTAGTTCATTCATAAAATAAAACGTGAAGCATATTTCATTGAATTTCACCAAAAAAAATACTTGATTAACCTACATTCCTCTGAAATTCAAAATACCAATCAACGAGAGCTAAATACTATCCGTAATTATCGCTTTGATTCCCCCTATAATCGCGCGATCAATTAGTGCATAAATTCCGCTGGTCACTTTAAATGACACGCCGTAAACAATTACAAAATTGTGCCTCGAGGCCAGCGTCAAGGTACACGTACGCACACAATATAAAAGTATCGTCGCCTTGTTGTTTTTTTCAAGCCAGGTGAAACATTCAAACGCCGAATTGTTCCCACGAATATCGCTGTTTTTCTTACACTTTTCACAATTTCACACCTCAGTATAACGTGTATATTCTGTATTAATGTCGCGCGGTGAAATCGTCCGTCAACCGACGACTTTCGACGAGAACGTCTACTCCGATTACAGCGAGGAATAGAGAATTCTCACGGAGAAGAATTGCAGCGATGAATAATTAGGACGCGTAATTGGGGACAACATAGAGTGAAAACTATTTTTACTTATTAAATATTTATCGTATTTTGTCAATTTCGAATTATTTTTACTTCTTCTAACGATAAGTAATGTCATTTATTATCTGCTATTTAATGTAAATAAAGATCTGTTTTTCGGTTAAATAAACAAAAATCTGCTTATGAAGAAATACATAAGGTCGCATAATTCGAGACAACATATATAGTTAACTTTATTTATTCATTAAATATTTATTGTACTTTGTCATTTTCAAATTATTTCTACTTCTCTTAACTAAGAATAATGATCTTGAAATAATTACCTATATAAGAAAACGCACAATTTAAATATCTGGTTATAATAGGCAAGTTATATTTTCTCTTCTTCTAACCCATCTATCCACCATATTGTGACACATTACACATTATTAATTTTCTAAACGTAATCCTATACAATCCCAACAATTCATAATTATTTAACAATTTTACCTCCAATTCACCAACACTCTACATCAATCCACATCACTCACTCAAAATTCCCCTGCAAGTGTCCTTTCCACTTAAATTTCCCTGCAACGAGCCGAAGCCAAGAAGCCGCGTCCTATATTATACACAACTCCGGACTTTTTTTACCTGGGCGCTATCCAGAAGTCTCACGTCTCGCTCGATGTTTATACGCGATACTACTACTATACTACTACATGCCTACTCCGCATGCAGCGCAAGGCGAACGGCCGCACCCGCGAGTATACTACACAGCGCGGACACACTTTTGTCCACTGGTCAGCGGTATAAGACACACGCGGATCGACGCATCGAGTGCATTACATATTGATATACTACCTGCAGCGTTCGATATATATATATATATATAGTCCAAGTACATAACTCTTACCTACTCCAGAAAAGAAAACTAATTCTGTAATTTTGCAAGTGAAAATCTAGTCTCTTGGAGTGACATCTCACTAGAAAAATGTGAAAGCACCATCACATCTTGTACACACAAACGTACTCGCACACTTTTGTACTCGAAGAAAAAATGCTCACACCCAGCCGTACACTTTCGCTCCAAAACTCACCTACAACAAGCCAAGCCTGCTCGAAAGAAAAAAGGGCGCGACTCGTCTCGAGAAACCGAGAGTACGCTTGTGACTCACCTGGAGAACGCGCCTCGTCTACTATCCGCTGCTCGACGCCACGCTCCAGGATCGACTACGTGTCTCTCTCTCTCTCTCTCTCTCTCTCTGAACGACAAAAAGCGAAAGAAACACCCGGACAGAGGAGTCTGCTCCACAGCAGCAGCAGCACTGTACACGCACAGATGTGGGACTATCGATCGGATCGGACGCACGCGTATATCGCCTGCAGCGGAGTTACTCTGCCGCGCCTAGATTCGGCCCCCCCTGACGATGATGCTCTCTCCCTGCGCGTAGGCCGCCCGCGAGACACGCCGAACAGGTGGGGGACTCGCCGACCGACTCCTTTTCACTCCGACTACGACTACGACTCCGACGCAGCGTCGCTGTCTCTGTCCGGTGAGTGAAGGTTGGTGGCGAGAGAAAGAGAGAGAGAGAGTGGTATGCGACGAGCCGTTAGAGCGGTGTGTACGTGGTGGAGAGGGGCCCCAGGGCCGTACTCTCTTAATTTCAAATACTGAACTTTTCACTATTTTAGCTAGTGAAAATAATTCCACTGGCGAAACAGTGAAAATTACACTATTTTGTCAGTGAAAACTGTATTTACTAGAACAATAGTGATTTTTCACTAGTTTGGTAGTTAATAATCCGTAATCCATATTTCCTTTGTAAGAATTTGAAAAATGCCTAAAACTATTCATTTTTCATAATTAAATTATAATTAAATTGAACATTAATTTTTGTTGTAACGTGCAACTAAAAAGTTTATTCAAGTATCAGAAGTACCTTCGTATCAATATATATCAGTTAAATTCGCAGCACATTATAAGAGGTATACATTTACTCTATGCAAGCAACCTATGTAGGCAAGACGTTGGACTGTAAACCTTGTGGACAAGAGTTCGATCCCCATCGCAGAAGTTTTTATCACATTTTTAATCTATTTCTTATTTTAATATATATAAATGTTCAAATGAAAATCTAATACATAATCAATATCTAATACATCTCATATATATTTACTGAATGTTAAAATTTCACTATTTCGACAGTGAAATTTCACTGTTTCAACTAGTGAAAATTTATTTTACTATTTAAAATAGTGAATAAGCACTGTTTTTTAGTTGCTGAGTTATAACTATTAAAAATAGTGAATATTCACTGTTTGCCAGTGAATTTTCGCTATTTCATAATAAGAGAGTAGGTATTTGGGTGGAGGCGACGGGGAAGTTTTGAACGGCCCTGGGGCGTTGCGGGCGGAGATGCGCGGGAAACTTGGATGGAGTTTGTGGGGGATTTAAGCTTGAGAGAGGCTAAAGATTGACTTGGGATGAGTTGATCGGGTATAATATGCGTTTATTGAATTGGGTGAATTTGAGGTGTAGCTTTTTTGATATTGCAGTGGGATTTTGTTGAGAGCACATGAGCTTTTTATCTACTCAGAGGGAATTTTTTGATAGAAGTTACTGCAAAAAGCGCAGTAGACGTTGGATATTTGACTTTACGGGGAGAATTACTCTAACTTTAACTAGTAACTAGTAACTAGTACTAGTAACTTTTCCTCTGAAGTCATGAAGTCACAGGTGTATAATAATTTCCACGGTAATTTTTATCAGGAAATTCTCTCTATTGCTTCGGCTAGACCTACGCTTTAACCCTTTGCGGACCACATTTTTCTGTTCAATATTTTAAGCTGAAAATTGTTACTCGGGGGTTTTTGGGGTCGCTGATTACGAATTTGAATTTTTGTTAATCAGTATTATAGAAAATCCTCTTAGCTAATAGAAGAATGTAAAATCATTTATATACACCTATAAATAAAATTTTTATACATAAAAATCTTAGACGAAAGAGGTGGCTATTATAATAATCACTAAGCCACAAAGGGTTAACAGAGTCTCTATTTAACTTTGAAAGTGCAATAAGACTAATACAAGCACAGTTAGATAAATTTGGAAAAGTCCAATGGATAGAAAATAATTTTCTGTATTTTTACATACTGCACAATATTTATTTACAGAAATAGGCTCGATGTTATTCATTTAATGTTATTCAATATTTAAAGTTAAATAGAGACTCTGTTAAAGCGTAAGTCTAGCCGAGGCATAAGTAATCGATTAGTCAGATTGGATATTGATAAAATAAATTGTTTGTACTACTTGTTTGTACTACTTGTTTATACTACTGGGAGTTTGTTGTTGTTACTCGACAGCTATGATCGAGTACTCATTTGATACAATGAAATGTAGTTGAAGTTTGGAATGTTCGTCGAAATATGTTTAATTTTTGTGCGACGTGCTGCGTTCTAATGTAAAATAAGTTATATGCAATATGTTTAAGGTAGGAGTGACCCTTTGTTAAATCAAAAAACGGTGTAAATCACGAAATTCTTAAGAAAAATTAATTCTAAACACGCTAATTTTTGGGGGACTAAATGAACAAATTATGAAAAGTTTTTATTTGTATTATTCAAAAAATGATTAAAAATTATTAAATCATCGTCAAACAATTTATTACGTAAAATTTAAATCAATAATCTACACTTTCTAACAAAGTAAAAGAATATTATTAAACAACAATTCCAAAGTTCACTCAACATACCAAAGTGATAAATCTAAGGAACCGGGCTAAAAGTTAAAACACGCCGCTACTGTCGTTCCCATTCTCTCTATCATTCCATCTGTCTCCCTCCCTCTCTCTCTCTCTCTCTTTCTATCTCGCCTCCCACCTTTCAAAGTCCCTTCGCGCATCGCCAACGCGTTATACACACGTACGCAACCGTTCCACGTCTATGTCGGTGTGCGTGCACGGCGAAAACGAGTAGAGCAGTGTGTAGTATAATATGCTGTATGCGCGCACACGTGTTGCTGACTGCAGCCGCGGTCGATGCAGTGCACGAGCATTGCCGCGAGCGCCACGGGCATTGCACGGCCACTGCTGGATAATGAATTACGTCAAAATTGCCGCCAAGAGTGTGCAGGAATTCGTGGGCGAAAGTGATTCGGAGTCGGTTTGCTTACGGGATTGCGTGTTTTGATTTTTTAAATGATGGAGTTATTTTTCGTTGTATCTTGCATTTTCGTAAAAGGAGTGCGTAATTATATACCATGAAAATGTTTAGACTACTTTATTTGCGCGATTTAAGCGGATAGACGTGGAATGCAAATGGAAATTTTTACCCTTTTAGGGTGTGGATTTTGCTGGGAAAATTCTACAAAATTCGAAATATTTCTAATTTTTAGGGTTTATTTTGTTCCTTACTAAAATGTAAGAGATTTGCCATTTCAAAATTGTTTATTTAAATAAGGGACGATGAGACGACATGAGCATACATTTTTTTAAACGTGCTGCAGAACCTAATTTATAAAAAATTAAAGTTTGAAACTGGCATTATTATATTTGCAATAATTTAAATAAAAACTACACTTATCTTAAAAGGGGAAATATGAAATATTTCTTATGGAAGTAAAATAAAAGCTAGCTCAAAATACTCATATCTTCCTACTTGCTTTATTATTGTAAGTAATTAATTTCAAGAAATTCTATTAGTTAAAATTTAACTTGTTACTTGTTTAAGAGTAACTGAAATAATCTCAGTCAGATCAAGTGTTTATGAAATATTACAAAATGGTAAAATAGTTTTTGGAATAGACTTTTCTAAAAATTTACTTACTTCAATATTACTTCAATTAAGTAGTTATAGATATAATGATTTTTTTAAAAAGAACAGAATAAACCCTGATGTGTAGAAATCGAATAAGATTTGTTGATTTTTAGGGACCAAAATCAACTTCTTAATTAAAAAGTGTCAAAATAATTAATTTATATGATTCATTCCATCTTCTTAAAAGTTAAGATAAATATACCAGTCTAAATATTGTTACTTTGTGCTATAATTATAATTATATACGTGTTCTATCAAAATGTATGGTAAAACTACAGATATTGATATTATACACGTCAAATCGGTAAAATATAATATAACCTATGAAAACAATTCCTAATTTCATTGCAAAACACGATTTTCATGTAACACCACAACAAAAATCCTCAAAATCACAATTTCCAAAGTACCTGTCTCAAATCCAAAAATCCATTCACGACACTTCCAATCTTCTCGAACGACGAAGCACATTCAAAATCAAATTTGCCTATACAATACGCGCCTAAGCAGCATCTCATTCCGGCGACTCCCTCGCGCGCCCGCGCACGCGACCTCTCGATTAACCGAGTTCACGCGGTCAGACGCAATTGCCGATATAATGACCACTATTAGGGCTGGACCGATGCACACCCACACACCCACCGGCTCAAGATTCTCCGAGCTAATTGCCGCAATTTACAGGTCGGCTTTGGGTGCACTTTGTTTTTGGTGCTTTTTGTACGCGTTGGCTTTGTTTATTTGGATCGGTAGTACCGGAGTTAGCATACTTAGAGATGTGTATTGATAGAAATTGATACGGTTTTTCTTAGTACTTTTTAAGAATTTTTGTTAATGTTTATTTATATTAGAAATTAAATTGACGTAATACTGGAGAAAACAATTATTATAAGATTTTTTTTATAAAAAAATGGGCTGAACTCCTCATACTCGTATGTTGGAAAATGGATAATTTCAAAATAAATGACTAGTTATTTTGAACAAACCATAACAAAATAAATTAATTACATACACTTTGCAAACTGTCGAGAATGTCTCAACATTATTGTGTCTTAACTTCTTGATGACATAAACGAATAAAATTTCATAAACGTTATTAGAGTAATTAATATTTGAATATGCTGGCTTGAGTTGCACATTTCAAACCAGATTAGTAATAAGATAATTTATACAAATTTCTAAATTTTTCGAACGTTCCAAATATTAATTTTGTTGTGAATAACAGTACGTATTTTAATAGCAAAACACTATTATTTGCCGACAAAATAATATTTTACACAAAAATATTCAGAAACTGAGCAGACAACTATTTTATTTCTACTATTATATCATAATATGATAAGTGCACGATTTGTATAATAAAAAAAGACTATTAAATTATTGAATACAGTAAAATAACCTCGAATAATATAAAGTAATTTATACAATCAAAGTAAACCCAATTTAATACACACAATTCTCTATTTACACAACATCCACAACAAGTGCAAGGCAATCACACCCTATACAACCCAAGCCACAAAGCCCAGCAAAGAGAAGAAGACGTATTCCATTTCATACATAAAAGAAAGACGTCGAGACGGCTCGAATTCAAAGGAGGAAGTCGCGAGCGGACACGTCTAGGCCCCGAAAACCCGGCGAACAGGTCGCAGGTATACAGGTCGCCTTTGTATGTGTATACGCGGGTTTAGCTTCGCCTTATTTCTTGCTCCCTTGACTTATTCTTCTTTGGAGACGGCGGCGGCGGCTTACCTGAGAGCCATTGGTTAGCGGAATGTGGCTTTTGGCTCACGGCGGCAGAAGTCGAGAGGGCGCGCGTGTGTGATTTTGAATGGAAGCACGTGTAATGCGAGAATGTAAACAAGCGCGCCTTTTTTGGCGAGATTGTGATTTTGTGTATTGTTGTGTATGGAGATGTGAATATAATATGATTGATATTTAAGCAATGTTTGATAGATTCAAGTTGCTGCAGAGAAAATTCAATGTTATTTTAAAAATAATCGTATTATTATCCATTTGTTGGTTTAAATGTTAGTTGTACAAGATCTTTATTTGATCAAAAACAATAAAATGTCTAGCATGGCCCAAGATGTGTATCGAATAGTTTATTTCAGGACACTCAACCAGCTTTAATTTTTGAAAAAATAAATTTCTTTTATTGGATTTTGCAAAAAAAATATTTAAATGAAACTAAATTTAAATAAAAAAAAAACCACAAAAGTAATTTTTATGGGTAAAATGACAAGAGGGTATATGTTTTGTATTACAATAAATGTAATAAATTTATAAGTCTAAGAAAAGATTGCTCTTTTCTTAGGAAATGAATTTATTACTCGTTTAAAATATTTTAATGTAAGAAAATGAATAGATTGATCTCTACGAGTCAAGCTACTGGACCGAAACACACATTAAATTAATTTTTTATACAATTTCCTTTTTTATAACATTACAACCAATGTTTGTAATATTATTTGATTTTTCTGGATTTCGAAGGCAGATCATGTGCATTTTATTTTGACTATTAAAAGGTTTAAAAGCTGGTAATATATACAGCATTCCTTTTAAATAAGAATCAAAAGCTGTGATATAGACCAGTAACTGGACTCGTAGAGATCAATCTAATCATTTTCTTACTTTAATAAATGTAATACAATAGACACTTTTATACGCCTCATTTTATACATAATCAGAAAACAAGTCATTTCCAGACGAGTATGAAAATTTGAAAAGAAATTTAAATCTATAAAAGTGATGAGTAACTTAATATGAAATATGCGATTTATTAAATTTTTAGGCTACTTAATCTATCATTAGCACTTGTAACCTTGACAAAATAAATTTTGAGTACTCCCACACTAATCTAGTAATCACATATTTGCTGAGTCAATTAATAATTATAAAAGTTTAATTCGTTGATATTGAGTTCAAGAATTCCTACGTTCAGTACAAAAATATATGATTTTCAAAGGAATTCAATATTTCAAGTTAAGATGTGTAATGTATTTCAATGTAAAATAAAAATACTCAAATATCTTTTTGTTATTTTGCTTCCTCCTAAAGGAGGTTTTGTAATAGTAAAAGTTTTCTTAAAAATATGTTAGAAATATCTTTTGTGTCATTTTTGCCCCGTGTCTATATTGCCCTTGTCTCCCCTACAAAAAGATGCTCAATAAAATTTCCTATGTTTATCAATTGTCAAAATTTCAATTTGATCAATTTTCAAAATTCTCTAATTCCCTTTAATTTATCTTTTGACAACAATCGATGATAAAAGAAAACAACCTACCTTTTTAGAAAGAAATATAGCAATTTAAAATAATGTATTAGAATAAAGACATTCATATTGGAATAATTTATTTAGTTTGAGGAAGTGCCAATTAATTGGCAGCGGCTTATCTCATATGTAAGCTTATACTTCCATAGGTTTTGGTAAATTAAATTTAGGTTTATGTTAATATACATTGTTGGAAAATGCAATAAAGAAAATTGTTTTTATAAAATGAAAGGTGGTTCAGTGTCCTTAATAAAAGAGAAGTTTGAAATACAATTTCTAGAGGTGGATTTAAAACCAACTGTAAGTCGTTGCGTCCTTAAATTGTGTAATAAAATTTTAGTAACTAATATCATAATTTATTAGTATTAGTTCGTACACGTAAACTTTCACAGATAAAATAAAAAAAATTAATTTTGCTCCCAATTTTTAAGGAAAAAGTTACAGCGTCATACGCATTATATTTTATAGCACACTAACCTCAAAATGCCAACTTTATTGTCGATTTTGAGGTTGTTGTGCTATAAAATATCGTATGAGACTGTTGTGGGAGGTGTTTTTCTACCTTGCTCGATTTTCTCACTCGCTTCGCTCGTGCGAAAACCCTCGAGCAAGGTAGAAAACCATCTCCCACAACAGTGTCATAATATACTATTATGTCCGTAATGATTATTCTAGACCTACACTTAAACTTTGCTTAAATAACCCCTCGCTTTAAGTTACAATGTTGAATAAAATTAATGTGACAATAGTTAAATCATTTTAATAAGTTCTAATAAACATAGAATATTATTCTTTTTCCATAAAAATTAAATCAGATCTTATTTGTGAATGTAGAATTCATATTATTAAACATTAAACCGTTAAAGTATTCAGAACATTTAAGTTTACAGTCGATGTAGAAAGAGCATAACAGTATCAGCGATTTTATTCCCCATCCAAACAAAGGAATCGCATGTTTTAGAAATTTATTTATAACGATTTTCAATATTTTGCGCAAGCTCGAAGGAGGATAGCCGAAATAGTCCGAGTCGTTGCTACAGACTCGATGACATAGTAAAAATATTTTCCCAACACATGCCTCAAACTAATAAATTATAAATCTACAGGTGTACCGAGAACTTTTTTCAAAAATCTCTTAATACCCGACTAGCATAAATTTCCAAAATCAAATTAAAACCAATCCCACCCAACACAAATCATCGATGAAAAATGTGCTCATCGACTAGTCCTCTACAAAATCTATATCACAAAAGCCATCAACGATTCAATTTCCCCTCTCTCATCCTTTATTAAAATTGTCTTGCACACCATCCGTGATTTACTTGCGCGTATCGAATTTCGTCTCGCACGGGTGCCATGCCATCCTCGCACGCGCGCAAATAAACACACACACACACACTCTAGCGCATGATTTAAAAGCTCCGCGAAGAGAAAAATGGGTTAACCCCGCAACCGAGCGGGGTAAACAGAGCACACATCTGAAATTCAGATTTCCGAAAAATTGAATAAGCGGAAGGATGAGAGGCGCCAACGAAATTTTCCGCCTATATATATATATATATATATATATACCTTGTTATTAGTCATGCTTGAGAGCGGAGAGTCCGAGCCTTCTCCTTAAAACGGTGACTTCTTCGTGCAAGTGTGTCGCGCGACCGAAAATAAACACCCGAAAAATACTGCACACCACGCGCACGGCGCCGAGAAAATTCGAGGCACGCACAAAAAAAAAGCTCCGACACCGACAGCCACGGGCGCGACCGCGAGACTTCGACTAAAGGGGTATAGTAGGCGTGAGTTAGGAGTTGTCGCGCGCAGCCGCCCGCGCGGCAAAAATATCACGCATAGGAAAGCTGACGCACGACGAGACTTTTTTCAGTCTCTCTCTCCCTCTCTCTATTTCTCGTCGCTTTCTTCATTCACGACTCGGGTTCAAGTATAGGCGGAATTATGAGGATCTTGCTATGTGTGAATCGGGCGGTAGTTTTCGGTGCTGTGCACGCGTTATATTTATTAATCGATGCCGTATAGTGCGAGCGACTGTTAACACGCTCGGGGTAATGGCTGTGTTATAAGTGAGACGGTGATTCAGGGGATCGCGCGTTGAGCTTCGAGCGTAGGTAATGAAGTGGTTATTTTAGAGCGCGCTTGAGCTATTTGTTGGTCTGACTAATTAGCGGCCTTTGAGAAAAACGTGGTCTACTTTCCGCTGTCATTGTTCGGGAGGAGGTTTTCTGGGTGCGTGAGAAAATGTTTAATGATTTATTTGGAAGCTTTAACTTTGTGAATAATTCATTTTTAAGGCCGATTTATCGCGATGGGGAAATTTGTGATATCCGTAGCATACGCGTTAAAACAGTGAAACGCACTACTATGTATCAAAGAAGACATAGCGGAAAATCGTTTATGTCATTTCTGTAATGCACTGCGGCAATTAATTCTTGGATTTCAAATAATATTAGTTATTACTTGGGTTTTGCCAGTTATTTAGAGCAAATCTGTTACAATTAATTTGAACATAACTTTATTTGTTTTTGTACATTGAAACGAAGTAGTGCTTGGATGTCTAATAGTTGCTTCAGAACACTTTATGGAATCGTTGTTTTGGAGTAATTAAAGGCTGATCATTAAATTATCTTAAACAATAAATTAAAGTCTAAATGCGTTTTTCTATTTCTTTAATTTTATTTTTAATTTTTATGTTTAGTCGAACCGAACTAAGTAACTTAAACAATAAATTGTCTGAAATATTTCGATGAATGCTATAAATTGAAGTATATTTAGGAATACTATTCTACTTAACTAATTTCATTATTTTAGAATTCCATTCAATAATCATCTCTGTCTTGCGTATACATTTTCCTTCTATAATCTATTTATGAAAACTCATTTGTCAAATCTTTTTTCGTTTGAGAGCACGAGAGCTTGGAAAAAAGTCTCTTCTCAAGCGGTCAAGAGAAACTATATTTTAAACGCTTTTGAGCGAAAATAAATTAATGCTTCTCAGAAAAGTTAGCTAAAAATTTGCAACTGTGCAGAAGCGCGCTGTATTTATTTTTACTTTCGTACATGCGAAGCAGCAATATTACTTTCGACACATAAATAACCCGTTATATCACTCCAGAAATGTTTTAAATATACTTTTTTCTTATATAAAACTACTGGAATTTTATTTTATCAGTGAACAATAAACAACTAATTTAATTGAAGAAAAAATTTTTGATTTTCGATGTTCTAAAAAGTGTGAAGCTGTGTTGAATTGTTAAGGGAACGTGAAATTCAAGACTTAGCGTGTTACGTTAAATTAAGAGTTTTCAAACAGTTCTTTTTTCGCAGATAATAATGAAATTGGTTGAAATTTTAACTAAAAAATATATTTCTTGTTATTTTGCAGGTCCTATACTCCTATCAGAACGTTTTCTCGTAATAGTTTATGGAAACATACATATATTAAAAAAATAAGAGAGATCGGTAAGGTAGAGTCCTATAATAATTTTTTACAATTATTGGACAAAAACTCTCCGACATACTACTAGGATATTTGAAATATTATAAGTAACTACTAGCTAAAATTTTAAGCAATTTTATAATATTCATATTTGCCAGAAAAAAGTGGGTTTTTAAAATTACCTAATACTTTTGCTTGTACGGTGATAACCATTTTCTGAAGTGCGTGTCATCTTTTCATTTGATATTATAATGACGGTGAGTATTTATCTCTTTATTTTTTTTAATATTTTTAGGTCATCTATATCCTCACCTTATCTTTCCATCATTCTCATCTTCTATCCTTTATTTTTCATTTTTCCATATTCTTAATATAAAAATTTGAAAAAATGTCAATGAGTATATTTTTTCTAAACACAGCTTAAACGTTCAATTTTATACTTAATTATATTATGTATTAATAACAAGGAAGTTGATAATCATCAAATAAAAAAAATTAGCCAACCTAACCCATTGCTTATACCCATTGTCTTCATCGGTGACTCCAAAAATTAACACTTTCAGTTACCGTAGGATATTTTTTTAAATTTTCAATCTTTTCTCCTGAAAAATTTTTTTTTACACTTTTTGTATAGTTATTTATGTTTCTGACCTACAAAATGCAAAGTTTTTTTAATGTTATCCAAGTAAAAATTTATTTTTCAATTTTTTTGTAAGAAAATTAATAAGAATAATGAAAATAAAACTTAAAATATTTTTTTTTCTTAGATCAAACTCAAAAAACTTTAGGTTTTTTAGGTCCCAGACATGAATACATATACAAGGAATGTAAAAAAAAATTTTTAGGTGAAAAGATTAAAAATTTGAAATAATATAATAAGGTAATTTTGGGAGTCACCAATGAAGTCAGCGGGTAGTAATCGGTTATTAGGTTAGGTAATTTTGCTTCCTTATAGAGAAAGCTTTGTGATGGTAAAAAAAGTTTTGCTAAAAACATGTTCGAAACATGTTTTGAGACATTAGTAGTCAAAGTACACTATTTTTAGAAAAGGTCTGCATGGATGTGTGCATGTGTGTGGGTATGTGTATGAGTGTGTGGAGGGATGTGGATGAAGATTACTAAACATTCACGGTCAAAATTAATGTTCAGGGCTCAATGATTTTGTTTTTTTGAAAGGAAGGGGACTGTGAAAAAATATTTCTTGTTTTTCAATGTTTTTTTTTGTTTTTTTAGCGGTTTTTCGTTTATTGATTTTTAGTTTTTCGTTTTTTTTTGGTATGTTTGAAATAATATCATCGATTCATTTTGTATGCATTTGAAAGAGCATACAATTACCTATCTCTTCCGACCCGAAGTTTTAAATAAGCGACTTTCTTTTTTCTGTAATACACGAAAACGTCGTGTTATGTTTAAATGGTGATATCTGGGAAATGTAACATGGAACATTTTTGAAAAAAGTTGAGTTTATTAGTAATATGGATAAGAATATTTTGTATAACTTTCAAGCTTTTGCCCTTGTCCTTTTCCGCGAAGAAAATAATTTTGTAAAAAAATCGTTCTTTTTTGGCGAAGGATAACTTGAGTAAAACATCATTATTCCTTCTCAAAATTTTCAGAAAGGTAGCTTTTTACTATCTCTTGAAACTGTTAGAAACCTAAATTATAATGAAATTTACATTCAGTGCTATTTTAGGTTATTTTTTCATTTAATTTTTTTTGTATATTATATCTCGAGAACGGCGCGGTCATTTTTCGCAAACTAGAGTACATTTTTTTCGTTTTCTAATGAAGATTCTGAATTGAAAAGAAATTTCGAGATTCATCGATCCGCTTTTGTTTTACAATGATTTAATTATTTTACGATATTTTACGATATTCTGAAATCGATTAGGTAAATTGTTTTTGTATTTTGAAATAATATGATTGTTTAATTCTATCTTTCTTTGTAAATTGGCCATGTGTTCCCATTTTTGTGGGACTTCGATATGACACAATGTATATGTGATTTTGTATTTTACATTTGTATTTTATACACTTGTTTATTATGTTGTGCGATGTCGGTCAAGTGAAACCCATCACTTGCTTATTAGCGTCTCAGACACTTTTGAGGAGGCTATATGGTCGCATACGTCCTGCATCAAAGCACATTGCTAGTCGGAGATCTCGACGAAAAACTCGAAGAAAATATTTGAAAATTCTCGAGAATTTTCACCGGGAATAGAACCCTCAACTGCTTAAGCGTATTGTATCGGTAGGCAAGCGTCTTACCTACTGAGCCAAGGGGCGCTCTATGATGACTTCATTTTGCATTTGAAAGAGTATAAAATTACTTATATTCTCCGATGTGAAATTTCTATACTTCTTTTTTTGTTTAAACGGTGATATTTCAGTTGTTTTTAATGAAATACTGTATATCAGTATTTTTCATGTTTTATTTCTCATAAATCTGGGTAAAAATTATATGTATGACCGATCTAATTATGTGATTTTAGATGTTGTTGAATTCAAATTTAAGGTGAAATGTATAAAATTAAAATTATTAATTTAAAAAAATAATGACATCGAAAACTGCTTAAAACAGATTTAATGTATATATAGATGTAAATTAAAAATGTAAATGTAAAATAAAAATAAGATTATGGCTACAGCTAGTTGAATGAACTGTTGTGAATAAAACCATCAATGATAAATTAGCACACATTTTTTGAGCTCTTAATTAAAACGAGATATAGCAATTTTAAATTAATTTATTAGAACAAAAAATGTTATATTAGAACAATTAATTTAGTTTGAGGAAGCTAAGTGCCAATAAATTGGCAGCGGTATTTTTCTTTTGATGATTTTTCAACTTCCTTGTTATGTACATAATATAATTAATCATAAAATTGAACATTTAAGCTGTTTTTAGAAAAAATATACATTCATTATAATTTTCTCAAATTTTCATATTTAGACACCCTTTTACCCACTTAAAAGATTAGACAGCTCATACAATCAATATACAAACATATAAGATGTAATGAAAAAAACTGCATGTACACAGCATCTAAATAAACATAGCGATGGCTTAAGTTGCTAGTTTATGATAAGATCAATACTTATAAAACAGAAGAAGAATATATACAGCATTTCTTTTATCTTACACTACATCAAAATTCAATAAGACCAAACTGAAAAAAATCTCTACACGACGCACCAATTACAAAGCCTCATAAACACGCACCCTCGCTAATTTCCGTAACCCCATAGCTCGCACTTAACGCTCCCAAAGTCGGGCACTAAACAAGTTCCCAAAACCGTTAAAGCCTTCGGTATACGCTCCGCGCGGCCTTATTACTCAAGCTCCGAGTTTCGGTTCCGTGCAAAATTTACGCTCACCCGCGCCGATAGTAAACACCTCGGCGCTTGCATCTAGCGTCCGTGACGTCATCGGCGCTCGGCTCTCCGGAGCTTCGCTTGTGACGAGAGCTTCCGCGTATGTCTGGGGAGGCGCGGAAATTCCTCCAACGCGCCGCGTCTATTAATACGGGGACAAAAAGCGCACGCCGCCCGCGCGTTAAGTGCCGACGCGCACGACGACGACGACGACGACGCGGACGACGAGCTTTTATTTCGGAGAATGGGTTAGACTTTGTAAGCGTGACGTAGGCGCAAATTTTTTATTGCGTGACGTTTTGGTGGGATTGGAGGTGGTGGTGGAATGTTAGAAATTTGAGAAAAGTGTGTTTTTGGATTTGTTAGGTGATGCTAAACCCCCTGTCACCGTCAAATACCGGGAACCACGTATTTCATTGAATTCTCAATTTTGAGAAAATATTTCGCTGAAAAATTGTTGTTTTTGATTAGGACAATAACGTTTCATAAAGATATTTGCTAAAAATTGGAAATTAAATGAGAAAAGTGGTTCCTCGTATGTCGGTGACAGGTGGCTTTAGCATCGACTTAATTGGTTGAAAGAGAAGGTATATTTAAGAAAAAGATAAATATAAAATTATGAATAGAGATAATATACAGATAATATATAATATAAAGATTTCAGAGTCTAGTAAATAATCAATGAACATTTAGAATATAAAGCTCGATAATTGGAGTCGAATCTTTTTAGTAATACAAACCTTGCGGTTTTTTAATTAATACGCTGGGAATATCATCAATGAGAGACCAACATTTTTACTTCCATAATACATTATTTCTATTTTAAAAAGGAAAGACACTGTAAGGAAAGTGTTTCTGACTCGCCCAGTTTCAACATTCGTAAAATACTGTACATTCATTGGATCAAACACATGGTTTTGTTAACCTCATTGCAGGATTTAAGACAATCAAACTGTTCCAGCTAGAACAACTTTCCGTCGAGTGCACGTATAGACGTAAAAATAAAAAGCGTCTCGAAAACTTGTGCTGCATAATACGGTAAAAATCTATCAATGTAATACCATACATATCAATGTAATAATAATTGTAATAAACTTTATATAAAATTTAAAAAAAAGTGAATTAAATTTGTTTGCTATGTCAGATTTAAAATGACTCATGACAATTCTTGTTATTCAAATTCAATTTTATGTTCCGACGTTTGTTATAGAAGTTATAACAATTTTGATAGTGATGCCTTCTCGTAATTTCATACACTGATTTTAAAATTATGTCAATAAAGGAATTAATTGGTATTGTATTGAAAACAATTAATCTAGTAAATAATTCTTTTAATTCTTTGCGTTGTTGAAATAGTTCGTATTTGTAATATAAAAGGTTTTTATTAAACTATTACTAAAATAATTCGTCTACACTTAAGCTATAAATTCCCAACATTCATTGAAAAACAAGTATGTTGAACTTTATCTACCTATGCCGACACGTGCACCAAAAATACAAGTATTTTTAGTAATAAATAAAAAAAATTTATAGCTCGTGTGTCATCTACATCGGCTCCACTTAAATCGCGTCTCCTCGCGTCACGCTTTCCTGCAGTATATTTTACACGATTTTACGAGCGCTTGCAGCAGCGACGACGGCAGTAGCTGACTCTTGGCGGAGAATTTTGTTTTAATAGTTTTTTTTAGGTGGAGGTTGATGAACTGTTAAATCGACTGAGAATTAGATTGCATATGGAATGATTGATTATTCGTATTAATTTTTTTAGTACGTAATAATTAGTTTTTTTTTCTATCGTTTATTGCTTTAACAAGTCATAACATTTCTCTCAAATATGAGGATTATGTAGCGATACTATTGTAGAGAAAAAATTATTTACAAAATCCGTCTGCGTATTTTTTAGCGCTTTGATGAGTTAGAATTCTTAGGGTTGGTATAAATGGATCACATATTCTAACGCATTGTTTGCAGTAATAAATAAAAAACGTAACAACAATAAATATATTTAATTGACGATGTTGGATATTCGGAATCGCTGAAATACATTGCATTGAATCTTTAAGCACCCATAAGAATCTCGTATTTTATTATAAGAATTTTCGGAATTTCATTCAAAATGTATATTTAATTTTTATTTCAAAGCTTTTATTTCCGTGAACAACACACGAAAGATTATTTTCGTGGTTTTAGAAGTTTTACTAGGAAGTAATAATTTTTATTTCCACCGTTTACTTCTTTTTTGCATTATTATTAGTGCAATTTTTTTAAACTGGCAAACCGTTACGCGCGCATTTTCACGAAACTGGAAATTTGCATGTAAATTTTATCTGTTTTAATTTTTTCCTACATATAATACATAATTGCATATTAAAATATTATGTTATGAGAGCACAGGCAAAAACTTTTTCAATACCTTATTTCAAACTTGTAATTAATTTCTAACTAGAATTTTCTAATGATCATTTCTATGCAAATCCGACCTTTCTGGTAATAGACAATTTTGTTAGAGGCGAAGTAAGCTCAGATTCAGATGAACCTGCATCTGATTTAATCCGTAATCCTAGGAATCATGGGATAAACAAATAAAAATACCTTATCTCAAAGCGGCTTATCCTTCCTTACAATTTATGATGCCTTTATTTGCACGATATAAAATTGTTTAAAATGACCTTTTTCTCAAGAAATATTAATATTTTATTAGCAATCATATTGTATAACTTTAATTAATATTTTATTAACAATAATATTGTATAAATTTAATTAATAGTTTATTAACAATAATATTGTATAAATTTAGTTTTATAATCCTGAAAGTAATGAGTTTCTTTACCTGTAAATCAACCATACAGACAATAATGTGTATTACAGTTTACTGGGACTTGGTATTATCAGTAACTCTAATGATATCTAAAATAAACGTATCCCATAGTAGTATAGACAAATATACATATTTTCGACAAAATTGCGATATGTCAACCACAGATATAAATCATTTAATCAAGATTACTTAACATCATGTTGACCCTTATTTTTTATAAAAGGTTATTCTCTATATCTTCAATGCATACTTTTTCCAAGAATATGAAAATCCAATATTATATTATGTATAATTTAGCTACAGTCTTAATAACTTTATCAATTTTTTGGACAATACAATTTAATTCTATTATAGTACAAAAAAATATAAATTTTTATTTTAAAGTGCCCGTATTTTTTAATAACGCTCAGTTTCGAGATATTAAGGTTTAAAATTTGTTTGGAGTCACTTCAACCAATTGTTATATAATTACGTAAATTCTAGAGGGGTGCGCTAACTAAGGATCAAAGATTTTTTGTTTATACAAATTCAATTTCTCGGGTAATTTTTCTATTTAAATATCTTACCGTAAATAGCATGAAAATATTTGTCAAATAATTAATGCTTAAGAAGGAAAATATAGTTATTTACACGTGTATTGATAATTTTATTTGTCCTGTTTATTCTTCATATGCAGCTATTATTTAAGATTTTTTCAGGCGATTTATTGTAAAATAATTAAAGAGTATCTGAGACTTGAGGTATAAAGATTAAATAAGAAAAGGTATATTTGTGAAATTACATTTTTTTGAAAGTTTATTTCTCGAAATTCATTTCTTTTACATATATTATCAGATATGTTTCAGATCTAAACAAACTGTAATACAAATTTTCTTTTGTATTGCTAATTTAGTCTTTACAAGTATGAAGCCTTCTTGATTTATTTCTCGCGCTTTCTTAGAAAGCATACATTTATTTCTCGCCTTGAAATCGTGCAAAACGAATCAACGAACAATGAAAAATGTAGTTTCTGAAAGAGAAATATGTGCTCCTTCCAATTTTAAAGTCAGAATTTTGAAATTTTTTCAACGGAAATAAAATTTGGTCGTTCAAACCATGTAAAAAAGTTGCTTGTTTTTCAAACGTTCTTTGTCTACAAATATATTTAATTACGATAGACAAATGTAAAACAATCTGACTTTATAATGGGAAAGAACAAGTATTTCTAAACCAAAAACCATACTGTTATTTTATTTTTATACATTTTGTACTCTTTCTAGAGAAAAAGTAATCAACATTCATATATACGGTCACTATTAAATTATTTTAAACAAAGTTGTAAAAAATTGTTGAAAATGATTTCTCTTATCCTAAGTTGAGGTTCAAATAAAAAACATAAATAAATCATACTAGAAATAAATGTGGTTTTCCTGTTTCAGATAACTACAGCCAACATGAGAACCATAAAAAACAGGGACTAATAAAGACTATCTCTTAATACAATCTTCAAGTTGATTATAATAATATTATGTAAACAAACTTTTATTTATTAGTTTTAACACGTTACTTCCAAAGCGACCAAATCGATCTCGATATGTTCCGAATCAATTATTATAAATATGGTTTCTGAAAGAGAAATATTTGCTTTTTCCGATACTGAATTCCAATTTCCGGATTTTTTCAATTGTCATTAAATATCACGCCTGTCCAAAGTAGGTTATATTTTTTATTTCAAACACATTCAGCACAATTTGAGTGACCGCGTACAATATCGTTCGACAAATTCCACAAAAACGACTTCACAATCTTCAAGACACAAGTCCTTCTCTTCCAAAAGCCACATTTACAACTATAAATTCAAAATAAAAACCTTTAATAATTTCCACTAAAACCTTCCCCCTCCTCCCAAATAAAACTCATCCCATCTCACCTGCACGAGCGACCTGACCAGCGGATCACCCAGAAAGGCCTCGAGAAACAGCAGATCCGTGTCCTGCGGCTCTGGCGTCTTCTCCGGCGTCTCCTCCGGCTCCAGCTCCGTCTCGTCCTCGATCCCGTCCTCCTGCACCAGGGCGACGCCGTCGGCGCTGTCGCGGGCTGCTTGCATGAACGCCGCTGGAACAGGACGACAAGGCCGCATTATATTATCATCCAAGTACCACAACTGCTGCTACTGCCGCTGCCGCTGGTGGTGCTGAGATTTGCGCGATTGTTCGTCGTCGACCGGCGTCCGCGACTCCCCCGAGAGAGGGAAAAGGGAGAGAGAGACTCGGGCGTGGCAATAGCGCCCTTATGTGTGTATGTGTGTACGTGGGAGTGCGCGCGGTGGATCAATAATTGGAGCTACAGGTGGCCGCGCGCTAATGCGCCGTGAGATTGTGCGACGTCGCGCAAGATACGGACGGATCTTGTTGCCGAGATGGATAATGATCCTTTTGGTATGAGAGGATGTATTCTAGGAATTCATGTATATATAGAGGAATGAGATGTGTGGGGAGCGGAATTCGTTTGTCAAATTTTTATATGTGCTCACGAAGTAGGTGCTTGAATGGGTGAATTTGCCTAATTTTGAAGGTATTCTGTGGGGTGGGGATAAATGTGCTGAAAGATAATTTTGCAGACGGATAATAATGCCGAATTTATTATACCGAAGGGTAAATTTGCCGAATGGTGAAATGTGCCAATGGGTAAAGTAATCGATTAACAAAAGTGCCGAAAAAATAGGTTCCGACGGGCAATAATACCGATGGATAAAAATGCCGAAAATTGAAAATGCTGAAATGTTGAATAGCAACGAGTAAAAACTATTAATGTCGAATATTGAAAAGAAACGACGTAACAACAATTAACATATTATTATAATACAGGCGCATATTCTAATGAAAGTATTCTTTTGTCCAAATTTTCGATTTCGGCATTTTTAACTTTCGGCATTTTCTTTTTCGGAATTCTTGGTTTCTGCATTTTTAACTTTCGGCATATTTATCCATTGGTATTGATTTTTTCGGCAATTTCAACCGTTCGGTAAATTTATCCTTCTCCAAATTTATCTTTCGGTATATTTAACCCCACCCCTGAATTAAGTAAGAAATCTATTAATTTAGTAATTAACATGTATTTAAGGTAGTTATGGCGTTGCAAACATATTCAAAAGTTAATTTTATTTACAATCACAATAATTATGTGTACTTTAAGTTGCAGATTATACTGCATTGCAAAACACACTTAAATATGACTGTATTTTAAAAATGAGAAGGCTAGCTATTGTTTTTCTTGTTTTATGTAATGTATATTCTGCGTAACGTATTAGTTGTTTGTTTTAAAGAAATCCTATAAGAAAATTTTAGAAACTATGCATGAAAATGTACCGTTAATACAGGCTTGTTATAAGGCTTGTCTTATATTCAAACTTAAAATGTAATTATCTCAGCTTGATGAAGGTACAGCCCTCTCAAATTTAAACCGTATACATAATATATAACGTTGTTATAATAAGAAATAGTACAAATTTAAGAAGATTCCTAAGGAAAAGTTGTAGTATAAAAGTCAATACAGTACAATTCTCCCTATTGAATTAGTTGATTTGACATACTTTTTACTGTTTCATTTTTAGAGAATGTTCAAATATGTCGGTCAAAACTTTATAGATTAGCTTTAGAAATTATAGATAATATTTTCTTTCAAAACTTTCATATGTCTGAAGTTTGCTGTATCAATCAAGAATATGTACCCTGCAAATTTTAAATATCTAGCTGCTTTATATACAGAGATATTAATACTTTTGTGTTAATGACTTTTTCGTCGAATGTTCCATGTTAAATTCGGGACACGCAAATTGTTGGAGATAAGTAGAATATGCTGCAGGATTTTGACAATGAATTGTTTTTCTACATTGGCGAAAATATATCAGCAAATTGACCAAAATGACTGTTTTTAGTATTTTTCATGTTTTTTCGGAAATAAAGATTATTATTTTTATGCTAATATTTGAGTATTTTAGTTAACTCAAGACCTGACAAGAAAGCTCAGTAACAGCCTTCAGAAATTCGAATATGCTGGTACCTACGTGAAAGGTTAAAAACTTTGCCAGATTTACTCTTATATTCGAACCTACCATATGCCAGAGTTTTAGATAAATGTTTGAAGGAATCTGCGATTGAAAAACGTGTAGTCCTGAATACAGCGATGGCATAGTAAAAAGTTTATGCATTTTTAAAAGAACTTTGTGTATGCTTCATCTTTTAAGTAACCATAAAAATGGTGCTGTAAGGGTTGAAATGCCGTAATTCATCGTAAAATTATGAATTTTTACGCGCGTCACAAAAAAACTGATATAGTATATAAATCTTAAATGACACAATACGTGTCCACCATACTTTGGAATACATAAACTTTTTACGCCCAGCTTTAATGGATCAAAAGGTGTAATATACCCGCTTATAGAACTTTATCACATACACACAAGAAAAAACTACACATTGTGATCGAATAATGTCCGTGCCATACAATATCCGAAGAACCACGAAAAGTCTCAAAATTGCCAATACACGCACGTCACCGAATCGATCGATCCGTCATTTACGTCTGACATAGTCGTGCCTGTATCTACTCAGTCGGGGAAGCCGGAAGAAACACGCGATTCTCCGCGGAAATTATCGACTTCTTTAATTGGCCGTTTTTCAGCGTGGGAGACGGAAAGGCAGCGTCTTGGAATTTTTACGGGAGGAAGAGATACTCCGCGCGGATTCTCGGCTTTATGGACCATTGCGGGTGGAAAACAGTTTGTCGTTTAGCGATTCTGCGGTTTGTTTTTACGCGGATGCGCGGCTGGGGCGCAGTTCTGCTGTGGGATTCGGATTTACGAGGTTTCCGGGATTTATTGTTTGGTGGCGCGTGGCGTATGGTTGGTGCATGGGTTGATTAAAAATGATTGACTTAATTATGTGATCGATTTATTGAATAAGTATGTTCTTTACTTTATGATGATTCTGATACCGCTAAGATAAGAGCTCTACCTTTGTTTTAGAAATCTATCAATTTTTATTTAGTGATTTAATAATTTGATGGGATTTTCATTGTTAAATTAATAAGGGTTTTCGCCAACTTTTAAGATACTTTATACAATTTTCTTTACTTTTAGATACTACGAGGAATTTAACATAATTCATAATTTTTTATTACTTTAATTATTTTTTGCTTCATCCTAAAGAAAACTTTGTAATCGTAAAAATAAGTTTTGTAAAAAAGATGTTAGAAATATGTTTTGGGCCATTCTTAGCGGTTTTTCGATTTTTGAGTTGTAGTTTTTCGGGTATTTTAATACCTTAGAAAGAATATCATCAAACCAGCAAAAAGTCATTTGGAAGAGCATAAAATTACCTAACGTTTTCGACCGGAAAGTTTAAGTAAGGTCATTCCTATCTTTGGTTATACTCGAAAACGTCATTTGTTGTTTAAATGGTAATATCTCGGAAACATATGACGAAAAGTTTTTAAAAATATTTGAGATGATTAGGAATATGGAGAGGAATGTTCAGTAAAATTTTTGTGCCATTTTATTTTTCCTTTGTCGAGAAAGAAGTCATTTTGTAAAAAAAATCAACTTTCTAATATATGTCGAACGATAACTTAAGTAAAACGGCATTATTCTTTTTTAAAATTTCCAGAAAGGTAGCTTTTAACTATCTCTTGGCTAAGTTATTTGCACAGATCATGAGGACTTTTATTTATCGAGATATTTGAAGTTATTTTTTTTTCTGACGCTCATTTTTTTCATTTCTTGATGAGGATTCGGAATTAAAAAGAAATTTTAAGATTCAACGACTCGTTTTTTTACAACGATTTTTCTTTTCTAATCTAATGGTCATTTTCTATCAAGCAAACCAATTTTCAATTGTTATTTTGATAAACATACAAAATAAAATAAAAATTTAAGATTCCTCGATTCGTTTTGGTTTGTAACGTTTTTTCTATTTTAATATTTTGAAATCGATAATGCAATCTACGATCACAAGCTTATAATTTTCTTTAATTTATCTTTTGACAACAATCGATGATAAAGAAAACCCAATCCACCTTTTTAAAAAGAAATATAAGCAATTTAAAATAATGTATTAGAATAATGAAATTCATATTGGAACAATTTATTTAGTTTGAGAAAGCTAAGTGCCAATTAATTGACAGCGGTTTTCTAAAAACCCTTAATTAAAAATAAACTTAAAGTACAACTAAAACTCAAGCTGTCTTTCTTGTTCTTTCGAGAAATTAAAATAAATGAATGTCAAAAGTTTGAATATCTCATGTAATGTATTCTAACGCACGGAACATTTAGAAGTTCTAAATTATAAACTTTGTGAAATTACACGTATAGAGCAAGTTGAATTTGAAAACTTGGTTCTCGTTAGTGCGAAATTGGATTTATGATACAAGATTATTAAAAGTAGATATGTAGATTTCATTATATTAATATGAAAATTAATCTATTTGTCTCCACGGGCTAAAAAGAATTTTTTCCTCATTTCTCAAGTAAGGTGGACTGTATGTATCCAGCCTCAAGTGCCTTACTGAATGAGTATAAGGAACAAAAAGTCTTGTTTTAGGGAAGAAATATTATTGTGATTAGTTTATGTTTAATTATTTTTAACTATTTCTTCCCTAAAACAAGACTTTTTGTTCCTTATACTCATTCAGTAAGGCACTTGAGGCAGGATACATACAGTCCACCTTACTTGAGACATGAGGAAAAAGATCTTTTTAACTCGTGGAGACAAATAGATCAATGTTCATATTAATATAATACCGAGCAATAGAGTCTACTATCTTAAATAATTATATTAAAGTTATTAAATATTTAAACACTTAATTGTTGTAATAAATAAGAATTATTAATTTTCTTTCACAAAAACGAAGGTAGAACTCCACCTTAACACGAAATTATTTAAAATTTGCATTAATAACATACAAGCTAGAAAATGTAAATTGTAGTACATAATTATTAATGAAAAAAAGTACGGGAAATAGTTTATATAGTTCAGAGAATTGAGTACGTATACACTTGTCCGTGATTAGCTAATATATAAGTTTCTCATGCACAGGCGTCGTCGCATATGCATTGTTGTGTTAATGATATTGGCGCTTGTAAGCTAATTGACCTGAAGGCAGAACCAATACTTTCAACATGAGATGCGGTTAAAATACTTTCTGTTCGAAAATCTATATATAAATATTTGTCTTTAACACGTTGAAAACTGAAATAAAACCTACTATTTTATTAGTACTTTCTTTTATATTGTTTATAATATTGTACTGAGAAAAAAACAATAGTTCATAGTGATTCCTATATATTCAATAGTAAAAGATATTTAATTGTGTGTACTACATTTTAGTATAATTACTTACTATATTATATAGTAAGGTATGTAGAATAAATAAATCAAATAAATAAAATTATTGTATAAATTGTTGAATAATTTATTTGCAATAAAAAAATCTATATTTTTTTTATATGTTTTACTATATTTATAGAAAAACGACTACGCGATATGTTTAGTTCAAATTAATAAATTGAGATGAAATACTAATATAAGTTAATATAATTTTACGTGTTATCAAGTTACGATTACTATAAATATAATGCTAAAACTTATAAACCTTTAGTTACTTATAAAATTGAACTAAATTTCTTAGTCTTTCCACATCAACTCAAGTAAATTCCATTTAAAAAATGAAAAACCAAGGCCAAAACCACAAAGCATTTCCCAGCAACGCCCAATACGACAAAACCCAATTTTCCCACGAACTCTCGAAAGCAGACCTACTTCCCTCAACCTCCAAAAAAGAAACTCCCAACTTTCAGTCATCTCGCGCGAGAGTGAAACCACGCGCACAAAAAACCTGCCCACGCAAGAGTAATCCACTTGCGCGCGTAAATAGAGCTGCGGTTCCGTACATATAGCAACAATACCGTTATCGTAGTGCGCGACTTTGTTGACGTCCTGCTGCACGGCGTCCATGCTCGCCAGGAGCCGGCGCTCGCGGCCGTGGCTGCGCTTCTCCTTTCTCCCGAAGAACACCATGGCTGTCTCTTTCCACACGTGCAGCTGTACGCTTCTCCGACTCTGCTTCGCTCTGCAGTCTGCGCGTTCAATGTACACCAGACACGGGACAGGTGGCAGTGTATATCCCGTTCACGCCGCGGCCGTCATCGGAGCGCGAAGCACCTCAAATCCACTCGCCCGTAAAAGACACTTCCCAGTTCGAATTTATAAAGATATATTACATATACACTTGATCGTTCGTTACTTTTCAAACTACAGATCGTTCGTTTATCTTCGAATTACACTCAATATCGTTCGTTACTTTTTAAACTACAGATCGTTCGTTTATCTTCGAATTACACTCAATATCGTTCGTTTATTGTCTTCCGCTCGAGTTTTCGAATCTTGAGACATGCACTCGTCTCGCTCGCAAATTCAAGAATTCAAACGAACGCGCGGATTACGTTCACCGGGAGAACGTAGCGGCTCGAGGTCGCGGCCGCATGGCTGCTCGGGTGAATTCCAAGAGCCGAGCTGCGAGCTACTGTTATACCTGCGTTTTCTTCGCCTCTCGTTGTGGGTGTGGGTCTGTTACCTGCTCGAGAGAGCGACGCCAGGCGGTTGCGCGCCCAACAACGCGAGGTTCGCGAGTCTGGAGTGTTGAGCGTTGGGATGGATGGGGAGGGAGATGTTGAGTGATGCACTTGACTTTTTTAAGATTGCGCGGAATTTTTTTTTTTCCTTTGTGTTGGGTGATGTGTGCTTTGTTTCTTAGTTTATTCGGGTAGGCACGGTTTTATTGTTGCTTTAGATGCACTCGAGTTCGAAGAGCTTCTGGATTGCTTAGTTTATTTGTCAAGTGTTTCTTGAATTTTCGCACGCAAATCCTTCCTTTATTTTAAGACCTTTGTTATGATATTTTTAATCCTTACTGCAAACAATGTTTAGTTTGTTTTTAAAAAATTAGTGATTTATTTCTTATTTTTTATCATAGTACTCACAATATTTACTATTACGTGTCGTTTTAGATTCACTTGCAGCTTCCTTGACGCATCTGGATTACTTAAATTTCTTTTAGAATTATTTCTTTAATTTTCTTTTATGAACCTTTTTGTATAACGTTTCTTATAATATTATTAATTCTTATATTATACAGTGTTCTGTGTAATTAAATAAAATAGTAATTTGTTGCTCGCTTTAAATGTATTATAGTACTCACAATTTTATTATCGATTTAAATACACTTGACTACCTTGAAACTTTTCAAACTGTTCTTGAATTTTCGTTTGCAAATCGTTTTGTAATTTATAACGTTTGTTATACCATTTCTAACATGTATCGTAAACAACGTTCAAATTAAAAAAAAGAACAATAGTTATTTGTTTCTTGTTTTTAATCTATCGTAGTGCACAAAATGTTAACCCCGTGTTATTTCTAAAAATTGTTCACAACGTCTAGACTATACGAATGATAATCGGCAAACTGTAGTGTTGCACGTAAAAGCTCCAGTCGAATTTACTCGATCCCGAACCTCCGCACGTCTCCGCCAACATGTTGTTCACCAATCCCCACAAGCAACTCTAATCCGCACTAATTCATACTGACCAATCCGTACTGACAATCAAACTGCTCAAGACAATGCGAACAAATCCTCCACTACTCCGGCAATCCCCAGCTTGAGAAAAGAGCCGTTCACCGCATCGCACCGACGACGCGTGGAAATTCGAGGCCCGCGCGCGACTGAGGCCGCGAGCGCAAGCTCGGAGCCGCGAAACACTATACACGCGCGTGGCGCAGAATGTGGAGCCAGCTGTTGAGGCTCTTTGCGCGACCGGGGGAGAGGGAAATAAAAATACGAGGAGGCGAATCGAGAGACCGGCGGAGATGTGTATACGGTGTTGCGGTGCTCGGTGCTTTCGGTGTGTACATGAGAAAGAAATTGACCGCGAAATGTGTGTATGGGTGTGGGTATCGAGTGCGCGAGGAGCTAGTTGTAGGCTGTCTATAAAAAACTTTTTATGGATTTGCAGCTGGTGGTGGATAGATAGATGCCTAGGAGCGTGAGAAGCTTCGAGGCGCCTGCGGGTAACTTCATTTGCCGTAGGTGGCAGTGAGCGTTGGGTAAATAAATTATTTCAAGCTCGTTGGTGGGGGGGATGATTGAACAGGGAGTTTAATGCGTTTTTATAGTAAGAAGTGGACAATTGTAATTGTATTTTTATTATTTATTTTTACGGAATTTTGTAAGTTAGTAATGGTTGATTGATTTTTAATTGATTAATTCTATCATTCGTATTGACTTGTATATATACAGTTTTAGCGATATCTGTATATATTAGAATATAAAATTTCATCCCTTATTTTTGTATTTTGAAATTGTGAGATATTAAATTCAATTGCTGATTTGTAAGAATAACAATCAAATAATTTTATCTATTAATTCATTTTTCATTCATATTTAATCCTAACACAATTTTTCGGTGATGGCAATTTTCTTTATATTGTTGAAAAGAATAACTATGTTAAAAAATTTATGCCCAAAAGAAAGGATTACAATTAATAAATAACTAAGAAAATCAATATTTTTATGTGATTTAAGTAAATTTTATTTTTCAGCATAACTTTTATAAAATTATAAAATTACAATAAAAATTAAATTTATTCAGTGAAATTTAAATAGATGACGAGCATGTAAATATGTTTTTCATATTTCGTAAAGGTCATAGGCTGAAAAAACAATTTTTCGCTCAAAATAAGCAGAAATCCCTCTTAAGACTCTAGCTATCACAACAAATCATATTAATCGTAATTTGAATGTCTTAAATAACTGTATATTAAATTTTGAGGACTGTTTATATTTTAAAATATTATTTATTTGCAAAAAATAAATTATTTAAAGACAGTTTCATTCATATTTATTCCTATACACAAATTTAATATTGTGTAAATGATAAAAACATATCATAATACAACATAACATTTGATTAATCGATTTCGTCTGTCCTTGAAAACTAGCTATGCCACGATTATAGTTTGTACTCCATCCATCATTCCCCAAACAATCAAAATATGTTTTCAAATTTTGATCTATATATTTTTAAAATCGCGCTCATTCAAAATATTTATCAACTAATTATAAAACAAAATCACACTACAACACCACACAATCCCTCAAATATAAAAAAACAAATTCTCCCTCTGTCTCATTCACTCCCTTTTGTGATGCGCACGTTACCATCATACAAAGCGTTTAAGGTGTCGGTCAAACAACATTTTGCAAATATTAACTAGATCGTGATGTCCTAAGTTATTCAAATTATTTTAGTTAAGTCCTATGTTTGATATGTATGATTGTAATTTATAGTAGTGTATGGATGAGTGATTGAAACGGAATGAAAGTGTAAATGTAAATATTATATATAAATTTTAATACTTACGTGATAGATATTTACAAAGATCGAATTGTAATTTTAAAAAAAGAACCTAACGAACTTATGTGACACTAAAACGGAATGAAAGTGTAAATGTAAATATTATATACAAATTTTAATACTGACGTGATAGATCTTTACATAGACTGAATTGTAATTGTAAAAAAGAACCTGACGAACATATGTGATATTAATAAATTTGCAACGAACGAACGTTATTTGATTATTGTTACGCCGATCAATACATTATATTGCTTTTATTATTTATTATACTTTTGTATTTCTATGAAAGAAAAATAAAGATTCTCTCTCTCTCTCTCTCTCTCTCTGTCTCTCTTTCTCTTTTTTTTTTTTGATAGTGATCAAAGACTTAATGTAATGACAAAATAACAATTTTTATGTAATGTATTTTTGCCAAAATTGACAAATAAATCGTATATCTATCTATCTATCAATCTCTCAATATATATGAATATCATATGAATGAGTGTTTTTATTTTTTGACGTGATAGATCTACATGCATTTTTGGAGGAGTGTGTGTATGTATTCCTTATATTTTTATTATATTTCGTTATCTTTATTATATTTATTTTATTATGTATTGACGACGCGTATTCTGTGATTTGACTATGACTAGTTCATTATATTTAGATTTTATAAACTGACGAACTGTTACAGCGAATAATTTTATTTTTTATATAAGAAACGCAATAATGAATGTTAAATCTAAGATAACAAATGTATAAACTGACTGATATTTTAATTATTTTAACTTGTATATGTACATGCAATTGTAAGAATGCCGTCATTGGTGAATAAATAGTATATCTATCTATCTATCTATCTATCTATCTCTCAATCTTCCCTCGTTCTAAAACGCATTCTGTACACATACAAATGAAAGCTCAGCAACAATCTTACACTTACCAGTTCCCGAATCGAGCGATCTGGCGAAAGCGGCGCGTCTTCGCACCAGCGCCGCCGACTGCGTTATCCCGCTCATGGAGAAGTAGTCGCATAATTTATTATTCTTCGGCGCTCTCCTACGCGCCACCTCGATCTGATCCGGCCAGCAGACGGTCTTCCGCGGATGCGGACGCGGGCACGCGCTCGCCGTGAGCTCGGAGCTTCGCGAGCGCCGGCGCGCCATGTCTGTGTTTATCATACGCGCGCGAGCAGACTTCTAATCTGGACTCGAGAGAGTCGAGATCGAACAATTTGTGGGTGTCGAGGTTTTTGGAGTATGTACTTTGAGAGGGTATGTTGATGTTGAGCACTGAAAAGTGAAAGGAAGTACTGGAGTTGGTAAGAAGTGGGTGATAATGCAGTTTTCGGGGATTTTCGCATACTTGGCGACTGTTCAATGACGGTTTGAAAATTTGAAAATTTTAACTGTTTAGAAAAAGCATTTAGTCGAAGTAGAAACATATTTTAAAGATTTATTGAAAGTTTCAAGGGAAATATTTGAACATTTTAGTTACAGGCGTTGAACAATCATTTTGTATTCTACTTTGCAACCTCTTAAATAATAAAAATGGTACAGTATTTAGTAATTTTCACTTTTTTTAGGTTTTAAAACCGGTTTGTCCCCTATTAGTGATGCATTACATTGGATACTTAAGGGTGTTGCTGGAATGAAGACCTAACATTGAAAACAATGATTTCGAAGAAATAGAGAAAACTGTAATTATGTATTCGAACTAACACTCTTAATTAAGGGGAGAGCGGAGTCCTATACCTTATACCCAGTTACCGACATTGTCGATTTATCATTTTAAGCAGTCAATTTTAACTTTAATTAAATTTTACGAACGTACACACATTCTTAGTAATAAATAGATTGTTTGTACGTTCGCGAAATTTGAAAATCTCATGTATTCATTGAATAAAACGAAAAACCCCAATATCGATATCCGGCATCCTCTTCAGGTTTTATCATGCTCAATAGACCTTATTAAAATTTTTTTATGTTATAGGTAGAACGTATATAAATGTCTGGTATTGTCAATGAAATCATATATGCTTTGAATGTCTGGTATTATTAATGAAATCATATATGCTTTGAAAAAAGAATTTCATATTAATATAATATAAAGTATTCAAACCTAGATATTGTTTAAAATTTACTTTACCACTGTAAAATTTTACAGTTTTTATTTGACGTTAATGTTTAAGAGCTTATATTTTACTTTCAATAAGTATCTTCAGTCAAACAATCTAGAATTATGAGATATATTATACAAGAAGTACCATAATATTTAAGGATATTCCGCTGAAATATAAAAAATAAGCCGTGAGAAAGTAGCTTTTGATATTATAGAGAGGCTTAGTTACTTGATTGTAGAAGTTTGAATAAAAAGGCTGTATTGATCACTTGACAGTATAGTTATACGACTTATACTGTATTTAAAAAAGCGACGTTTCGAATGTTTTATATACACATCTTTTCAAGGTTAAAAAGTTATATAACCTTGAATACAAAATAAATAATAAAAAATTATACAATTGAAAATACAACCGCAAATTTAATTCTACGTATCAAAACAAAAACCATTCGTAACGCGTCTTCTCACTCGCAAAAAAACTTAAATAAATTACCTTCGTACAAATAAATCAACTTTGTACTTTGCGATACAACCTCCTTATTCAACACACAAAAGCAACCCCCTATTTTTAAAGCATACTGCCTGCCACCGTTATTAATACCTGCCTTCAAAATTAATCCACCCGAATTCTTCAAAGCCCAAGAATTTTATTTCCAGCCACGCGCACGTGTAGCACAATTACCCCGCGATACCGCATATTATTCATCGAAGCGCTCATAAACAAATTCCCTCCCGCAAGCTTCTGAGTCACACGCCCTCGTCGAAGTGAAAAGCTCGCGGCGCCCGTTGGCGCCTTTTCGATGAGCGATCGCTCGCATCCGTCAAACTTCCAATATCCATATCCGCACACCAAACAAAACAATAACACCCGCACACACTCGGAATCACGGTTCAAGTTTACGCGATCTCCACGAAATTAGAAACACCACGGCGCCACACGAGACTCCCTTTGATCCTCTATCTCTCGGCTCCTCCTTTGATAGCCGCGCGTCGGCAAAGCGACTAAAATTCGCGTATTTCCGGGTCGAAGTCTGCTGTGTGTGTGTGGAGGCTCGCGTGCCGCCGCCGCTGAGCCACCCGGCGCCATGGTAACGCGATGCGCCGAGTGCTCGATGAGCGGTGCACGCGACATTTCCGATTTTTACTTTGCGCGGGTAGGTGGTTATACTTAGGCTGCTCGCCCCCTCGCAAGTGAGCGTGGTACCGATGTATAGAGACGAGCTTTATGCGCGGGAAGTGTATGTATCCTTCGTGGAAGGGCAGATAGGGCTGCGTTTAGATTAATTTGCATGTGAAAGCTGCGTTGCACGCAATCGCGGGATGGTTAGTTGGGGAGGTATGATGGTTGTACGCGTGGAATTTGCATTTTGGAAGTATGGAAATTTGAGCGAGGGGCTTGATGAGTAGAGTGGCGTGGCTACTAAAGAATTAAGTTTTTTTAATGAGGCTTTTGGGTTGTAAATAAAAGGTACAATTGATTTTACAAAGAAGAAATACAACAGGAAGAATTGTGGAAAATACGATACAGGCGTCGAAGGGTTAAAGTAAAAATATTTATAATATAATTAGGTAAGAATAGCTGTAATAAAATATGATAACATTTTACTTCAAACTTTATAAGCTCCTTTTTATTGAAATTACATTTTTCAATTGTCATGCAACATATTTCGAACATATTTTATTTAGTTAAGATTTTAGTTCGTGGAGACAGATTCATTTTCATATTAATATAATACCGAGCAATAGAGTCTACTTTCTTAAATAAATTTGGAATTGTATTACGAATATGCTCGGACAAGAAAAACAGCATAGAAATATTTTTGTTTTAGTTGCCTTAAATGCTAGGTGAGTACCTCTTTCACGCATAACAACTATACCTGTCAATTTTATATATTCACCTGGCTTTCTTTGCTATGTTCGGGCAATATTTTGCTACATCTTAGGAAGGATGTACGCCCTAACTAAGGAGACCAAAGTACATGGGATGCCCTAGTCGAAACGCATTTCCCTCTGAATTTAAATTGACAAATAATTTTTCTTCGCATTTATTGTGATTAGTTTCTGTTTAATTATTTTTTACTTTTCTTCCCTACAACAAGACCTTTTATTCCTTATACTTATTCAGTAAGGCACTTGAGCCTTGATACATACAGTCTACCTTACTTGAGAAACGAGGCAAAAATTATTTTTAGCTCGTGGAGACAAATAGATTTATTTTCATATATTTTATTTAGGCCTCACATTCCTTAAAAAATATTTCACGTATAAAATGTTGTTCTTTAATCCAGATAGAAATTTGAGGTATCTATACCGCAAGTCTTGGAGCTATTTTCAGAAAATACACCTGAGCTTTATACACACAAATTAGTTCTTATTCCTTAAATATTGTATAATGAAGCCCTTTAAACAGTTTGCTTCTATTAATTATTTCTATGCTTTATCCACAAAAATTCGTCGATGTTGCACTATTTTTTATGGAATTTGCAGTAGTAATAGTAAACATTAACAAACTTAACAGTACTTCCAAATATAGTAAGTTTATTGTAAATTGAGAGAAGCATTTTTTTATTATAAATTAATTTAGATATTTAAAATTGTATGAAAAATACATTAAATTTTATGTAAATTTAGATTCATCCACTACTTTGAAATCTGCATAACTAACAAAGTAAAATTGGATGAGATATTATCAAAGTCATGATTTACTATTAAGAAATATTCAATTCGCCGTATCTTAAGTTTGCTGATTTAATAGAAGAAATCGTACTACTAGGTATTAAGAGTCTCTTCTCAACGTGATGATAGAAATCACGTACCATGAAGAACCCAGTTTTGGACCAGTTTTTAAATAAATAAATAGTACTATGATTAAAAGTTAGTTAAAATTCATTTTCAAATATACAAATTTAATTGAATATTCTGATACATTTTTCTAAAAAATTTCAACAATGATATTTAAAATATTGCTACCGAAAATTCAGTATCATTTAAAGTTTGGCTTTAAATATTAATTCTCTATTTAAAGTGTAGATGAATTTTTTATTTTCCTTAAGTTGATGTTAAAGCCATCTGTCACCGACAAATACGAGGATCCACTTTTCTCATTTCATTTTCAATTTTGAGTAAACATCTCTATGGAAAGTTGTTATTCCAATCAAAAAGAACAACTTTCCAGAGAGATATTTTCTTGAAATTTAAAAATGAATGAAAAAAGTGGTTCCCGTATTTACCAGTAACACGGAGTTTAACATCACCTTAACGAAATTTGTAAGAAATATATTGAATTATTTTCACGAAAAAGAATTTTTCAAATGTATTTGATTTTTCTTTTCTTAAAAATGACGGCAACGTGAGATTACTCTTAACTTGAAGAATATCGGAACAAAAACGGATAATTCCATTTTTCGTATCTGACACAAATTCGAACGAAAATTGTATCTTTTTCTAAGAACCATCTGGTTCTTACTGTACAATGATACTTTTCGATGTTCTATTATTAACATAAAAAATAAATTAACGTTTTATTTTATAAAAATTGATCAAAAATCAAAACGACCCCAGAAATTACAATTCACTGAAAATGTAAAATCAAGTACCAACAGAAACGGAATTAAATTTACTTTTGTTCCGCTACTCCTCACTTATTAAAAACTTGATATTATTCAACATAATAAGCTACCATTATTTGCTACGTATAATATTAATTTCCGATACTGGAATAAGTAATTGAACAAATAATTGATACTAAATGCATAATAATTTCCTCATACAAATTATATACCAATGGTTTATTAATATCTTTAAAATACAAAATGTACTCAACGCAAATACGCGATAGAGGTACTACGTGGGTAAATAATCAAGATTAAACCCTAAATCAAAATAATCGAAATTAATAACGAACGCCGTAATCAAAGCCAAACAGCAGATACTGCGCATATTTGCATATTAAAAATGCCGACATCCCGTGGGATTACACCTCGGATTACAAGCGCGAAGCTCCCGCACGAGGCGCGCGCACGTATAAAAGGCAGTTTATCAAAAGCTCCAGAATCACGTACTTCCGATGCTTACGGCGAAGCCGTTATTTATAGATTTTTGAGTCATGTGGGAGAGCCGGCGTTGCACCACGATGAGTTCGGAAAACGTTATTGCGACGAGACGAGATATGTTTGCTATTTATAATAATATCCGTTTTCCTCTCGCCGCGCCAGTATCGAATTCGAATTCTTTTCAATTAAAGTCGAACGCTCGATCTAAATACGATTTCAGCCGCGGCTAAAGCGAGATCCGATCGGATCATTGAAAATCAATTATCCAATAATAAAACTCAATACGAGGGGAATTTTTCCCTTTTTTTTTCTTCCTCGACAAATTGCTTTTCGATGGAGCCGCGCGATATAATATCTCGCGTCTGCCGGGAAATGAAAAGTGAATCGCCGATATACACGACAGCGACAGCTACTAGTGTAGCTCGACGAGTGACGGCAAAGTAGGAAACTACGGTTATCGTTCTAATTTTATCTGTATAGAAGGTTGCGTCTCGAAACGACAGGTGTCAGCACTGGGCATTTAAAAATTAAATTCGGTATTGCCGTAATTTATTTAATGCACACTTAAAGTTTTTAAGATGTTATTAGAATTCTTTCGAAACATTTGCAGTTAGTTGGGTCAAGTACTTCAAAGTTTATTGTGCAATGGTAATTAATGTTTATTATTTGTTTTAGAAAAATGTACTTATAGTTAAAAACAAAGAAATATAAAATAATTCTTTTTTAACTAAACAGCATATTTATTTAAAATATATTTAAAATATAAGTTTACATAAAATAATAGTTAAAAATAGAATTAACATTAATTATTAATTAATATATTAATAATTTATGAGTAATGTTTAAATATTCGCACTTAAGTGAATAATAATGTCCGATACAAAATAAAAAAATTTTTTGCATAATATTATTTATTATTTGACACATACATATTGATAAGAAAGCTACTTATAATACAAAATAAGACAAATTTTAATTAATATCTTAGTAATCAATACCACAATAATGTAATGATAACAGACAACTGCAAGTCTGTAGTGCAAATAAATGATAACAACTGCAAGTATTTAGTGCGAACAAATGATAACAACTGCAAGTGTTTAGTCGAGAGGAAATTCGAAAGTGTTTCTTTCATTATGGCAGGTAGTGTTGGTTTTTCTTGCTTGTTTTTATTTTATTTTGAAATAATTTTAGCTTCTGTTATTCCTACTACGTTTTCCCACATCTCGGCAATCTTTATGTGTCAGCGATAATTCCAGGTAATTAATTGGGTATTTTCTAAGGTGACTTTTGTTTGCTGAATATTTTATCAAGATTTATAATTTTGAATTTTTGATAAATTCGTATATTTGATACATTTTATATATCAATGATATGCCCGAAACGTAGGCTTTTAAGATATAATTTTTTTTTATTACTCGTGCAGAACGATAGCCTTTCTTTCTAAGTAACATCTAACAACGAGTTATAGAGTCCTCGAATAAGTAATGATTACAAAAATTAGACTTTGTTGTCTTAGATGATAAACCTGGAAATTTGTAATAAATATAAATGTACCCAATATAAATATATTTATCAAGTTCAAGTGGATGAAAATTTATTTTCGATCACATATACGGGGCTTAAGGCAGCAGCTGTGGGTTAAAAAGCCCCAAAAAAAAACTTTTTCTTACGAGTTCAGTAACCTTTTTATGTTTAAAAGCAATCATTCTGAAAATTTTTATGCTATTAAAACACAATAATATTATCTTAAATTTTACCGTTGTAAAATTTAAAAATCTTGATCCTACACGTCACAATAAATCACTATATTCAATACCATATTTATTAAAATAACTTTGACCCTATACGATTTGAGGTGACATAATTTTTTTCGATAGTTATTCGACTCCTTTTGACATGTATTACAAAAAGAGTGGAGCACTTTTTCGATAATTTTTTTTTATTATTTATTAGATCTATTGGATCTCAAAAAAAAATTATTACAAAAATTTTAAATAACCGCCAAATAACCGCCGAAAAAAAATTTTCGTTCATTGTATCACGCTGAATCGCGTGAGGATCAACGTTCCTTTAATAAATATGGTATTGAAAGTAGTGATTTATGGTGACGTGTAGGATCAAGATTTTGAGGGTTTACAATGGTAAAATTTAAGATATTAGTGTGTTTTGATAGCATACAAATTTTCAGAATGATTGCTTTAAAACATAAAAAGTTTTCTGGACTCGTAAAGAAAAGTCTTTTTTCGAGTTTAACCCAGGCCTGCCCCCTTAAGTAATTTTTGGGTCATATAGAAGCCGAGTCATATAGCGAATGAAGAATGATTCTTATGGACTCTTTTATAAACTCTTTAAGAATTCATTATGAATGTATGTTAAAAAACACGTTTAAAGAGTACTTGAACGTTTCATAAAAAATTCTAATGCCAGTGAAAGGAGCGCTTTAAAGACTCTTTAAGAATTTATTTAAATAGCGGTTCTATTTTTTTAGAAAACTTAAAAAATCGAAGAAAAAGAATTACTGCGAAAATCCTTCTAACGAGGCTTAAACACATTTCTAAATACTTTCCCTATTTTTTTAAGAACCCTCTAATACAATCGCTAGCGATCTACATAGGAGCTAAGTAAAATTCCGAATGAATTGAAAATTTCAACTTCATTCCCGTCTAGAAATTTCAACCTCATTCGAAATTCCACTTACCTCTTGGTCACTATTTTAGAAACAGATTTGTCACAAACACTGGAGTCTCTCCTTAAAAAAATGTCTAAAAACTTTTCCAATCTCCTAACACTAACTCAAAAAAAAAAGTTTCCATTCTACATTGGCAAACCAACACCGTGCCAATCCACTCGCTCCCCACAAACAAATCCACTCGCGAAGACAATTATGCCAACACGACTCACGCTTGGCACTCCGGGTAATGGTCGAAAAATCAGCCCAGGACCAATGCGAGCGCGCACCGCACGTATAATCGGCCGGGAGCAGGAGGAAACGATTGAAACAGCCGGAGAGAGAGAGAGAGAGAGAGAGGTATTAAATAACTTCACGGCTCATGAAGTATGTACCGAGCGTGCGGCACTCCGGCTCCCGAGGAGAGCGAGAGCCGGAGCGAGTCACCTACATTCAGTCGTTATGTAGCAGTTGTCTTGTCAACGCCGCGTCCTTTTTCTCTTTCTCGCGCTTGGTCATTTGGTGTGTGTGTGGGTGTGCGTGCGTGTGCGTGTTCCTTGGGCGATTTGTTCGCGCGCGCGCGCGCGTGCTCTCGCGTAAATAAAACTGCGAGGTGTAGTGTGAGCAGACTCGCTACTGTGCGAGCGTGGCTTGCTGCTAAGGTGAAAATTGTTTGGGATAGTTGTGTACGTTGTGGTTGTTTAGTTTTATCTAGGTGGCTCGGTGCTGGTTGATGTGTAATGTGATTATTTCAATATGATTTTGGGGCGAATTTAGTTTAACCTTTAGTTATATGCTGGATATGTTGTTTAAAATATTTATGAGAAAATATAATTTTACCGATTCTTTTGGTTATTTTTACATATAGTTCTAGATTATATTTGACTTTTGTAAGAATACTTTTTCGGTATACAAACCTGTTGGCTGTATTTGTCTATTACAGTGGACACATACTTTTTGATGATATGTTATAACAAAATCTTTAGGATGAAAAGAATAATGTAGAAAAAAGTTAGATAACATTTCTCATTCTTACGAAATATTTTCCCATCGTAATTAAGCTAACAATTAATTCTTCATGGCAAAAAAAATTTATTTTGTCACTTTTCGTCTTAGTAATGTATGAACATCTCGTAAACATTGACACAACTTATTCAGCATAAGTAACAAAAAAATACAACGAACGAGTCACGAGTGAAAGGATATTCTAGTGTAACAAGTGGTTCTATTGGTTTTTCAGTGGATTAAAAAACAAAAACAATAAAAGCTATTGACTTCATCCTTTTTATTACATTTTTTCAAAAGTAATTAAACATTTTTTAACTGAAAATAATTGACATTGACTGCAGTGGAGCATTCAAACCCATTTCTGAAAAAAGAATATAAGATAGTTCATGGTTTCCATGATTTAGATTATTCTATTTATCTAAAATAATATTCAAAATGATTCTTAATTAAAACAAGTTTGAATATCGTTTGTACCTGAAAGAAAGGAAAACTGAAAATAAAGAAGAATCTGTCATTTTAAAAATTAGGTTTTCAATAATATTTTATTCTAATTCTGGTAGAGAATATAACTGAACTAATAATAATAATAATAATAAAAAAAAAATAATAATAAAAAATAATAATAATAATAATAATAATAATAATAAAGAATATATTTCAAATTTAGTTTGCAATAATCAGAACAGGCCAAATCATGATAGTCTTGATATTCTTAATAATATAATATGTACATTATTGCTGGCATGGTAGTCAATTTCAATTATATTCAATTTAAAAAAAATAGTAATCAATCTTAAAATGTTAATTACAGTGGATTCTCGATTTATGGCCGATCGATATGGGTAATTTTCCAAAAACCATTTAAATTGTGTATACTTTTTTATAATTTAAATACTATTAAATAATATTTATATTACAAAAAAGTTATTTAGCAGTTATACAAGTTCTAATTTTTACCGAAAACTTTTACTGGTTTAGCTTCAAAAATCCTCAAAAGCAGCAAAAAAAAACCTCATACACTAGAATACGCCCTTAACAATACTACAATTTCATTAAACTAATTTCCAATCAATCTCTCTTATTTACTATTCAAACCTAAAAGAAATTAAAGGAAAACCAACAGTCCGATGAAAGTAAGAGTGCACGTGGTTAGCAATCTTATCGCCGTTACCGGCGGCGTTTGAAGTGAGCGAAAGAATCCGCAGAGAGAGCAGATTACTAAAGAAAGCGGAGAGGGTATAACGTATCGGCATATACGTTATACACCCAGCGATAAAAAAAAAAGTAGTCACGAGTGCGAGGATGTTAGTTAGCCGTGACGACACGAGTCGAGCGCTGTAAAAGAGCCGCCTCGCCAATCCGAAAAGGAAACCGGTCGGCAGAGGTGTTATAATAACCCCGCGAACGTCGCCGGTCCTCAGTATCGCTCGCTTAGGACGAGGAGCTTGCAAACATGATCGGAGCTAAGGTAAGAGTATTTTGGCTCGTCTTTTATTGTAGATTTGACTAATTTCTAGATTGTGTGATTCGATTTATAATGCTGATAATTTACGATGTAGTAATTTCTATGTAGTAATTAGGAGAAACTGGAGTACAGTGAATATAGTAACTCTAAAGGTCGAAATAAATGTATTTTTCGGACTTTAAACAATAATAAAATAACGAATGTTCGTATTAACATCGTACAAACATTCCAATAATTACTTTGTAAGTTGCACAAAAAACTTCTTACATCAATAAACATACTAGCAACTTTAATTATAGTCATTTATTAAGTTTAATATTATTTACCTATTTTTGAAACATACCTGTTCACTTTACCCGGGCCATTCAGTGCGGGGTAAAGTGAACTAGAGGATAGAATTAAATATTTTAAAAATATTAAACTAGTTTTTGTACAAGAATAGATAAAAACGTTAATTTAGATAATAATAAAACTAAAAAGTCATCTTAAGACCATTAAAATACTGTACAATTCGAAACATTTAAATATGGAGGTTATATTGGCCGATTTTGGTATAAATACAAAATGCGTTGCAGCAAAGGCTTTGTATACTACACGTTAGTTTAGTAAACACACCTTGATTAATATTTTGTTAATTTTTCCATCTGGTCGCGTATAAATTAGTGCTTTCGCATTATTTTCCGGACCACTTTACCCCGATTAACTTTACCCCGAGACGTCGATTCTTTAAAATGTTTGTTTAAAAAAAGAAAAACCTCTTTTAAAACTCTGTATTCTTGGTAATAGTAACTAAAATGTATTTGAAGTAATTAGAAGGAAAAATCTAACGATAAAATTGATTATAAACATCTTTGATCGTTATAAAGAATTCGACAAACCAACTGCTATTTATGGTCGAAAAATAGAATTATTTTTCTTTCATAAAATATTAATGGTTATGCAGTGAAACTTTTTAATTATCATCTTTGCATAATTATCTTTCACTAAAATTAAAATTAGGCGTAAATAATAATTTGTTGGAAAAATAATAAGCGTGATTCACTTTACCCCAGTTTCCCTTAATTACGATGTCTTGATGCGTTGATTGTAACGATTTCTACACTTATCGCTGTGATTACATTACACTTACTGCTTGAATGACGTTCGGTATATAAGTTAAAAAATGTAAAATAGTAAAATTTGTGTAATTATGAGGACTTTATGACAGTAGCACACGCGCGTGGTGAACATCGTGCACATCAAAGTGTATCCTTCGATTACGTAAAGCATTAATGAAATTACGTTTTTCGTATAATAATTATATTCATCACTCGCAACAAGCATAATTTACTTACTACAAAAGGAGTTAAAAAACACGCATTCGACTGATAAAGAGCTTAAATTTATGGGAAAATTATGCACTTGTACAGTTTCGAACAAAGTTTCCTAAGGTTTCGCGTTTCAGCACTACAATACTCGCACGTCACTGCATAATACAGCGTTGAAGCATAATATACACATCTCCTACTTCAACATTAATATCTATCTAAAAGAAAACGCGAAATCGCACAATAATCCATTACATCCAATTGTATTAAATTGCAGATTGTAGGACTCTTGTGCTTTCAATTGATAATTTCGACTTACGCTCGTTCGCTCGACGAGCCGAAATCGAAAAATGGCACCGAACCGACCGTCGCGAAGAAAGCATTTTCACTCGACGATGTTATATCGAATGCTTATACCAGCGACGCGTTCAACGGCACCTGGATATCGGACACGGAAATTTTCTACCACATAGATGAGCTACTGCTCAAGTTCGACGTGACCACGCAAAAGAGCGAAGTCGTGGCTAGGAATGAAATTTTTGTGAGTGTATATATATATCTACATTTTATGCATTTTGTTTGATGCTGCCGTTGTTTATTGGGTGTGCGTGTGGTGAATTTGGAGGGATGCAAGTTATTGAAGAATGAAAAGGTAATGGCGATGTATCGAGCAACGTATAATATATCTGTAGTATCCTGGAGTAACTATTTAATGGCAGTTTAAACAAAATTTAGTGTACTTCAAAATATTGTAGTAATCCTGAAAATAGAAAGAAAACTATAATTAGGTCAAAGTAATTTTTATATCAGTGTCTTTATAATTAGTAGTTTACTTGAGTTATAATGTACTTTGAGTACCTTGTTCCAGAATAACATCTCAAGTATATATTGGCTCGTACTTTGGCTTGCTTTCTCAAATAAAAAGTAAGCATTTTCTAAAGGAGCAGGATCCATAACGGCTCTTTTTCGTTCTTTCAAGGTATAACTAGTCAGTTTTAGTTATATTTTTATATTTTTAATAAGGTATTCATAATAAATGGTAATTTTAAACTACACTGAGAGAAATAGTGTAGTAAAATTTACTATTCGTTTTGTAACTTAGGAACAAACTCGTTTGTATCGTAAAAATGACTATATTATACAATAAAATTTACTATTTTATATATCATATTTTTATATCAAACAGTAAAATTTACAATAGGAAAAATTAATTACTCATAATTCAAATTCTCATTTCTTTCGTCATTTTCTTAATTTGAAAGCAATACACATAAACATTTATCTACGTTGGGCAAAAGCTATTTAATTTAAAATTACTGTTTATTGTAAATAATTAATTAAAAGTATTAAAATAACATAAACTGACTTGTTAATTTTCGGGTCAAAACATCCATTACGGACTCTCGTCCTGTTTATAATACTGTCATTAATATTACATTTGGCACCTTTATTTCTCATGTATAATTTTATTAACTATCTTATACTATTCAACCTATAACTGGTTAATGAAAAGGTTAAATTTCCAATATATCAAAAACACAAAAAATGGATATAACTTAGTTTTCCATAAAGCCACAGATTGAACTAGAAAGTTTTATTTTAAATTACAACTAATTTTTTTTATCAAAGGTATTTTTTTATCACAATTAGTCATTTACATTATTTGAACCAGTGTCACTTTGAACGCACTATCACGAACATTTTCCTGACGAATACTAAAATAGAAATTTCTACATCACTCACTGTGACTTATTGGAATAAAGAAATCAAAATGAGTTTTTTATCAGAACTATTTTTATTGAAATCAGTCCAACATTATTATTGTTATTTGAATTATTCCGTCATTGTCTGCACTACCACGAATATTTTCCTGAACAAGTGCTGAAATAGAAATCTCCACAAAATCCATTTTATCTCAAAAAATGAATATATAAAAACGAACTTTTTTCAATCAAAGCTAGAGTTTTATATCATTACCTCAACGAATCAGTAAGTTTACAGAAATTTCCCTCGCCAAAATCTAAACTACAAATTTCCACAAATAAAAATTCCTCGTACCCCACTCGCCCCCCCCCCCCAAAAAAATTAAAACACAATTCCACCCTCCCCCAAAAATAAAACCCAACCCTTGTAAAAAAATTACTCTGGCACTAGTCTGGGATTAATCTGGCTTAACAAGTCTGGCGAAAGTCTTGCAAAAGTCTGATAGAAGTCTGGCTTAGGCCACTATGCCAGACTCTTTTTGGAATTATGTCAAGAAAATTCATTTTTCACAAGTAAATAATTAGACTAGTACATTAATTATTAGTATCGACTAGAATAGTGAAAATACGTACTTTTCGATAAAATAGGAGAAAAGTTTTTTTACATATTGCAATCTTGTTTAAAATATGAATATTTGTAAAAAAGAGACAAAAATGTAGGTTACTGGCAATTTGACATGACGCGATGCTTTTGTTTTGCACATTTTGTCCAAAGTCTGGCATAGTGGCCAAAGCCAGACTTCTGCCGGACTTCTGCAAGACTTTCGCCAGACTTATTGAGCCAGACTATTGCCAGACTAAATTTTTTACACGGGAAATCACGCTCTCTCGCGTAACACACTACCCCGGTAAAAAAGCTTGCACATAATCCTGCCGCGCGCGATCCTATCTACTTTCGCGGTGCGAGACCGGAGTTCAATGCGCGCGAGAGAGCTTTCGCGGTTTATTACAGAGCAGCGGCGGATGGAAAATAAGGGCGAGCCCGAAACGAAACATCGCGCGCTCGTTTCGATGATTTGTGGGGGCACGCGCGCGCGAGTCCGGCTTTAATAACGAATACAATCGTGTTGGTGCATTGACTATTCGCGCTGTGAGCTGGTAGTTGTTGGATAGAGCACGGTTTTGTAGTTTTCGCTTTTATGGGCTGGTATAGGTTTTGAAAGGACTTGGAAATAATTGGATTGTCCAATTAAAAAGGACGATTTTTCGTGCTTCGCGGTGGCGTTTAAGTTTATTCGAATTATGCAAAGATCGGTTTCAAGTGCTTTGGAGAAATGTTTTGGAATAAAGATTGAGTTTTTACCAATTGCATAACATTTTGTTTTGAAGCATTATAAATTTGATAAAGTGTATATTTAGACGACAATATATATTCAAGTAGATAAAATCGAATTTGATGAAATCTGCGATAATATATAAGAAGATAAAAATCACATATTTCTTAATCGTAATCTTATAATAAAGCACTTTAAACGTTAGATAAAATAATGAAGTCAAGTAATCAGTTTTGTGAAAGTAAAATACTAAATGTAATTAAATTAGGTACCCCATTTTATGATGTTTACATAAAAATGTATATAAATAGTGGGACAGAGAAAATGTATATCGAGCTTCTACCCGAATTCTGACGAAACCGGAACTATCAACACAAGTTCTTATTATTACTGTTAGAGTGAAAATTAAAGAACATGTCTTATTCTAACAAACCAAAATTCAACCCTTTTAACCCTCAAAGGTCGCATATAAGAAAAATTGAACAACAATCACATAGGTTCATTTTGACCAGAAATTAAAAAAATCATAACTTTTATTAAGTATTCTTGGTTAAATATAGCGTTGTAAAAAAGCTTATTGGGTTATTAGTTAAACAATTTCAGTAAAAACAAAATTGAGAAGCATCAAAATCTTAAAAACTCGACTATTTTGACTTAGAAAATCCTAATTTTTTAGATTTTTGACATTCTTTACTAGAAACTTAGATGACTATCTATATACATAGCAATAATTATTCAAAGCAAGAACAAAAAAAGTCTTGTACTGGGTCACGCCGACCCCGACCGACCACTGACACTCAATTAAAAAAACAATCCCACAATGTCAATTCCAGTCACTCCCAATTCACCAATCAACCTTACACATCGACCCTGCAAAAAGAAGTTTCCAAAAAAACCGCTCTGAACCTCTACACTCCGCTAAGCCAGCAACTCGCTGCATAGTACAAAACTTTCTCGCGCGCGCGCGCGCTAGCTCAAGGCGACTCTACGATTCATCGATGATACGACCCTGCGCGTCGCTGCCGCCGCCGCTCCGTTAATTCATATACGAAAGAGTACCGGGTCACGGTCGCGCGGCGCACGTAACGCAAGATTTAAGTGCCACCCACTTCGCGAACCCAGAGTCCGGATTAGTAATACAGAATGCGCTTTTCATTTGTGTCGTGTGCTCTTTGCAGAACGACCTGGAAGGGATCAAGTACTACCTGTCGCCCGATAAGAATTATATACTCATTCGCAAATCTTCGGAAAAAGTGAGTGATATGGGGGATTTTGTTTCCTTTTCGTTGGAACAGGGTGGATTGAATAATTGATTTTTTTGTTTTAGGTTTATAGGCACTCGTCACTTAGTGTATACAGTATTTATACTATTAAGAACAAGTGAGTGGTTGCTATTCCTTGATTACTAATTATAAGTTATTATTTATTTTTATTCTTAATAAATACTCCAAGGTGAAGGAAGAAAATGCTTGTGTAAATTAGAGAATCGGTTAATTTTATTTACATATAATGACATTTTTTATATAAAAATATTATTACAATCATGCTTGTTGACAGGGATTTAAAAATTAAAAATATTTATTTCTGCAACTAAAGCACTGTTTTCCTATTAACCTGGTTATTAATGTTTATGCGCCTATTGAGTTTCTTGAGAAAAATAAAATTTATGATTAGGAATAAATTTTATACCGAAGTATTTATGGAGGTTCACGCATACAGTCTGATAAAAAATAATGTTTTTGTAAGTAATGCAGCTCTTTAATGTCATAGCCTGAGTATGAATATATTACTATATTGTACTTATATATTATATATAAGTACTAATATATTCATATACTAGAAGTAGTGAATCGAATAAAAACATTTTAAAATTTTTTATTTCTCAATAGCAAGCTTTTTAACCGACTTAAAATTTTAGTAGTGAATATCTATTATTTAAGCTCTTTATCATCATTTTTACTTACGATGTCGAACAGCCATTACGAATCCTTGTACTTTACACCAAATTCCAGTGACTACATATTCTCTCATAAGATTATTTTTCTCACGTCAAATATATGATTAAAGTATCTATTATAATAATCGTTAGAGTATCTCACTCTCTTAAATTTTTAGAGTGAATAGTCACTCCAGAAGAATACAAGGCAACGTTTATAGAAACGATTAACACTGATTAAATAGTGATATTTTACTCTAAATTGCAAGCGAAAGATTACTCACTTTTTAGAGTAAGAATTTACTCTAAATTTATTTACAATCGACTCCATAATAGTCATATTTTTAAACTAATCAAATTTGTCCAAATTCTTCAACCCCTGAATTCTCACTCCAAGAACTGAAAAACCTAGGTAAATCATCTGAATTTAGTTCCTGCATTTTCCCTAAATCATCCATTTTTACCAATCCACCAATCACTTCACTATCCCCAATGTAACACCTACTAACACCCGCTTCATCCCCCATCCCCAAGCAAGGCCAAATCTTCCCCATACATACCCCAGCTCCTTACAACCGAGCCACCACCAGCTACATAATCGATTGAGCCAACATTTGCTCCGGATCTCCCCTAAGCAGGCGTTTAAATCGCTATCGGTGTCGCGTTGTGTTTGCGCAGGTCGGTGGCGGTGTTGGCGGACGGTCAGCGGCTGTCGACGGCGTTCTGGGCGCCCCGGGGCAGCGCGCTCGCCTACGTCCTCCAGAACGACATCTACTACCACCAGCTGATCGGCGAGGGCCGGGCCGTGGAGACGCGCAGGATCACCTTCGACGGGAAACGCCAGGCCGTGTACAATGGCGTGCCCGATTGGGTGTACGAAGGTGAGATTTGGCGGAGAGGTTTCTTAAATTAGAGCACTAAAATTTATACGGCCAATAAAAAGTTATATATTCATCTGGAAGGGAATTTAATTTTACTATCAAATTACATTGAAAAAAGAGACATTTTAATCAATAATGATAGGGAAATAGACTTAAATGTTCAGTGGTACAATGTACCAGTACTTGGACCAGCAAAACAAGCATGTCCCAGTGTCTCAAAATACTGGTACCAGTAGTTGGCCACTGCTTTAACCAAACATTTTTTCTTTAAGTAAGACCAAATTAATATTGCGCAGATTAATTTGTGAGGTACAATGAGGAAATAAATAACTTACAATAATTTTGTTAATAATTATTATAAAATACATAATATTTTTTAACTTAACTCATACCTTAATACAAAAATAGTACTTACCATTACCGGACTAGTAACTTAATTTTTGACATATTCTGTTTAAATAAATAATACTATAAATTATATCTGCTTGTTGAAATAAATAGCATGTCTCTCAGTGTGCATACTCAGGTTAGGTTGGAGGTTAGATATGCGAATAGTATTATTCAAGGTATGATAACAAATAAGACTCCAAATATATAAAATATAAGTTATACTTAGGTATTGTTATAAAAAAGAAATGTTTACATTACTTGTTTGCTCCAAAAAGTCCCTTAGTCGAAAAAACAACCGCGATGTAGCAAATTCTCAAACAAGTATATGCCAACAACTAGGACCGAGATTTGTTGCGTAATCTGCGTGATTGCCCAGTAGATGACCACCCGGCCAACTACTGGGACGGGAATTTTCAAGGTATTTTTCGAGTACCAATACATGAACACATAAAATATTAATATAAAATATATATAAATCTTATATTTTTTATTTTTTATGTATTTCTAATATAATAAGAATAATGTAGGAACCTTAAGATACATAAAAAAATGTTTTATTAAATTTTTGTCGCCTTACTAGTAAACAAACTTTTCTTAGTCTATACTTAAGAAAAGTATGCATGCCCGCACGGACTGAAAATCGCAAAATTAAGATCTTATTTTTTAACTTAAAATCAATTATTGAACCTCGGGTTCTTTTTGTATTGACAATTTATTATGTACACAACAATATTTGATGATAATTCACGTTTTATTCTATTCCAAAAGCTTAAATATTAAGATATTTCTTGTCAGTGGCCAAGTTCTCGGCAGTGGCCAACTACTGGTACTTTTACCTTATTAGATTCGGAGAGAGAAGGATGTTGTACACTGAGAGGAAGGATTCTTTGCGGCAAGGAATATTTCTTAATTGTTAAGTTTTGTGGATTTGAATACGGTCAAATGGATATTTTTTAACGGTTGAACGCGTCGTCTTAATAGTTAAGAACTGAGTACTTGAGTAGCGTCAATGGCTGACCGCCCGACTTTAAGGTTAACTGAATTTTTCATATTTCTAGGATATTTATATGACCGTTACATGTTAGTATAAGTTTTCGCCTGCCACGATTATGTCTATGTATAGAATCGTTTTATATTCTAATGCTTGAAAAGCATCATTATATGCTAGAAAACCGTCAAATAACCTTTCGTACTCGGCATGTTTATCTTACTCGTGCAGATTTTTCTCAAGTTCGAGTTCTTAACTATTAAGAATTCAACATTTGCGGCAATTACGTGAGAATTCGATTCCGCAAGTGCACGATTCATTTGTCACATGAATCCTTTCTCTTAGTGTAGATTCGCATTGGCGGTTACGTTAAGTGAGAATTGTTAATTATGTCGTGCACGGCAAGACCTGGAAAATTGGACATATCACAGCTTCAGATCAAGGGTATGACGCAGCTCGAAAATTGGTTTAAATAGGTTAAGAATTTATAATACCATAGTGAAATTATCTTGTTGTCATATTCTTCTTCTTAGGTACGATATTACGATCTAAATATATTTGAAGTACTTTTAGATTTCGTTAGAATTACAATTTTGAGATAAGTTGTTTAAACAAATTAATTTTACAAATTTCATCTTGGATTTAATTTCAGCGACATTTGAAACTAAATAAAATATATTCAGTTCTGAATACGTATGAGTTATTAACAGTTTTCTCTCGACACGACTGCCATTTTTGTTATGCCAATGAGTAATTAATAATCCGTAAGACCATGAAAACGGCAAATATCTGGTTAATTAAATTCCACTAGTAAAATAACACTGTATTTAGTATTTTATATATTTTTTTTGCACTGAAATTAGTTTTTATTGATTTTTTATTTTTAAAGTCCTGTTCCATTTATGCCCTACCGTGCGTTTTTTAGCCGATCAAGATAACGTCTATACTTGTTCGAATTCGTAGCGAAAATGTTGATATCGGGGTTTTATATGTCGGTTCGCGATAACTTCATGCTGCGAAATATGCGTATTTTAAAAACATTATTGAACGATGCTATCTAGATTATCTTATTCGTGGGTCTGATTGACCGAAAGATTGGGCTACCGCAATTGAATCTATAAAATGCAAATTGTATTTTGACATTTTTATACGCTGAGAAAAATCATTACTTATAGTTTAGGATTCGTGTATAAATCAAAATATATAGAACAAATTACTAACTATTAAGTCGCCAAATATTTTGTGTAGATGATTCATTGCTCCAAAGGAATAAATGCCTAAAAATAAAGAACTTTACCTTAACTAAACTGCGTATTTCATAACACCCAATCTTTATAGTTAAGAGGTCGAATATAATGTTTAGACTCGTTTCTATCGGTGTAGCAACGTTTGTCGCGAGAAAAATAGAAGTCATCAAGTTTAATATTTCAATTTATTTTAAAAGTTGATTGTTTGCTTTTTAACAGAGGAGGTCTTCGGTACTGATACAGCAATGTGGTTCTCGCCTACCGGCGAACATCTTGCCTTTGCCACCATGAACGACACTGAGGTTATCGAAGCTGTGGTTGTGAAGTATGGCACACCAGGTGACCTTAAGACTCAATATCCGACAGAAGAAAAGTTCAGATATCCTAAGGTAAGTCTAAGTATGTAAAAATTACAAACACACACACACGCGCACACGCACACGCACACGCACACGCACGCACACGCACACGCACACGCACACACACACACACAGGTTATTTAGTGTCTTAGAAAAGACCGGGGCATAATTGTATTATATTTAATTAGAAAAAAAAATTGTTTAAATTTTTTTCATTTATCATAATTTTATTTTATTTACACAAAAAAAAGTATAAAAGTTTATTACAATACTTATCCTAAATCATTATAATACAAACAGTTTTTTAAAAAAGAGTCGATATTCCCCGTTTTGCTCCAGTTTCTCCTACGTAAGTCAAATTACAGAGTATCATTCAATTTTATACGCAGAAAATAGTTAAAACAACACGTTTAAAAGTATGGAAATCCCGCAACACAAAATAATCCGCAGAACCGTATAATTTTTTTTTGTACACTCAAATTTACACTGCTGTTGAGAAAAACTTCGTAACCGCCCAAATCAGTTAGTTAAACCCGAATTCCTTCGTTACGAAATTCCAATTTTGCTCGTCAATAAAAAAGGTGCAATGCACTGTTACGATAAAAATGCACTTTCGTAACCATCATAATGCGACCGGCTCTACGTCTTCCTCCCATCGCCCCCAGAATCCGGAAAGTAATCTCACGCATCTCGAAATGAAAACGGGTTTCCGGCAAAACGCGATCATTGAACCAGCTCTCGAAGTCCCCAAAAAGAAGACAAAAAAGCCACACACCAGAGATAAAGTCCTCAATGGGGCGAGAAAGCTGCGACAAAAGCCGGCAAGACAAGCGCGCACACATACCACTGGCAATTTGGCGAGGGACCTCGGCTTGATCCGCCTCCTGCGCTGAAACTGCTCGGCGGCCGCTAGATTAGCGCTCGCGTTCGCTCGCTCGCTCCTCGGACAATTTTAACGGGCCATAAAAGTCTCTTGGCTGCAGTTCTTTCTGCCGCTCACTCTCTCTCTCTCTCTCGGCTTCTCGTCCCTCGATGCAAAAGCGCGAAACTGCCGAGTTTTTAAAGCCGAGCGTGCGTTTCACCGCCGGGGAGTGCTTGCTTGTCTTGGTCTTTAATGTAGAGGGTCGTTGCGGGACATAGGAATTATGTGGGTATTTCGGGGATGGGGGATAAGGGATGTTTGAAAAAGGGGGATGGATGATTTTTCTTTTGGATCGCACGAGTATCAGTATTTTATTGTGAGGTTTAATTGTTGATTTTCTTTTTGTTCCAGCTAGCTTTTTAATGTGTTGTAATATTTAATCCTTTGAAGCACGCGTTTTTCATTATATTCTGGAGTTTCAATTAAATAATTTAAAATGGCGGATCAAAATTGTGAAAATAGAGAATTTTTTATTTTTGACCTCAGAATAATAATTAGCAACCTCGAAAACATATAAGATAATATTTTTAAGACAATATTACTCATAGATCTCTAAAAAATGATTTTTGCTGAATAATACGTAATTTTTTTATTGATTGATCTATAGTATTTTTACAACTGAGAAAATTCAATTCTTCACATTTATATACATGTTTATTAACATCTAGTAGATCTTCAAAGTACAAACAGTGTCAACGAAAAGGTCAAAAACATGGCTTAAATAGTTAAAAATAATGAAAATAAAGACGGTAACCCTGGCATTACCGCTGTGCATCAATATGATTAAATTATTGTATATAGCTGTCAGAAGTTTATTTTATTACGAGAGAGTACCCAGCACGAACATTTATAACTATTTTTTATGTACCTATCGACTGCCTAGGTAAAAATCTAAATCAAACTGGAATTGTCGTGTGATCGGACCTTTTTGATGTACTAAATTAGTTTTGGTCTTTGTTTAAATTCAATTATTTGAAATCAGTATTAATGAAAGACGGAAGATTAAGGTTTTGATTTTTCAAAATAGTGTCTCCCTATATGGACACCTATAGTTTTTAGAAGAGTATTTTTGGTCTAAATGCTTAAAAATAGTCCTTAAAATTATACTTAAATGTTATAAATCAGTATGTTAATTGAGTCTGGTTACTTTATTTCATATCGCATATAAAATATTTACTATTTTAACACGTGAGAAAACACAGATTTTTCCTTATTCTCGCGAGAACCTTGGGAGAGGTGATTTAAAAACAAGAACATTTGATCATATTTAATTTACCTATAGCATGCATCTAATTCAGCATATAAGGTGCTGCCAAATATAGCGGTATGTGATCAATATCCATGGATGTCCATACTGGAAGGGTGTCCATACTGGGAAACTCTCCCTTATTGCTTGTCGAGAATATATAAATTAATTAATTTTTCATTGACACTTTTTTATCACTCATGAAACGCGTGTTTAAAAAAAAATGTCACAAGTAGGTATAAGGAGTATGTAGAGCTTCAACTATAACAGTGTTATTAATAGAGTGCGTATTTAATCACGATTTTTTTTCCAGCCAGGAACTAAGAATCCGCAAGTCACCTTGAATCTCGTTGATTTGACGGATCACGGATCATCGTTAATTTCCTTGAAGGCTCCTACTGATATCGTCGGATCGTGAGTTTCATTTTACCTCGTTTAACTGCTGTCACGTGACTACCTACCTGAACTTTGAAAAATTAAATTTCCTAATCGGGAGCATGTAGAAACGACGTATTAAAGGAAAGTGGGATACAAAGGGTAGGGTATCGATATTAAATTTCACTACATGGCAGATTTGTATTATATTTGTATATTTTATAATTTAATTATTATGCACCATGAACATAGTAGTAAAGTGTATTTTTAAAACGCTAATTTCAACATTCATGACATATTATATATATATAGTAATTTAATTATTTAAATTGATAAAAAAAATTAATTTTAGAGTAAATTATTAGTGACAATAATTACATCAGCGAATTCTGTAGCTTCCCGGAATAACAATTTAAGTCCATTTTTAGTGATTATGATATTTATGCACGGTACTTATACATTCATATGAAAAGTCAAGAGTTGCAAAAGTTCATCTGATACTGTTCTTTTTCATAATCTATGCATTTCTTTGAATTTTAGAACGATCATGAACGCTTACAAATTTTTCAAAATGAACTTACTGTACTATTATAGTGTTGTAATGTTTCTTTTTTTGTATGTAACTTATACATACTTGTAAAACTATTATTTTAAAATAATAATGCACTCATAAAGTGACATTACTTTTTTAAGATGTCAAAATAAAGTAAAGAAAATTTACTGAATTATGTAAGATTATGTAAAAAGACTGTCTTTTCACTTACTCTGTCATTTGATATTCGTCTAGCTTTAATGTTGTTCCATGATGTTTTTTATATGAAAGTTATTAGTTCAAAATCAAATCAATCCTGATACACTGAGAGAAATAAGTCCTTGTGTTAAGTGAATCGTGTATTCGCGACATCGCATCTTTATGTATTTCATCAACCGTTAAGAATTAATAAATTGTTAATTAATTACATATGTAGACAGGTACAAAAAGCAAGCGAGTATATACGCATGGGCGAAAGAAATAAATAAAGTAAATATAAAAAGTTATTACGCAACTTCCTGTTCAATAGAAGTATTTTTCAAGGAATAAAATCGAAAGGGTAACTGCGGTATTGCTAAATAGTAACAACAGAAGTATAAAGTGTCCTAACTGTTAATAATCGTATTTCTCCTACTAAAATCCACAAACATTAATAGTTAAAAGAAAGATTCTTCACTGAAAGTTATCCTTTCTCTCAGTGTAGAAATCGATTTGATTTATAATTAGTAATTAGCCAATTCCTGGCCATAAATGATACACAATCACTTCTACCAAGGAAATCAAATTATCAATATCCTCAATACTTCAATCAATCAATTCAGTACATAAATAAGATAACCTGTTACATAACACACACCCTCGCCCAACATTAACAACCCGCTTCCCCTAAACCTCATCATAAAACTCCACACTACACATCCCCCCAAAAACCAATGAATTTCCTCGCGTGCTTCTTCTCGCAGCGAGCCTCTCCTCTACGCCGTGCGCTGGTTCGACGCGAAAACCCTGGCGGCCACCTGGACGAACCGCGTGCAGAACGTCTCGCAGCTGGCGAGCTACTCGCTGAGCGGCCAGTGGCAGCCACTGCTCACCCAGGAGGTCGCCGACGGTTGGCTGCTCGCCTCGTACACCGTCCAAGCGCCGATACACCACAACGGTTACGTGCTCATGCTCAAGCCACAGCCGATCGGTAGGTGGATATATATATATATATATATATATACATACCGTCAAGGACCCAGTTCCTGATCAGTTAAGGCACGTCGTCACGTTACTTGTTGTGCCAAAGCGTAAAGATGAGGTATTCATGGGAATTAAATTTCTAATAACAAATATAACTATTAATCTTTAATATAAAATTGAAAAAACACATAAATAATCAAAATTAAGAGATATAAAGCCTCAAAGAAAAAGAGCTGCGGGAGCAATTCCTGATCACTTAAGATTTGTATGGGAGTAGTTTCTGATCATATCAAGACCCAATTCCTGAACATATATTATTGACGCATAAGTATTTTATATGATAAACAAAAACTTATTAAGTAATACTAATACAGTAGATATACTAAAATATAACATTTTTTGGTTATATGATTATAAATGTGAAACTTAGGCGAGGTAAAAGTGTTCGGTGATTCGTACTCTGTCTAATGCACGATATAGACTCGCGTGCGAGCATATATTATAACCTATAAAATGCACATAGTGTTGTGATTTATTGTCACGTTTTCTGCGACTTTTGCATGATAAATTATTTACGCATGGATTAAAGCTACTTATAGAATTATGTTATTACAAATATTTGTGTATTTTAAGATTTTTAAACACACATAAAACATGTTACTAATACTGATCAGGAATTGGGTAAGCGATAAGAATTTGGACCCTATTTCTAATCACACGGTTTTACAAGTATCAATAATATTTTATATGAATGTTTTAAGTGATTTATACGAATACACTGTTTAATAACTTAATTACATAAGTTTTTTTTTACGATCTATTACAAAATTTTAAAGAAATGATGTAAATTTCTTTGTATGCTCACTTGTAGTTAACTGGAGTAAGATGGTGTCAATCATGACGTTGTCAACAACGTCTAACTTTAACATTTTTTATCTTAAAAATGTATTTTACTAGTAACTTTTAAAGTTCTTTTATATGACTACGAAATAGTTTACTATTACTAATTATTTTTTTAAAACAAATTTTTGTATACATTAAAGTTAAAATAGTAATAAATGTAACCAAATGATCAGGAACTGGGTACTGATCAGGAACTGGGTCCGTAACGGTACACCCGAACTGAACTTCTTCAATATCGAAGTAGCTCGAGGTGCTTTTCAGCTGTACGGGGTGGGAGTTGATTTGAGGAATAGCTGTGGGGAGAGTTGGGGAGGGTTGGTCGGGGTGACGAATGTCTGGAATTTGTAATTTTGATGTAGTTGTTCGAATGATGTTGAATGTAGATTTTCTGGGTATTGGGTTATACATTTGATTATTCAGAGATACATTTCTGTGAGAATAGTACGGATTGCTACTTTGACTTTAATCGTTTTTGCATTTTTAAATGGTAACTTTTATTTCTGAAACGTATATAGGTGTAAGAGAGTCAATTAGTATGTTCTGCATTAATAATGACTGTGTAACTCGTATGTTTTTATCTAATAAGCTATAAAATTATATAATACTAAAGCTACTATTTATTTATCGTATTACTATATGATTTTATAATTTGAAAATTATCGAGGGGCACAGCAATCCATTTAGGGCACTGAAATTCACTCTCTTACTCTCTTACTATACTCTTACCTATTTCGTGGGTAAAACAAACAAGTATAGACTTTACAGTTATGTGCTTTAAAAAATAAATATAATTATATTTGTAAGCGTGTAAGGAATACCTTACGAAAATGCTATATTAAATTCGGAATTTTTCAAGCTTTATATAGAGATAAGTTTGTTCGATTATCACCTTATTTCGATTAATCTGATAGATATAGACACACTGTTATTCATGTGGTCTACTTAATATCAGCGTTTAAAAAAATGGAACACACGTGCATTTTATCAGTTTTTGATATTACAGTAATAAAAAGAAATATGTAACAAAATGTGTATTGCCGTTTTGAAAAAAATTAATTTATTTAGGTGAAAATTAAAAGTTTTAGGTATAATTTGTAATTTATTTATATAAATTCTGTTTATAATGCATTTTTTCACCTAAATAGAGAAAAAGAGAAATGACAAAGTAGATTTTGATCCTTAGCAAACTATTTATCAAACGAGACACTACGCAGTTTACCATTAATATAGTGATCTCAAACAATCGTGTCTTTCAAAGAAATATTTTATTTTATTTTATAGCTACGATTCTATTTATATACTTTCTATGAGGATATTTTTCTTACCAGACATTTGTCAATTAACTTTTATATACTTGATTAATTAATATACACGTAATCGTAGCCATGACCTCATCACATTACAATTAATGAAACATAACTTACATTTTCCTCTATCTTTTCCATAGTTCTATCAACAAACATTTTCTAAGAAACCACCTAGTAATTAAATAAACCATCTGTAATCGAATTACCTAATAAAATTCCGTAAAATTATTTATTTATTTATTTATTCATAATTAAACGGGCTTTTTAGCCCTTTATACATAAAGTTACAAAGGTTGGTGGCAGACACTATTCCACTCCAATTGAAAATTAAATTCGACTTAAGCTAACATAATGATTGTCTCCTTGCTAGTCATAATGAATTAATATAGGGTAACAAGAGAATGAATTCTCCTTTTAAAAGCGCTAATTGTTTTTTCAATTCTTATATTGGCTGGTATAAGATTCCATTTTCTTTTTATTCTATTTATTGCTCAGTAAAAGCCTTGGTTGGAAGTCACAGTACATTCTTGAATCACTCTATTTAAGATTTTATAAGCTAGAACACAGTCATGGTAATGATGTGAAGACTCAACAATTGAATGTTTATGACCCTAGCTATATCACCATAGTCATGGTCAACCCAGTGCAGAGGACTATGTATTTTAAAAGATATGTAACGTAAAAACTTGTGCTGGGTCGATTCGAGCCTTAAAGATTGTATCTGTTTATATGGTGACCAAATTTGAGAAGCATAAGTGACATGGGGTAATACTAACGTTTTATAGAGATGTGTAATAGAATCAATATTAGTAAATGAGGATGTTGAGCGTTTAACAAAACCAATCATTTTAGAAGACTTAGAGATGATAAAATCTATTATTATATATAAATAAATTAATCAATTAATCAATCAATAAGTATAAAATAAAATATAAATGAAAATGCAGACAACGCGACTCTCGGCTTGTTCGGCCACGTCACCCGCTACCGCCTGCTCAACGGCGTCCTGGACCACGAGCTGGACCTGACGCCGGGCCCGACCTGGGTTCACGCCATCCACGGCGTCAACGACGTCAAGCGCGTCGTCTACTTCTCGGCGAGTCCACCCGGCGAGCCATCCCAGAAGCATTTGTACGAGGTCAGTCTCGAGACGCCCAAGGACTCGAAACCCGCGCCCAAGTGTCTTTCCTGCGAGCTCAAGACTCCCGAAGGTTAGGTGACTTCTTTTATTGGGGCTATGTTTGAAGGATTATTGAAATTTGGATTGTGGGTTGTGATGATTCTTTGAAGGCATCTTGGTGGAAATGATTTGTTTGACAAATGCTGACTAGTCAATTTTAAACGCTTTGTAAAGTTTGTCAATGCTTAGCAGGATTTGGCAAAGTTAAGCACAACTCGAATAATGTTTAGCCGAATTTAGCAAGAATGATATTCTATTTAAAAAATGTCTTTATGACTTTTAAGTTGGTTTAGTTTATTTGGTTATTAAGTAATTTTGCGTAGCTTTTATACACTTTGTGATTTTTTGCAAATTTTGCTAAGCTTTACCCAAATTTAAATATCTCTGGCAATCTTGACAATTTTTCAAACTTTTCTTATATTTGCCTAACTTTGCATTCACATTGTACACTGAGATGAATAATTTGCTAATACCATAACGTGTGTAGTGTAGGCACTAAAGAAACAATGGTCATTAAGTCGATTCCATAACCATTAGCAAAATTTGGGTAGTGTTAAGCATACATTAGATATAAGATCAGCTATCGCATGATAAATGGCATCAACTTTGTCATAAATGGAATAACAACATGGCAAGAACACAATCGTTTTCAGCTGTAGTCACTAACTAGAAACCGGTTTATACTAGGGTATTGAGAATATTAACAATACCTAGATGAAAATAGAATAATATTCGAAGCATCATATCCCACCATAACAGCATACGCTTGCATAGAAAAGGAGTAGTTACGAGTAAGTTGGTTGCTTATACCCGAAAAGGATAATCATTAGTGAATTCCCGCTTTTGTCCTCATAAAAACTTTATAAATCATGATTTTATGACATTAGCGAATTATTTCTCTCAGTGTACGTTAAAAATTTTACGTCGTATGTTAGAATTTTGCATAACTTTACATATTATTGACAAATAGTACTAAATTTTGCTCGTATATGCATATCTTTACCAAATTTTACTGGACTTTGATAAAGTTTATGGACTTTGCTAAGTTTAACGTTGTCAAATTCTTCATAACTTTGCAAAGATAAGCGTGTGAAATTGATTACTTTAGCAAAGTTTTGCAAATATATACGGGAGAATCAGCTAATGTGCGTCCCATGTTACATTTTGCTCTCTAGTACAATTAGCTTCAAATCAAATAATTCAAATTAATTTTATTCCATCTCTTTAAAATACTGAATGCGATCACACAATTTTTGCAGAATTTATTAATTCACATTCAGTAGCTACTGTAACGAAAAAAAAATATAAACCCGTATCATTATATTCCATTTTCCCTTATAATCAGAATTTGGCAAAAATCAACCAAGTCTAGCAACCAAATGTTGCCCACCAAAGATACTACCAAAAACAATGAAGAGAAATCCCCAATGATGGATAACTCAAAACTCTAAAACTCCCTCCTCTCCAGTAATCCACGCCACTCTCGAGAAAATCCTCGGCTCACACCTAAGGCTCCCCCACGCCCAACATCCAACGACGTCTGCATTTTTCCTCCCCAAACGCAAACACTGAGAAACTTTCTCCCCGCAGGCAACTCCTGCAAGTACGTCGGCTCGGTCTCCTTCTCCACGGACCTGTCGCGCTACGCGCTCACCTGCTCGGGCCCGGATCCCGCGACCGTCCGCATCTACGACCTGGAGGGCGCCGAGCTCTACACCTGGACGGATAATGGAATACTGCGCTGGATGATCGCCAAGCGCATACTGCCGAGACAGCGAGATCTCGACGTCGAGACGCACGGATTCAATGCGAAAGTGAGGTTATTGCTGCCGGAGGACTTCGATGAGAACAAGAAGTATCCGATGCTCGTCAACGTGTGAGTGTTATTGGGTTTTCATTGTTTTTCTAAATTGGGTACCGAGAAGCGGCTGCTGTACGTAGGCATACTTCGATAATTCGAACTTCGATAATTCGAATTTCGATAGTTCGAAACCCTCGATAAATCGAAGGCATAGTCCAGATTCTTTACATCTTGATTAATGTAAAATTACCTTGTCGATTGGAAGTACTCTATAATTCCAAAATTAAAGTTCGAATCCTTGAATTTCGCATTATCGAGGTCCGAATGGAATTTCAGTCTCATAGGTTGAAATAAGAAAAAAATGAAAATCTTCTGTTTGGACTGAAAAATGCTGAATTTTTTGGCAATGAAATGGAAACCCCCATTCGCCATGTTTGTTGACTGAGTACGGAAGACTATATCTATATATAGTGAAAATGGCCGATGGGGGTATACACCGCCAGAGGGAGCTCGATAAATCTTAAGTCCCCATACATGAGGCGTTAAAATTCAAAGGGTATGAATTACTTTTCAAGATGGTCCCGAATTATTATAGACTAGGGCTGTGCAAGGATCCTAATCCAACCGACTGATTATCGATTAAAATTGCTCGATAAGGATCTTACTAGTCCGATCAAAATATTATTTGTATATAGTTGTCAAGTGATATATGCTAATCATCTAAATAAACATGGTTGTGTAACTTCAAAAAACACCTGAGAAAGGGCTCATAAACCTAAGTACCTTACACGAGCTGTATCGAACAATTAAAAAAAAATAAGCCGGATTCCATCACACCCTTAGTATTCAGACTAAGGAATAGTTTCTGTAGCCAACTTGAAAATTCACTAGTATTCTTTGACTTCTAATAACCTTGACTAGTATCAATTAAGTCCGATTATATAGTCTGCTACTACTGATTTATTTTACTGTATTGTCACTTTGTTTTATATTTAAGCACAGTTTGACCTAGTTTCAAGAGGAGGAGGGAGAAAGAGGATTCAATTTTTTCTACTACTTATTCTAAAAGTAATAACTATAGTAATAACGTAGTTTGTTGTTAAAATTTTTCGACTACAAGTATTTCGTATACTTACGTAAAAATAAACTGTTTACAAATACTACATTATTAAATGAATATTTTATATGTGAGCATGATTCAATGCGAAAGAAGAAAATAATGTTAAAAATAATATATAGAAAATAGTATTACTTAATTCGAAACTTTTAGTATAATTATTTCTATGAATACACTTTAACTGCATATGAAACTATTTATTTCTAATCTATACGCGACTAATACATAATAAAATATGCGCGCTCTACTTCTGGAACGAGCAGTTGAAAAATTGGATCTGCCGTTTTCTTGCGGCTAATTTCGGAAATCAATATATCTTCACAAAGCCGATAACAATATCAATCAGGCTAACTAATCAATCCGATCCGCAATTAACTCGTCGAAACGATCACTGGAATTTTCAATTACCCCCGCAGCTACGCCGGTCCGGATAGTCAGAGGATCAACGACGGCTTCTCCGTCGGCTTCGAGACGTACATGTCGACGAGCAGGCACGTGATACACGCGTGGATAGACGGGCGCGGCAGCAGCTCCAAAGGCACGGCGATGATATACGCGGTCTACCGTCATCTTGGGAGTGCCGAGATGGAGGATCAAATAACCGTCAGCAGGTCGGTTAATCCATCGATTAAGCCCGCTAATGGCCTTTTGTATTTTTCTTTTGTTTTTTTTTGCACTCGGGCAATTACAATAATGACGGTCTGGAGGATCATCGCAATTGTGAATTAAATTGATAGCTGCGAAGTGAAGTATTTGTATTGTTTGTTTTTTGTAGCAAATTGCAAAATATGTTCCCTTGGATTGACAAGAATAAGACAGCGATTTGGGGCTGGAGTTACGGTGGATATGCGACGGCGACAGTTTTGACTAAAGACGACGAGAACGTTTTTAAATGCGGAATCTCCGTGGCTCCTGTCACTAATTGGATCTATTATGGTAGGATATATATCATTCTGTAATTAAAATAAACAATGTTTAATATGCATGGGACTGTCAGTTTTAGAAGTAAAATAAATGCTAAAACATGGCATCCCGCTGCTTCCTGTTGGATAATATGTAAAATTTCCGCTACTAGAGTAATAATTTGTGACTATTCTAATTGTGACAAAAAACAAATATTTATGAAAATGTAGAGTTATATTGGAATACCTTTCAAATCAGAAATTATTGACCCGTTAGAATATTTTAATTTCAAAATGAAGAGTGGTTTGTTAAATTACTTTATTCAAGAACTTCACAAATTACTTTAAAAGTATATTATTTTCGTTTGTCCTCTAATTGTATAGTATTTTTTTTTGTTTGAAACATATCGACTGTATGGACATATATAGTGACAAGCTACGTGTGCATCATTCATAATAGGTAGCAATTCCCTGCACCTTTTTCGCATAGTGATACTAGTTATTTTTTGAACACTATTATTCGGCTTCCTGAATAGGCACATAACTCCACCTGAGCTAAAATTCTTCGTTTCAAGAAAATTAATCCCAATATATTAATATCAGAGTACATTAAATGTCTTTTTTAAAATTTGTAAGAAGAACTATTGACATTGTCCATTTTTACATAACTATTAAAAGCATATGAAAATAATATAATTTATTTTTTGCTTTATGCCAAAGATTTTGGTCCAAGATAAATTTCTTAAAAAGCTACTAACACTGCTATTTCTATACAATTATACTAACAGCTAATTAAAATATTAGAATGAATAATTTTGTTTAAAAACAAGGACTATTGCGTATCCCACCAGGTAGCCTAATAATAAACAACCTTCTAAAACCGACTGCTATCCTGCGCTAAAAATGTCAAAGCACCCCAACAGCGGCATTCATTCAAACCAAAATTTCACACCACAACCGTTCCTCTTCAACAGACACCGTCTACACGGAGCGTTTCATGGGCCTGCCCACCCTCGACGACAATCTCAAGAACTACCACGCCAGCGGCGTGATGAGGCACGCCAAGAAGTTGCGCGGTAAGAAGTTCATGCTGGTGCACGGCTCCGGTGACGACAACGTCCACTATCAGCAGTCGATGGCCCTGGCCAAGGCCCTGGCCCAGGCCGACATACTCTACGACCAGGTCAGCTATCCCGACGAGGCGCACGGACTCAGCCACGTGACCAAGCATCTCTATCACACCATGGACAAGTTCTGGTCCGAGTGCTTCGGTTACGAGCGCTAGAAGGATCAATCGATTGACTGGACAGTCGAATTGTAATGGATTAATTGAGATCCGTTGCTTTGATTGACTTGTCTCGGTGCTCGTTCGGATATTTCGAATGGGCACTTTGAGTAACATAGATGAATTTGAAAAAAAAGACGATGACTAGAAGAATGGAATAATTATTTTCAAAGAATACTCTATTTTTGTACATTCCAGACGATGCATTTGTGACGAGCATCTTTTTGTATTTTGTACGGTACAAAATTGTATGATATTCGTGTATCAATCTTCATGTTATGATATTAAAATGACTTTTACAATCGTACATACTGTTGTTTGTATTTATGTTATCTGTTGTTTTTGTAAATTTCACGCTATACCATTTATTTTATGTAAATTAATCTCTTGATAATTCTTTAAATATTTATGAAACAATCTTTCAAGTCGTGCATCTATCAAATCGTATGTAAAAACTTTAGTGTCCTTGATAGTAATTATAGATTAGCCGATTTAACTATACTGTATAAAACAACTTCAGTAGCTATATCTGACCTTCATTAATTAGAACTTTTTCGTTCCAAATTTGAATGACTTGATATGCATATCAGCTCTTCGATAAATTACCTGAACATGCAACGTTGTAAGAAACTTTTTTCCGAAGCTTGCTAAGTCTGTAAGTAGTTTACAAGCAAACTTTAATTACATATCTATAAGAGCCGTTCCTCATGAATAATTTATACTATTTTTAAAGATACCTTCTTACTCCCTATAAGGTACGTATGTAATTAAACGATTTCCTAATACGATAAATATTCAGACAAAGATGAATTGCTAATTTTATTTTCGACTAATGCAAATTCTTCTCCATCCCTATTCATAATACGATAAACATTAGACAACAATCTAAAATAACTTCGGACAACAATGAATTGCTAATTTTATTCTCGACTAATGCAAATATCTTTCATTTCTATTCTGTATTTCCATGCACTATAACCGTTCCATTAGTAACGAACGCGAGCAGCGAGAAAAAAAAAGCGGTCGCGCGCGTCCTTGCGCGAATTTTTCATCCTCCACCTTTGCGTAAACAGAGCGAATTACCGCGCGTGCGCGCGGACGAGCCTCGCGATAAAGCTCAGTGATTAAGAAAGCCATTATTCAGCGTCATCGGCCACATTTATCAAAGCTCGCCTCGCTTGCGGCCCGCACGTGTGTTTATGCAGTGGCGTGCGTTATACGCGGTGAGACAGTTTTAAGGGGTAAGCGTACTAATTACTTTTCTTACAACTTTATTCAAAATTTGACCAACTGTTAATGACTGTAGTGTCTATCATTGGTAAGAATATTTAAAAGATTAGCGGCATGGTTAGAGAGATTTTTAGCCTTAAAGTTTAGATCTTTGACATGTAAGGTCTATAATGAACATGCATTAACGGAGCGTTTTCATGTGAAACTTTTAATATTTTCTTAAAATTCTTTTTATAAACTAATATGTTACATAGAATATCTATACAAATTATGTAAAATAACAAAAGTAACAGTTAACCATTTCATTTGAAAAATATAGTTATTCCAAGTTTAACCCAGTATTGTTGCTGTATCTATGCAATGGTAAAATCCCATTCACAGGTTTATATTATGTTTTTATTTTATCTTTGTATGAGATGTTCTTACTATGTAAGAGACATTTTATCTCAAGTATCTTAGACCACAACTCAAAGCGTGAAATTATCAAGTTTAAGTTAGAAATTCAATTTAAATATCTAAAAAAAATCTAAAAAAAAAATCGTGCTTTGTAAATATTTCTTTATAAGCAATAGTAATGAGTTTTTACAAACAGTCTTTAAATTAAAACTTGAAATTTCAAAAATGTGGTTTAATATATAGAATAGTTCCACACTTGCCACTAGGTGGCTATGCGAGGTTTTTTGTACAATGGATAGTGAAAGATGCTTGACCAGCGCAGAAGACAAAAGGATCCGAGGTGTGATGGGAGAACGAAGAGGCAGCTGCAAAAACACCATAGGTCCTGTAACGAGAGAAAGAAGCAGCTATATCTGAAGCGGTGCTTGGACCTATATATCCAGCACACTACACTATCACTTGATTCGTCGTTCTCTCCGCTTTTTGAGAAGATCGATGACATGCTGATAGGTGCTTTTGTCAACCCTTTATCTTAACCACTCACCTGTTTTTACTGCGTTTTTGCAAAACATTGATCATCATCAGCTAGCGACGGGCGCGGAACGATCCTTTATATTAGTACAGGGTGCGAAAATTGAATTTAAAAATATGTAAAATATATATTTAATAATAATTAACGTCAAAAGTAACGTCAATTGTTGAGGAATATAAGTCGGTAAACAACATGCCTGATTTATCGGTTGTCGGTAAAACAGATTCGACATTTTGGTGGTAGGAAAAATAACTACGGTCGGTAAAGTAGATTTGTTAGTGTCTAACGATAGTACGCTGTGAACAGTCTGTAAAGTAGATTTCTACGTTATAGATTGTCGGTAAGATAGATTTTTCGTGCCCCAGAAAATAATTTGGGAATAAAAGGATTAACAAAATTGAACAAAACACATTTTTTAAATAATAAAAATACTTATCGCCATGGTAAAGCTTATGAAAAAAAATGTATAGCAATCATCCCTTATACATTTTTCAGACATCTCTCAAAGTAGTTAAATTAAGAATCGCAATTTTCATAATTGATTTTCGGACTAGGACGTACGTCGCACAATCCTCGAAGTGTCGCATAAGTTCTCCGCTGGAACAACAATATAGCATCTAATTTACAATTCGAAGCCCAAACGACCCTCTAACACCGCGATTTGGAATAAAATTACCTTTCGAGTACGATTGCAGTACGACTATCTCAAAGGCCGTGGCCACTACAGTCCCGACGCAAAGGACGCGACCACTGTATACGCAATCTGCTCGGTAAATCTCAGCTGACGCGATATTCGTTTCCGCGCGAGTGGCGTCGCGTGCTAAGGAGGCAGCCGAGACCTTCGATGATCCCGCGCGCGCATATAGTGACCCTCGCGAGCTATTAAAGCCGTCCGACCGATCGCAACCTTAGCCCCGATGGGCTTTGGACTCGAAATTTCGACTTTGAATAGAAAGGGAGTGGAGAGGGGTTTGTTTTTATAGTCCTGCCGAGGAGAAGTTTTTTGGCAATTCGCGGCAAAGCGACGCGGCATGCGAGATTATCGTGTGTGTTTGTGTGTAATGTTGTTTTTGCACCAGTGAAAGAGATGGACTTGGATTTAGAACTAACTAATTTGGATTACTCATAATTTACTTTTTTTTAATTCTTGTTAAGTCTTAGTTGGCATAGTATCATCTAGATTTACGTTTATTTAATATAGAGGGATCAAATTGACAACAAACAAATTTGTAAAGTTAAATATCTCGATAATTGTGCATTATTTTGAAAATTAACATACTATGCGATCCTCTTTTAAGTAAAATATTTAAGTTTTTCGTAGTTTAATTAATATTGCCAAAAATTGATTAATAAGTAGGTAAAGTATATGCTAAAAATTTTCTTTTTAACTTTTAAGGAAGAATTATAGCAATGTTTTGAAGTTTAGACCGTGTAAAAAGTAAAAACAGTTTGATATTTTAGAGAAAGTAAAAATTTGAAGAAGAAGTATGTAATATCAGAAAAAGCTTTCTTTGTAAAAATGATGGTACAATTCATTAATATACAGGATATAAGTAATACACTCCAATAATAAATTATAAACGTAAAAATAATCCTTTTCACTTGCGTTATCCTAGCAGTTTGCGCCGCGCTAAAGCCCATAAAGATAAAAAAGTGCAAGAGGTGAATTTGACGATTATGACTTCCCATTTGTCTCGCTACGTAAATAAGTTTGCCGAAGAGGCAGAAATACGAGTGATGCATTAACGTGGGGCTTGACGATCGTTAAAAAATGGAGTAGTCGCGTGTTTTCCGGAAATGAAAAACTCTCCAGCGATGTGCTTTCGTGAAATTTCACGACACCGCTAACCCCTTATCATAAAGAGGACTTATTTGGATATGAAAACTGCAATTTGAAAAGCACTAAATAAACTTTTTAAGGTTATAATCTAATCATTTTATACTTTAATAGCAATGAAAGATTTAATTTAGTATAATATAATTTAAGTACGAGTTTATATAATTATCACTTATCGTATTATAGTTTAATTAAAAATAATCGTATTACAGTATAATGAACTATTAAAACAATTATTAAAATCTGTATATAATTGAATTTATTTTTTTGATTATTGTGCTGAATAATAAGTACAGTGGAATATTATTTATAAGCGTTCATTGAAATAGATTAATTGGACTACACGCCACAAAAATAATTCAACAATAATTTTTTGTTCATCAGTTATTCCTTGACCACACCCCGGTTAAATTAATATCTACATTTAATAGAATGAATATAATGAATCGGGTGAAAAGCACATTTTATATAATATCATTTTTTGATAGGTCACATTACACATTCTTTATGAACATTTTAAAATGATCTTTTAGAACATTTTAGAAAATATTTTGGAATCCTTGTGTTCTTTGATGTTTTAGTATAATAACGTTATACAAAACAAACTTTTTAAGATTTCAAATTGATCCAATTTCGGCTTAGGTTCTGCACTAGTCTTTCAGATAACAATAAAACGACTGATCTATTTTTTATCCAATTAAGGTAATGAAAATTTGTACACTTTTTTAAGAAGTTTTATTTTGTTCGTTTTTTAAGACAACAAAAATGTCATTATTCCATATAATTTGTTAAGGTTGATAAATAAAATAAGTTAAAACTAAAACCAACTTTTTAAAAAGAGGTAAGACTTTCGAATGTCGATAATGTACACTACACCTGCTTAAATTAAGATAAAATGTTTTTATTGATACAATTACTTGTTTAATAAATATATGTAAGGCATAACCAAATATATGTACAATATACATGTCAAAGCGGTGAAATAACACAATTCATTTAAAAAAAAACCCTTGCAACTAATCGTCAATCACAATCAAACATCCACCCCCCCCCCCCCATTTCATCCATCCCTCGCACAATCAAAGCATTCGCTCTTTACGCTCCGAGCGACGCAGCATCAGATATACCCACCCCCACGTAAATCAAGTCCACTTCGCGTATACAAGTATTTAAATACTATGCTGGACTTTCGAGGCTTTTTTCAATATCGAAATAATGTAAGATTTTTTGAACACCTGAGGAAAACTGTATAACTGTAGATTAGTATTTTTGTACGTTCTTTTTGTATGTCATTAATTTAACAAAACACAAAAACAGTTATTGCCATCAGTTTTCTTAATTATTAACATTTCAAGAGTATTTATAATTTGATATAATTGAAAATAATTGAAATTGTCTGGATTTGAGTATTCCAGTCATATTTAAGAAAAAAGGTATTTCACGGCTTTCATGATTAATATGTCCTATTCACATAAGTACAAAAATTCAAAATAATTCTTTACTGTCTCTTAAAATATGCATTCGACTAACGATTATACTAGAATGATAGAATAATGACGATAATTTAAAAATTACATTTTATATTAATTTGTATTATAATTATCTGTAAAGGGCCGTAGTATTATTTTGTGAATCACTTTGGTCAATTTCAACTATTTTCAATTAAAAGAATTTATGATAGTTACCTTTGAAATGTTAATTAATGCCATTTTTATTGGTTTGTTTCACAATCAAAGCTCTCACTCCTTACGCCCCGAGCGACGCGGCATCAGATATACCCACCCCCGCGTAAATCAAGTCCACTTCGCGCTGCACCCAGCACGCGTCCGACGTAAGGACGCGCGCGATCGGCCCGTAGTAAGACGGAAGGTCAACGGCGCGCTTATCATGTGGCACAGTGCTACTGGTTACACTGCTCGCTGCAGTTCAGGGTCGATTCGCTAGCGTATGTGTCTATTTTCGGCCACTCTCTCTCTCTGTCCGTCTGAGTGATGCCCCTGGATCACGCGAGAGAGAGAAAGTTGGCACACGGCAGTGTATAGATAAGATCGTTGCGCGCGAGCATCGAGGCGGAGGTGGAAGTGTACTTAGGTAGGTTGGGCGAGGGGTTATCGGATTACGGGAGAGAGAGAGAGGAGAGTTTTGGGGAGCTCGATGAGCTGCAGATTCGGATTCGGGGTTGATTGTTATGAGCGATGCGAGCAGATCGGATTGGGTGATTGGGTTGGTGAAGGACGGTTTTTTTTTCTTTTCTATTGGGGGTGGGAATGGATTAGCGGTTGGTGGGGTTTTTTTGAATTGAGGTGATGAGGTAGATTTTCGTGTTATAAGGATTTTTATTAGAGGTATTCGGGTGTATGTTTTGATGCTTTTTGTAAGAGAAAGCATTTCTTCCAGTACACATTTTTGGGGAGATTCTAGTGTAGATACATATTATCTGACTTGATGAATCTGGATAGGTTACTCAATTATGGGTACGCGTCGCATAATTTCATCTTAGTTGTGATGTTTACTATTGATATTAGGAAATTCATTATTTATACTGGGATTTTTTAAATATTTGAAGATATTTTACTTTTGCTTTTTGAAGATCTTCTTATGAAATTATATTATTCCTTCATACAACTTTTTCTATTTTAAAATGCTTGTTCATATTAAGTTTGAGGTTAAAAGTATAATGTAAAAAGTGTATCATTTATATTGGTTATACTATGTGATTATGCACTTTTATCCTAATTTTTGGTGTACAATGGTTTGGTTGTACATCAATTAATAAAAATAATAATTTCTTTCTTTCTGAGAAAGAAAATATAATATTTAAAAAATTCGACTTTTTGTACTACAAGACTAATGACTTCTACATGATGTTTCTTTTTGCACTGACAATTCATTAAGTACTTTAATCAAGTACTAATAACATAGTTTTTATATAATTTTAATATAATATAATTTAATATTATTTAATATAATTCTTGTATATTTGAGATTATACAATTTTTACAACTGCTTAATACAAGTGCATAATTTGTTTAAAAGTATTATATCTGCGACAAAAAGGATCTATATTATAAAACTTTTAAATTTATGATTTTTAATAAATTAGTTTCTAATTGTTGCTGTAGCTAAATCTTCATTTCTTCATAAAATAACACAAATCATTATAATTAATATGTGTGACTTCGAGGCATAATAACTTAAGTCCACATTTATGAATATTGAAGTCTTAGTAAATTTGGTATCTTAGTTCCAAAAGTTAATTTATTACTTTTCTTTTTTCGTAATTTATGTTTTTCTTTTGCAAAAGTTTAAATGACAATTTAAAAATTGAAACCATAGTATCTTAAAAAGTGAACTCAAGTCATTTTGCCTGTTCACCATAGATATAAAATATATATAATACTTTACTATTTAAATTAGGAATATTAAAAAATGTACAGAGTAAATTGAAACCTTTTCCAGAAACTATAATAGAGTCAATGCAATTGACAACTCTTTTGTTTTAGTTAAGTAGAACCATCTGAGCACAGTAAGATATGTCCATATTTCAGCCACGGCTCACATCCAACGCGTAACTTTTACATCGCGCTTGTTTACAATTCTTATCTCCCTGCCATTTCCATTCATACTTTCGCATACGTCTACCCAACTTCGCTTCAACTTTCAACAGCGCGTGCATAGACTCGAGCTCACTCAGCTCCTCCCGAATCTCGAGGACTCGCCGCGACTCTATGCTACACCCTTATCGCGCTCCACTGCCTTTGCTACTACGTATACGTCGCTGGCTGCTTCACCGCATACTCAATAAATGCTTTGCTAACGCTTTGCTTCGCCTGACGCTTAATTTTGCGTATTTACTCAAAGCGGGGCTTACACACGCGGAAGTAGCTGCGCCGAAGTAAGCCGAAGTCCACTTAAAACTTGGTATCTTTGATACACAAAGTCGGAATTTGTCAATGATATCATGCGTTCTTGAGATGTATTAGTTGTAAATTCAACAATTTTGATGTAATTAGTTAAAGTTGAGCGAGGAGTTGAGTAAATTGAGAATTAAATTTAGATTTAGTGCGTAACAGTTCAATCTCACGTTTTGTTTATTTTAAATATATAGTAAAATCAAATGCACGTGAAATAAACATTATTATTTTTGGAAATTTTTTAATATTTATGAATATCAATTCAGATATAAGAAATATTAAATTAATAAGAAATTTATAAGAAAATTAAATTTTTAAGCCATAATTAAAAAGCGACCCTATTTTTAGTCACGTTTGTATAGTTATTGCTAAAATCTTTCAAGTAAAAATATTGAAGTCTTTAGTTTGTACTTAAAAGTGACTTTTAACCCTTTCAGTCACAGCGTGACATATATGTCACATCTTTTAAATCAATACAATTTTTTGTATCTTTCAACGTCCGAGGATTCAATATTGACCCTCTCACTGTAATTTAATAATAATAACATTTTACAATTATAAATAAATAATGAAACAATGCTGTTTTTAAACATTAAGTTCATTTGTACTTAAACTTAATGACCAATGATTGAAAACTTAAAAATGGCGGAACCAATATGGCGTATCGAGCATTTAAAATGAATGACAAACCATCTTAAAACCCTTCACGGTTTTTTTTTGGTTTGCGGATTAAAATATGAGATTCGATTTTCAAAAATCTAAATGGGAGGTCTAATAATTCGTCATTTTTCAACAATTTAAACCCGCCATTCGTATTTTTTGAATATCCAACTCCAGATTCAGAATGAGCATCCACAAAAACCCATAATAACATTAATAACACACAGATTGAAGTACATCCATAACTGCGATCATCTAACTTTCAATAATAGTACCTATTATACGCTATAATCACTAACAAATACTTTATTTTCAAGCAATTCTTAACACACAACATATTTCCACTTTCCTGCATTGACGATCATTCATACTCCACACCCCACACCTGGCCAACGATAAAGTTCGCCCGTCCGACGAAGACGATAATAATATTCTTACGAAGTTTGACGCAGACTCCTCGCGACGGTATAACTCCTATACCTCTCACGTCATCTATATATATATATATATATATATACACGTTATGTGCCCCAGACGCGACGGACATTCCGCGCACAATAATAAACGTCGCGCGCTATGCACATCGCACTCTCTCTCTCTCTCTCTCTCTCTCTATATATATATATATATATATATATATATATATATATATATATATATATATATCTCACTCTACTCTGGCAGGCGTTTGTTTTCAAGAGTCGCGACAGTGCAGGGCCGGAAAACTTGGAAAATGAGCCATTTCGACGCGCGGCCTACTGTTGTCTTGTATTCGCGTGTATACGCGCACGCTACTCTACTTCTCGCGCTCTCTGTCGCTTTGGCTCTTTCGTCATTCTCTCGCGGCGCCTAGCTGCGAGAATACGTAATTAGTTAGAGTACGTGCTCCGGGAGCGCTCCGAGGCTGCAAAGCAGTCTCGCGCCTCGGTGTGCTAGGCGCACTTTTTGAAGATGCAGAAGAGCGCCGGCAAAGAGGAGGAAAAAAAAAGAGAGAGAGAGAGACGGTGTTAAAGTACTTCTGCGAAATGACTTTCGTCGGAATTGCGTGCTATTGTGCACCTGTGTGTATGTTGTGCTATTTGCAAGTGTCGTTAATAGAGCATTAGTAAAACAAACAACTGTTTTCTACAACAGTATTTTTTTTTCTTTTTTCATACATGCAGATAACGAAATTTACGGGCAAAAATGAATTTTTTTTATACACCGTAAATGCGACGACTAGGCTGTCACTCGTTCGGGGAAAGATATAATACTTTTGTCACGCCCGATTCATCGCGCAGCTGACAATTTATGACCCGACCTTTTTTTACGGCAATCAAAATTTCCGCGCTTGACGCGCATTCAGTACGCGCGTGCCGTGACGCACATTATCTCAAGCAAGATACGACACACAACTGGATCAATGGGAATAATTCACTTTAAATACACACTTTTTTGATAATTCTGTCGATGGATACTAGTGTAAAAAATCAATCTACTAAACTATCTCGTTAGTTATTAAAATTGAATTAATTGAAGAGCATTTAGAGCTTAGTTTTTCTTTAATAACCCGTGTAAAAAAATTAGTCTGGTAATAGTCTGGCTCAATAAGTCTGGCGAAAGTCTTGCAGAAGTCCGGTAGAAGTTTGGCTTTGGCCACTATGCCAGACTTTAGACAAAATGTGCAAAACAAAAGCATCGCGTCATGTCAAATTGTCAGTAACCTAAATTTTTGTCTTTTTTTACAAATATTCATATTTTAAACAAGATTGCAATATGTAAAAAAACTTTTCTCCTATTTTATCGAAAAGTACGTATTTTCACTATTCTAGTCGATACTAATAATTAATGTACTACTCTAATTATTTATTTGTGAAAAATGGGTTATCTTGAAAAAATTCCAAAAAAAGTCTGGCATAGTAGCCTAAGCCAGACTTCTAGCAGACTTTTCCAAGACTTTCGCCTGACTTGTTAAGCCAGATTAATCCCAGACTAGTGCCAGACTATTTTTTTTACACGAGTAAACCACTGGAATTTAGGCTTGAGACCAATCCAAGGTAGGTTAAAATAAAATACTTTTCGTTTAAACTCAATATTTATTTGACCTCTGTCATAAATAAAATCCATACATCTCCAACAAACGCAAACCAACGCATCCAAAATCTCCACCCACCCGTTCCACAGCCAGATAACACACATTGTAATTTTCGATCCAGCTCACAGTGGGCCAAGCATCTCGAGATCCGCGCTCGCAGCGCTTCAGCCAGACTTTTTGTTATTACTTTTACGAGCACTGCCTTCCTTTGGAAAAATCGAGGATAAAGCGAAAAAGTGCGACGCCGCGCCGCGTAGGAAGCCGAGACGCGCAAGAATAATGATCTCGCCGGTCGGTCTCTCCGCGCCGTTATATACTTCCTCGGGGTTGAGCTGTCGCGGCCCGAAAAAGAGCTCGCCTAAGTGTAGTTTCTCGGCCGTCCTCGCGCCGCGCTCCCATTGTGCGCGTCACCTTTTCCGCTGGCGGCAGCCGGAGTCGCGGGAAAATTGCCTTTGTTTGGGAGTTTTGTGCACTTTTGCGCTGATCGGCGCGGGGATACGGCGCTGCAGTTCGGAGGCTTGGCGAGGGTTGCTGCTGGGAGAAATAGTGGCAGGTATCAGTGTCTGAGATATCTCGTTGAATGCTGGAGGGATGGGTCGTAGGGGATATAGATGGATTTGTTAGAGGCTCGCTTGGTTTGTCTGAAGTTGAAGAAGTTGTCGCAAATATTTATTGAGGGAGCGTTTAGTCGACTTTTTTTATTGATTTGCTGACAGAAAGATAATTCAAAAGTTTATTTGTGAGTTTTTACATAAATTTACTTTTAAGGCGCATTTATTAAATTGAAGTTTTTTATATTTGCGATTTTACGTAAATTCTCGACTGTAAGGTGAAATAACTTTTTCGAACCTTCAATAACTCACAATTTTCAAAGCGTTATTCACTTTAGAATATGCGTTATGTTTTATTTTATAATTTTTCTTCTGTAGAACTATATTTTTTTTTATATTACTGAAATCAACAAAGTAAAATAGTAATTTCTAGAACATGATCAAATAACTCAATTTTCGATGTTAATTATCGTGCATATTTGGTCATGATTTGAATTCATTTATTCTATTTGAATCACTTTATTCTCTACATTTTCATTTTTGTGTAAACTTTTTTTCGTTAACATTGATAGTCTTGTTAAAATATACTCCAGACTTTCATAGCGCTTGCTTTACGACTTTTCACATCGTAAAATCATTATTTTATTTATTTTCATAGACTCAATAAATTTTTTCTCTCAAATACCTGCAGCTGCTGCTTATATTTTTCTTTCCGTAATAAAACTTTAACGAGAGCGCTTATTGACTAAACCATAACTCATTAATTAAACACAAGCTCAGATTCCTCGCTTGCTGATGCTTCCGTAAATTGATAATCATTATTATGAATTTTATTTTCATCAAAAGTTATGTGTATAATGGGGAATAATTCAAAAGTCAATCTTTATATCTTACTAAACAAAAATAATTTCTCGTTTTCTTTCAGGTCATATTTGATTTACTTCCGGTTACCTTTGATTTAATCGCGATCTACTTCTAGGCTAGATGGTAACTCGTTCAACAGATTGCTTTTTCCAAGATAGCGTTTTCAAAAAGTAAACTGTAATTATTTTTAAGCATATTTTCTTCTTTGAAATTTTTTTCAAGTATTTATTCAATATAAAGAAGTATAATAATAAATTTATACTTTAGGAATATATGGATATATTTTATCTATATACTTGAAGTACAAAGTGTCAAAAAAGATTTTCTTCATTTTTAAACATTACTATATTTAAAGAAATTCATTTTTATACACATACCCCCACATATTCCTACACACACGTGTCTATACTAACATATACGCACTTACGTATATACTTACACCCTCAATTTTGTAAAACCGATAAGATAAAGTGATCAAATTCAGGTCAAGATGATTAAATGTGAATCAGTAGAATTTTTCGAGATGAATACGTAAAATCACTAACCAATGACAGATATGTCAATTAAGATCGATATGCTTAACTGAAAAATCTATTGGTTAGCGATTTTACGTATCCTGCTCGAAAAATGATACTAATTAGAATTTAAGTACCCAAATCCGAAATCAGTTACCTTACTTTATATATTCTGATTTAGCAATCTTGAAAACTTTAAAATTCATCAAAATCATTCTAAAAGTCTCATCATTACAAAACTTCCTTCTTGATAAAGCACCTGCAGAATTGAAAAAAAATGGCAATAAAGCTTGTCAACGACGACAATAAAAGCTGGAAATAATTTAATAATATATTGCTTTCGGTTTGTTACTATTTATATTTTATTTATCAATAGATCACGAGTTAGGATTATAATGGATACAAAATTGTAAAGCAATAAAATCTGAACCAAACTGAGAAAAAATGTCATTGCCAATGATTGGTAAATATTCTTGTATAACTCATTCTGTTTGGGGTTACCAAATTTCTCAGGAAACTTTACATACTATTATCTATTTTATTACACTAAACATTAAATGTTTCATAAAAACAATTATTATTATTACAGGTTTCTAAAATTGCGAAGCAAAATATATATTCTAATAAATTTAACTTTTCATGAACTATAAACTTTACTAAACTTTTTAATTATAGTAAATAATATTGTTAAGTGGTACAGTCGTTTCAATACAGTTTACAAAATTTTTTTAGTTACAGTTGCTAAAAACCTGTAGTTGTACCATTCTTGTCTTCGATACTCCAGTGTACATTTTTAATTACCAATACTATAAACTCGTCTCAATGAACCACACAATCGATGATAATCCAATCCAAATCCAAGCCAATTCCCACACTCCCTCCTCCAATTCCATATCCTTTTAAAAGCCGTCTACTCAAAAGCGCAAACAAACATCCGCCATCCATCCGAAGCCTCGCGTCCTCCGCGCGCAATAACGAGCGCTCCATGCACACTCTCCGCGCGAAAGTATATACACAAGATCCTGTCTCACTGTACGCGCGCGAAAGCAATTAATTCAGGCGAGAAACTTGAGTGGCGAGCGCGCTTCGCGATGTACACCGCGCGCCCTGCTTATATGGCGGTGCAGCGCGGCCATGTATATCCCGCGACGGCGCCGGCGTCGCTGTTGGGATGCTGCTAATCCCCCGTGTAAACCCCCGCCTGCGTGCGCGGCTGTGCAGCAAGCTCGAATTTGCATATTTGGGGGGAGGGAGGTTGTGATCGACAATTTTGCTAAGAGCTGGGAGTTTTGGAAATTGGGGGTGGGTGGTTTGGTGCAGGTGAAATTGCAAGAGAAAAGTGGGTGATAGGGGTTTGTACACACAACGCGCATTAATTCTGTTGTTATTTTTATAAGTAATTTATTCAAAATACAATATAAAGATATACAATGGAATATACACATGGTCTAGTTAACAATATAAAACAGAATATAATTATGTATGAAATATATAGATGCACTGATGTGAAAGTAGCTACAGAACTACGTGGTTGGTGCGATGCGAGCTCTCCGGTGGCTGTACACGGACTGGAGTTGTCAGCGTGCTTCCGAATCCTTGGGTCCTCTGGATAAAGGGTGCAATAAAGTTCAGGTCAAGAAGGACCTCCCACTTAGACATGCATAAGTAAAAGACTGTATGCATTCTATTTGTTTGTTGCATGTATTGGTGTGCATATTATCGATGAACTTCAACAAATTCGTTTACGGTTATTTGAATTTTGCTGGCGCTCATTGGCTGAACATACAAATGTAAGTATTCGTATTGGTGCGCTCTTAAAGCGCGAGAAACGAATTAATGAACGTAGGGTGTACAAGGAGATGAAACTAATGTTGTATGCACGAATAAAGTAAGAAAAAGGAGGAGGGTGCATAAAAGCTATTTGCGGTAACTCAGTTTTTGTTATTTTAAGTTAAACAGCTTTAGGTAGACGGTAGATGAACATCTGTGATGAATTTTAGATTAAGAGAAAGACGAAAGAGAATCTGATCTACGAGTAATCAGTTATTCCTTCTTACAACTACAACATTTACCAAGGCTAAACTTAATTTAAGCCTATACCTATCGTTGGTTAGCTTAAAATTACCGCTTATTTTGAATAATGTATTTAAAATGTCAAAATAGCGTTACATTTTTGGACTGAAAACAGCTCTTGTAAACCCTCCTCTATTTATTCTTATTACTTTTTTAAATTAATAGAAAATTTTGTGATAAGAATTTACAAATTTACGTAGCGGTTTGGCGACACAGTTTTCAGATATTTTAACATGCTGATTTTTAGTTTGTCATATCGTTAAGAGAGTCCATCTATCTTGTATTTATTAACATAAAAATTCGAATTAAGATGTTTCATCTACAGAATTTCATAGCTTCGAAACTTAAAGTGAGATTAATCATGAATTTGTAAGAATTAAGCCAATTAGTAAATATAAGTTACATTATTAGAATTCAATGTAATTTAAGGGAAGGCTTTACTAAAAATTGGTGTTTTAGCGTTTTTTACTTTTTATCTTTTAGCTACAAAACATTATAATAAACCCATGCGAGAAGTTGTTAAAATCATCTAAGAATCACGTAAAGAAAGTTTTAACTAAAAATATTAAAAAGTCTTATCAACACAAAACTTCCTTCGTTCCTGTATTTAGAAGATAGATTTTTATGTATGACTTAAATTTGTATTTAAATCACTCTTTAAAAATCTATCTTTCCCTAAAGTTTTAATATTTTTCATTAAAGCATTTTTTGTATATTTTTAAAATTTTAAGCAACTTCTCGCAAGAAAATATTTTTCCAAAGGTATTTATTCGAATGATTGAATAATTGTCATCCTATATTTGTTATACAATGTTAAATACTGTAGTCCTACTATATTTTCGAAGCTGTACACACTTTTGACCATATCACATGTGTAATTTTAAAATTTAATGAAATGATTTCACATAGTCAAAATGACCCAGTTCAAATATTCACATTCAAAATTGAGAAATTCGAATATCTAACTCAAACACGCTGTCCAGATCCGCGACTATTCTCGGACCCCCATTGTTCGAAAAAAATTTGGCACAGTCACGGGGAGCTTTTCTTTTCCTCGTAGTCATCTCTTCATTTCACCGAGACGGGGTAATGAATTTCGAGGCGCGTTTCGATGCGCGATCGACGACCGACGGATTTCAGGGATTAAGCATTAAGAGGAGCCGAGGATTGAGGTCGCGGTACATCGCTTTAATTTCGACCCTTTTCGTGGGAGGGGGATGACGAGGATGTGCGCGCGCGCGTATAGGGCGGGATTCCAAGCTTATTTTCGAGAGAGAGAGAGAGAGAGAGAGTATGAGCTATTTGGCTCTTACTGTAATTAGATTTTTCGAGGAGTGTTGTGTGGATGGGTCTTTATTGCGGTGGATTTAATTAGCTGAGTGACTTTTTCGGGTGAATGAGAGTGATTTTAAAATTTCGATATTTTGATGGAATTAATTAAAATTTTTTGATTTTCCATTTTTGTAGAGTTGGAGGTTCTAATACTTTATATAAGTGATAAAAAGCAGTTAGGTATGTTTATTAATTACAATAGGGATTTAGTTACAACATGTATGTAATTACATTTATGATGAACTCTCGTGGAATGTAAAACAATTACAAGGAATAAGCCGCTACATTATTCATGCCGTATATGCAATGAAGCTTCTTCACAACTATTTTAGAGTATGTAAAGGATCAATTTATACTTTTTAGAAGTATTACATATGTTCTATTAGACGCACTCATTTGTGTGTGTGTTGACATTTGATAGCAAGTTGAACGAACAAATTATTTTTTGAAGAACTATTTCATTTCAATTCAATTGTAAAATGAAACTTTGGATATTTTTTTAATAACCAAATATTGACATTTATTTATAAAAAAACTAATACAAATCAAATATAAACAAGAAATTACAATGCACAAAAAATGTTCAATTAAGTACGAACAGAAATGGAAATATCCGGTTATGTTACGTTACTCCTCATTATAAATGATGACCGCAAACTCCAGTAACATTATATTTATGCAACTCAATACTCGAAAAAGCAGTGCTTGTTTATGGTGTAAAGCGTAAATAGATATCCAATCATCTGCTATTATTTGCATATAGTTTTGCATCATTACATTGTAAACTATCGAATCAATTGATAGCACAAATAATTAATCTATTTGATAGCGAAAAATACCGATTGTTAGTTAACAGTATATTCTTATAAATCGTAGTATAGATAATTCTTTTGAAAACTTATGGCATTCTTACGATATCTTTAAAATTGGAGAAGACATAGGCATAACTTTGAAAACGGCATTACCCCAGCACAATATGGTTTGACTGTATTATATGTAATTGAACTTTGCAGATATGTACGATTTCATGTAGTCACATGTAACTAAACGAAAATTTTTTACACGTGTCCTGACATGTAATCATATGTATCTTTAAATATACACAGAGAGAATTGTCTGATAAATATTATCGTGAGTCATTATAAACGTGGGACATCCTGACTCTAGGGAAAAAATTATCTTGTTGAATGATAAAAATTCTAATTATTCATTATAATTTTTACCATTCAGTACGATAAATGTTACCGGAAATCTGTGAAATTTTTACTGTTCAGTGATGTAAATTTTACCATCTATTAAGATAATTTTTTCTCTGATGTCTACTAAAATCTTGAAAACAACGTAGTTGGAGATATAATAATGTTTTATTGCATTGTTTACATGAAAACGTACATAATAATATGTAAATATATGTATTTGTATATGAATATATACAATGAAGCATTACATATAAAGTTTTCAAGCTCTAAGGGTCACATGTGTGCTACTGTGATTACATACTATCGTATTTGAGTATATTTATATAACTATATATGTACTAAAACCAACTACATGTCAAGATACGTGTCAAAAAATTTCGTTTAGGGACATGTGGTCGCATTTGACATCTGTATACGATGATATAAAATTATAAGTGCAATTATATATAATATTACATGTAATCCGTTTTTACCCGGAACGTCACTCCGATCGTCACCTTTTGATGTTCAAACGGTACGACGTCACTCAAAGTATTTTTAACAAGCTGTACCTTTCAAAAATTGAATTTTCTTTTTAAAATACAGAAAAAAAATATACATCTGATCACGCTCTTGACAATTTCCACGGACGCCAGCCACAAATTAAACCTCTTATTCTTCCATGTATTAGATGAACAAAAAATTAAAATACCTTCAAAGACACTGCATTCTCGCCTCGATCAATCACCCAAAGCCATCGCAAAATCGCATCTCATCCCGATCGACTTTACGCTGCACCACTGACAAAGTTCCCGAATTCCCGCCTCTTTCGGAACGCTTATACACTCTCGCAGTGCAATGCGGAAGCAAGGGAGAAGGATCGCGGCTCCGTGCGAATCGACGAATTCCCGAATAAATCGCGCGCCCTCGCGGAGAACTTGCTCGCGACTGCGAAGGAGATAACGAGGCAGTTAAAGAGCGGCGTTAAGGTGTCGCGGTATATAGATCTGCCGGGCCGAGTGTCGAGCATGCCATTTGCGGGATCCCGCGGATGGTGGAAAGGGCGTCTGCCGAGAGATCAGGTCGGGGGTGTAGGGGGAAAGCCGATTGAGAGATTCTTGCGTGGATCGGTGGAAAATGGAAAGCCTTGAGAAATAGATACTGGCGAGAGTGTAAGCGGGTTTTTAGGTAGATTTTAGCTGGATTTTTATAAACTAGCTGAATTTAGTGATTTCTATGGACACGCTGTGAGTGTATCTCGATTCAACTTTTCTTGTCAAGTAATATTTATTGTATTCATGTTGTTTATTTTGCACTATTTTTAAACTGCTTTCCCATAATAATTACATTATAAGAAAAGGATTTCTTGTAAATAATTGAATTCAATTTGTAGTAGAAAATGCAAGTATATTATATATATTGTACAGAGAGATGTTTTTCAGTCGAGCAATCTTGGTGAACTGACTACATATTACGTTTTCATAAGAATTTATTAAAATATTTTACTTTATTTAAGAAAAATGTTTGCAAGTGTTTGTTTATTAATTATCTTCAATGGTTCTAAGTAGAAATTATTGATAATTTAACTTATATCTAGGTAACGAATAAAGTTGTAAACTAATAAGCTAGCCATCTTTGGGTCGGATTTTTTTCTACCAGAAGAATCGAAAGATAAATAGTTATTTTATAAATAGTACGCATAGAGATCAATAATGATCGGACGTTTATTAGTCGATTGAAGATCATAAGCCTCTGGTGGACCAGATATGAATTAAACGCTAATTACGTGACGAGTTTAACCTTTGATTTATCGCTACTTCTATAACTGAATACGTTATACTACATTTACAGCACAACGATATATTGCATGACAACCGACGCGTATACACAGCATATGCATTACCACAACATGACGCTATGAAAGGCTGTATCACTATGTCGGACTTCAATTAATTTGTAAACAATTTATAGTTTTTGATCCCCAGTGTTTTAGATTTGCATTTATACGCATTCTGCATTTACATTTGTTGGTGCACTGAATAGCATAATGTTTTGGGTGCTATTTCAGGCTAAAGACAATAGTACTATTGTTGTTTGATTTTAACTATAGATTTTATTGTAATTATTCTACGTTCATTTTCCTACAGTTTTCGCTTTGATTATTAGTATCTTCTCTTTCATCTTGATATTTGCAATGAATAAGTCTGATGAATTGTCTTCTCTGCCATAATCACTTGCCTATTGTCAGTTTTCTTGACGCTCTAATTCTCACGTAAGAAAGCTCTTAGGCGCAAAAATATTCAACGAAAGATATCTTCATGCTGATTGCTGTCTTTCATCAAGAAGTGATGATGTCGTGATCAAGAACTGCATATTTGTTCTCATTTTTATTTATAGTGTATTTTGGTGCGGTATTGCAACTTTTCAGTATGCTCAAAGCGAGGTTAAATGAGAAAAATGATATAGCAAAATACGAGTATTACTGTTTCTGTTTGTATACTCAATGCACAATTCTTCTGATCGAATGCGTTTAATTTGTTTTAAACACTGCAAATTCATTGGATCGAACTAATGTTTTCGCTAACCTGATCATTGGAGTATTTAAAAAAATTCATAGTAACATTTAATATTGGTTTAACTATCATTTTACTACAAATATTGCTATTTTTATACTACTTCTGCTTGTATAAGATAGCATACTTGACTCTCTATAAAAATGACCATTCTTACTGTAGTATTCGTTTAGCAAATAAAATCGAGCACGTCACCATGTACGAACAAAAGGAGCAACATTCAAAATACCGTAGCAACGCGTCAAACGAGCCTTAAAATCTCGTTCCCCCAGTGCTTTTTCAAAGCAATCACCCTCGCTCGGAGGTTCCGAAGGTAAAAAGCACTGCGCCACAGAAGCCGCACGGATTTTTAATTCCCCCGAGCGAGAGAGGCTCTCATTACCTAATTGCAGGCGAAAGCGGGCGCGTTAAAATCGATCGCCGAGACCGAAGAGAGAGAGAGGGAGAGAGAGAGAGGGAGAGAGAGAGGCAGAGCACTAAAAACGGCCTAGGAAGGATATAGCTTGCAAGCGCTGCCGACCGAGGAGTTGGAAAAACATCGTCGACGGCAGTGATGGTAGACAGGAAGAGCACCTTCGCGGCCTTGACCTCGCCGGAAATGAAAAGGCGCAGGTGTAGTCAAGGACTCGCGTGTGCGGGTAGAAGGTAGCGGCAGAAGCTTTCGCCGTAGATCGATGATGCGTTGCTTTATGCGGGTGTACGTGTTTCGCGCACTTTCTACGACGAGGGAGTGGTAATCTTTGGGGGTTGTGGGTATGTTGAGAGGCAGTGAGCAATTTCATTTACGGGTGTTCCCGTTATATATATATATATATATATATATATATATATATATATATATATATATATATATATATATATATTTATATATATATATATATATATATATATATATATATATATATACATATATATATATATATATTTATTGTAATCGTCTCGTTTGTCTGGTGAGAGGTTGATTAATAAATAAATTAAAATTATGGAGTCTTATTTAATTGTTGTGCGGAGGGTTTCGTCGCAGCGATCAGATTGGATCGTCCGGGGTCGCTATTCCCTCCGATTGGTGACCGGAGGGATTACGGGACGAGGAAAAACAAAAGGTTTTCCTCGCGGACGGTAGGTCATAGAAGCGCTCACACGAAAATTTTAGACTCCGTTACCATAGATTCCAGAATATTTTCAAAAGAAACAAAGGAACGATCTCGAGCTAGACAAGCGGGGTGAACGGATTTTTTTGTTCATTTCGTTTTCCAGCTTTCTCAAGAGACGCTTGAAGTATATTTTACAATTCTTTTGCAGCTTTGTACACATAAAATAATTATTTTTTAGTATAATTAAAGTTTATAATTACTTAAAATATTTATTATAAATTCTCCTGGTGCGCGTAATCTTTTGATTACAACGGGGTAGTTTCAATTGGGATCGTTGTTGAGAAACGATTGGGTGGTGAACTTGGGTGTTCGGGACGAGAATAAACTAAGGATTTTGTTACAATGCAATGTCTGCGTCATTTTTTATCGAGCTAGAATGAGCCGCTATTTGCGTAGCCGAAAGTCGCCGTCGATGACCGCCGAAAACATACATAAGAAATTCGAGAACATCATCGCGTTTGAACTATACAGAAAGACTTAGAGACCTTTTGCATAGGAACTTATTGCACTGTTGCATTTTTTTATTTTACTAATGGATTCTATCCGTAACATTGGGTTTTTGTGGAAAGTGGGTTTGAAGGGGTTTTTAGAGAGGAAATTTCTAGAGGGAGAAGATAATAGGAAAATCGGATTGATTTTTAATTAATGCATATGGATGTGAAACAGATAAGAAAATACTAATATTTCAATTGGATTCTTAACCCATTAAGGACGAGATCCTCAAAAATTTCAACAAAACTGAGGGCTATTATTTAGAAATGTGTTTTAGCCCTTTACTAGGGGATTTTTGCAATATAATTAAATAAAATAATTTTGAATGTTGACTGTTTCTATGTGATCGAAATTGACTTAGGCCCCATTACGAGATCAGCAATAGTCCACTTCGATATAATCCATAGATTAGTGTTGCAAAATTTTGAATGTTTCGCATATATAAATATTACAAAAAATACTAAAATCGTATGGTACAAAAATAGACCATATGTCCTTAGTGGGTTAAATTAATTTTGGGTATTATTGTTATATTTTGATAGACCATAGATAGTGAGTATCGATATGTAGAATGTTCACTCAGCGTTTGAAGCAAAGTGTCGAATTTCAATAATTTGAATGTTCAATACACATGGTTGAAATTCGAAATTAGAATACCCATATTGTCAAAAGCAGACAACTACTGCTTATATATAAACAAATTACATTCCGTATTGTTTCGTATAACCGAAATTACATTATTTCCATATATGTAAAAAAATATTTGTGTGAATGCACGGATAGTCAACAGCTTATATTTTTATACTATTTAAACGATGTGCTTGACTATTTTGGAAATTATGGACTTTCAACTTTATGATCAAAATGCTTTTAAAATACAAAACGAAATTTTTTTAAAATTATTATTTTTCGAAATGTAATGTCTAGAAGTTAAATTGTTAATACATTTATTTTCGACTGTTATGACAAAGTTAAAATATTAAAGAATTCGTTGTCGCAAAATTCGACCCTAAGTTTCAAGGTCAAAGTAGACATTATGCATATTGACGTCCACCTGATTATAGTATACTCTTTTTGTGAACTTTTCAAATTTTTGTACTAGGTACATAGTAAATGAGAAAATATATATAGCCCATCGAAAACGCTCGTGATATTATTTTTTAGTAACAGCACCTTGAAGTTAGATAAACTATAAACTGTGGTGTTATAAAGAGATCTTTGTCAGTAAGTATAGTTATTTTTACAAAATTCCAACAGAATTAGTGAAACGGCTGAAGTTCTCTATGTTAATTAATAAATACCGTTGAAGAAAAAAAAATTTTAATTACCAGTTGAAAGGGTTACTACTTTTAGTTTTGAATTAAGTAAATAAGCAGTATAAATAGTTTACTTAAAAATGTTTCTTTCAGTAAATTTTAAGCTTAACACGAAGGTATTTTCGATAAAAGCTTACACGTGAGCTTACGCGAGTACGTAGTTTGATAATCATATTTTGCAACTTTTCTTCCATAACTTGGCTGCACGAAAAAAAAACGATACATAAAGTGAAGATGAAAATCGATAAAACGTGGATTGAATAGTTTTCTTCATCATAGAGGGCACTTTTTTAATCAGAGTTTACAGCGGATTCTCGATAATTTTTAAATGGAATGGACAGACATCCTTTACGTTAACTCTAATTTATTATAAGAGATAAATAATTAATTGCTTTATACTCTTAAAATTTATTACACTGTAACTACCAGTAAAGTAAATTTTAGTGCAGATTAGATTTTTATCACAGTTTTTCTGGCACTCCTCACATCAATCAATCAAAATCTATTTAAGTCTGTCTTGTAAGTTGCTTGTAGTAGTTTTAACAACCTATTTTTTAGACGTAATTGACAAACAACGATCAGTCATGTTTCTATTTCTTACGTAGTAAAAAAGTATACAACGGAATTGAAATTTATTTAATTAGTCTAAATTATTTTCCTAAAAAGTGTATTAATAATCTAAAAATCTTATTTATATAAACAGAATTACTGGTTAAAGAGAGATGTGTAAAAGGTGCCAGACTTTTCCCCTTACTTAATTACTTATTATATTTATCTGGTACTATTACACTTTGTAAGCTATATATTATGCAGATTACAGGAAAATATTTGGCTTAGTTTAATGTTTTTTTAATTGCCTTTTTTACAGTATAATAATCTATATTAAAATAGAATTCAAACACTAAAAATTGTTTAAATTATAAAATTTTCGCTACATAGTTAATCCTTAAGTGTTTTTTCATTTTACCTGGATGTATAAAAGGAAAACTGTAAAATTAAACTGCTTGAAATAAAAAATACTGATAAATGACGAAGATTTTACGTTCTCTGGGGGAAAAATACGCAGTTTCTGCACATCCTTCATTTTAAAATATTTCTCTTATTAATGTTTTAAGTAGTTAATGTCTCGCAAGACTCAGACACTAATGCTAATCCAGAACTACTACTCACAATTGCACTAACCACGCACACATACATCTATCTAAACCAAATACATTTACCTGCATCCACTCTCTCCAAACGCACCTAACACCAAAAAAAAAATCTCCCAACCCAACTTTAATCTCCAAAAAAACCCAGCCAGCATTCCCTCAGCTTAGCCTCCTGTAAATCTCCTCCCCCCTCGTCACTACAAAACCATTACAATTCCACCACTATCCCCCTCAACATATTGAACCCCCCGAAAAATTTCAATACCATCCACCAGTCCCATGTTATCCGAAAAATCGCGATATAACCGTGGCAACGGGGGGAATAGGGGAAT